>JACTOM010000936.1:3326313-3358814 GCA_015832385.1 Elymnias hypermnestra | reverse complement strand
TATTTTTCAAAGCTCTAAATATTAAGGATTGTCGCTTCAACCGATGAACGTCCACTGCTGGACATAGGTCTCACGAAATGATGCCCACAAGGCCCGATCTTGTGCCGCCTGGCTCCAGCGGCTACCGGCGATCCTCCTTATATCGTCAGTCCACCTTGTGGGGGGGTCTTCCTACACTGCGTCGTCCAGTGCGGGGTCGCCATTCCAGCACTTTCCGACCCCAACGTCCATCGGTTCGTCGGACTATGTGCCCCGCCCATTGCCACTTCAGGTTCGCGATTCGTAGGGCTAGATTTCAGATTTGATCGCGTAGAGAAACTCCGAGCATAGCCCTCTCCATCGCACGCTGAGTGACTCTGAGCTTTCAAATAAGGCCCATAGTCAGCGACCACGTTTCCGATCCGTAGTTAAGCCAACTTTCGCAAAGAGAGAATAAGTGTAAAAGAGGTTTAGACGATTAAAACGACAGCTGAAGTTATAAAAAACTATGGTGATATTAGATTAGACATTTTTACTGACAAACTTTTTAATGGAGTGGAACATTTTAAGTCTCAAGTAATAATATATCAAGCCCACAAAAGATAGGAACAAGATCCTGGCGTGTCGTTTGAAGATACCTCATAATTAAGACAAGAAAGCTTGAACAATGTAACAAAATACAACTGCGATTCCGTGGGAAAGCGACAGAGTGTTACACAACGAGCTCCCACTGTTTATGGTAGATAATACAACGTAAACTTTGTACCAGTTATGTTTTCAAAGGAGAAATATCTGACCCATTATTCTGTACATATTACATTGAAATTCTGTACAAAGTACACGCAGTAGAAATATCTATAGACATTATACTTCATTACAACAAACTCCCAGAAGACGTTCAAGTGAAATCACTCAATAATTTCAAATCATTTGTTAATGCTAATTGAAAAATCGTACGATCATTTGAAAGGTCATTAGTTTATTGATATATAAAAGGAACACCCAACTAAGTTTTAAGTTATGGGCTCAAGGGAACTGTCGTAACGTAAACCGTATCTTAATTAACTTACATCTTTTTGTCTACTTTCGGCTACCTCGCTTGATAGCACTTTTCGTAACGCTTTCGTCACGCGTTCATTAACTTACTCCATAAAACAAGCATACATCTGATTGTTTTCTGTCATTGTTTCTAAGTAAAGTTTGACTGAGTACAGTATGTTGCCAGGTCAAGTCGTCGGGGTTGGCAGCGGAATCTCTTCCGGAGATTCTTAGCACCCCCTGCCCCGCCGTTACCGAAACCGCTGCCAGAGCTTGGAATAGCGGGGCTGCCGGGGACTGGGGGCCGTTGCTGCCTTGTCGTCATCATGTGTGGTTTTGCCAATAATCACCACGCTTGGCAGGCGGGTTGGTGATCGCAGTGCTGACCCTCTCGGACCGATAACGCTAGTGCCCGTTATCGGTCTGTGACATTTAGGTCAGCGGAGAATGGATATACCGCCAGTTATCGGTATGGGAGTTAGATAGGATAGCTTGGAATATGGGTTTAGGAGAGTTTTGGGAAGCATTGGGGTAAGGTATAGGACATTACTGGGACTATGGCTATGCTCGGAGTTGGGCTATGCTCGGAGTTTCTCTACGCGATCAAATCAGAAATGAGGAGATCCGTAGCAGAACCAAAGTCACCGACATAGCCCTACGAATCGCGAACCTGAAGTGGCAATGGGCGGGGCACATAGTCCGACGAACCGATGGACGTTGGGGCCGGAAGGTGCTGGAATGGCGACCCCGCACCGGACGACGCAGTGTAGGAAGACCCCCCACAAGGTGGACCGACGATATAAGGAGGGTCGCCGGTAGCCGCTGGAGCCAGGCGGCGCAAGATCGGGCCTTGTGGGCATCATTTCGTGAGACCTATGTCCAGCAGTGGACGTCCATCGGTTGAAGCGACGACGACGACGACGAGTACAGTAAAGACCCAACCCAGTAGTTTCATAAGAATTTTCTCTTCGAAAGGCAACAACGTTTTAAATAGCCTTCAATGCCTTAACGTGGCCAGTATTTCAGACAGTATGCAGGTCGCGTGAAGATGTTTTCGAGCTCGATAAACGAAAACGTGATGAATAGGTAATTTTCTTGTCAAAAATCGGCTCCGAATGGCCAATTTCGTTGTCTGCTTTTTGAATATGATTTCGCGAAATGAGGTCACGTTGTGTATCACTTTAGTATAAAACGCCATTTATAGCTTCGCTCGATAAATGTCTCTACTAATACAAAACGACCTGTGTAACTGCGTTAAAATTTTATTGTCTTTGGTCATTGACAAGTGTGCAAAATTTCATATTAATATGATGTTTTGGAGTGTCAAAAAATGGAAAAGGTTCCTTTTCTAACAAAATATTGTTCCAATTTTATAAGTTATTGTAACATCAGCAATTCTTGATAAGTGTGCAAAATTTTATATTCATCTGATGCTTTAAAGTGCTCAAAAATCAAGTTCAAAGCCGTTACTTACAAAAAATTGTTCAAGTTTTTTCTTCTAACTGTAATACCATCGATTCTTGACAAGTGTGCAAAATTTCATATCCGATGTTTTAAATGAATCTTAAATCGAACTCAAAGATTTCTAATTATTGTATTCCAAATAAATCCCATGTTTAAGGTGCTCAAAATAGACTTCAAAGACACGAAATAACAAGACTGTTCAAGACTTTTTTAATTACTATAATATCATAAGTCTCTGACAAGTGTGCAAAATTCTATATTCTAGACAAGTGATCAAATATTCAAATTAATCCAACGTTTAAAAGTACTCAAAAATAGGAGTCAAAGATTTTCAATTTCAAAAAGTTGCTCCAATATTTTCTGATCATCGCTGCTTGTCAAGTGTCCAAAATTTCATTAAAATACGAAGGCAAAAAATGCCATTCCCTACTTAGATAAGAGTAAAGTTAATATAAGCGTGTTAAAAAGGTATAATCAGGCAAAATCAGTAAATAAAAGTCGGTTTCTAAACATGCTAAATGCTATAAATGAATCAAAATGATTTAAAATTATCCAGTCAGATGAATATAACTGCGGAGTCCTTATCATCGGTACATTCTTTATTTGCATCCGTAATCACTGTCCAGTACAACCCCAGCTCCGACGTAACTGAACGACTGGGATATTTTTTGCCAATTTGAACTGTATTTCACTTGGGTTAAGGCAGATATTTCTATATACACTTTACAGAATTTGTACAGTCATCTGCAATTGTTACCAAAGGTAAGACTTCTCACCGTTCCAAAAATTTCCTCTTTATAAGATGATTTTTTAAATATACTTGATGTGGACGGGAGAATCGCGCCTAAAAAGAACTGGCAGCGATGGCTAATACTGATGTTGGGTAGGATGGTGGGAGAATTATACAAAAAACTCACTTCTCCCAGTTTATATCAATACATTAACCTTAAAATGCTGAACGGAGTAGATACCATAACTAAACGCAAATTGTGACTCAGAACAATCGAAGAACGAACCCCAAACGACTGAAACGTTGAACCTGGAAGAACCGAAACAGTGACGACTCCTGAAGCGTTGAACTTGGACCGACCGAAGCACTGATACCTAACGACCTCAAGCCCAAACACTGAAGAACTTAATACCTGAACCAAAACCGAATATATCGTCGAGACAGATTAGTTAATCGGTGTAAATTTTGCACATTAAATAAAATTGCAAATTGAATGTTATACCCACACAATATAATTTGAATGGCATTACACTCAAAGAAGTGGAACTAGTAAGAGATTTGGGAGTGTTACTGGATAAAACATTGACCTAAGTTAGACACATAGACAATGCGATTAAAAAAGCATTAAAAATTGTGGGATTTATAATGCCACAATGTAGAATATTTAGGGAAACTAATACCAAAATGATTTTTATAATAGTCTTGTACGTAGTCATTTGGAGTATTGCAGTATCGTCCGAAAGTTACGTCTAATATCCATGTTCCGCTCCACCCAGTCATCGTTGAGAACTCGACACTCGAAATTGTTGACGAGTATAAATACCTGAGACACATAGTCCAGCTAGGTAAGTCCAATTTCGAGACAGAGGTCAACCGCCGAATCCAACTCGGTTGGGCATCATTCGGGTAATTCCGGAAGACGTTTTCGTCCAATATTCCTCAGTGCCTGAAGACTAAAGTCTTCGAACAGTGAGGGACAGCTCAGAGTCACTCAGCGTGCGATGGAGAGGGCTATGCTCGGAGTTTCTCTACGCGATCAAATCAGAAATGAGGAGATGCAGAACCAAAGTTACCGACATAGCCCTACGAATCGCGAACCTGAAGTAGCAATGGGCGGGGCACATAGTCCGAAGGACCGATGGATGTTGGGGCCCGATAGTGCTGGAATGGCGACCCTGCACCGGACGAGGCAGTATAGGGAGACCCCCACAAGGTGGACCGACGATATAAGGATGGTCGCCGGTAGCCGCTGGAGCCAGGCGGGACAAGATCGGGCCTTGTGGGCATCATTTCGTGAGACATATGTCCAGCAGTGGACGTCCATCGGTTGAAGCGACGACGACGACAAGTATCGTCTGGCATCCACACTACTACTTAATATTAGAGCGAATTCAGAAAAGAGTCATGTGGCATTTGTCCTACTGAGAATAATTTACGAAACAGTAGTTTATTAGAATTACTTTAAAATTTAATTCATAATTGTTATTGTTCGCGCATTCTGGCGCTAACCATTGGTACCTCGGAAGGGGCGTACTCGCGCCATCTGTAAGCTTGCGACGTACTAATGCACTGGTTATCGGGAGGCGGACGTATACATATACGAGAGGGCGCCTCCGCGCCGCTCGATGAGTATAGAGCAATATAGTATATAGATTATCTGTAGTCACAGTAGTCGAGGCGTATGGTGACGGGCGTAAAATAAGCCTGGTTTTGTCGGGAAGGTGCGGTAATTCCAAGCGTTAATTGGTTTTGTGGTGCTAGTGAAGTAGTTTGTCGCGTTTTGTAGGCCCTATCGTAGCCCACGACCAAGTGCGGCGGGTCATAGCGCGGCTAGGTTATTTCCGCCCACGCGGTGACCGCAGTTGGACTTCCCTGTGTCTTTGGAGTGGAATAGAAGACCGGCGTCGCCTACAGCAGCTTTCGGCGACGCCTTGGCAGGTTAAATACACACTCACCAATTAAACACATATAAAATAACACATCCACGTGATCATTCAACTGCCAGGGCTCGTCGCCGTCGAGGAGATAGGCGCCGGGAGACCAGGTAGCTGCATAAATCATTCACATCTGTTCGACCCCTGTGGAATCTCTCTCTATATCTCTCCTCCCGCCGTCTATGGTGGTCGAGGCTACCTTCACCACTATGGGCCCTGGTGACCCTTGGTAGCCTCTAGTTCTTTCAAATGATTCCACATATTTTGTAAGTACTTTGAAATGTAATTTATGCAAAAATTATATGTGTATTTGATAGTGAACCAATAAAATAAATAAGAAGACATTACATTTAGTATAACCTTGGACTCGGTGAAGGTCATTCAAGTTTCAAACGCAAAGGAAACATGGCTTAGAGTGGCAAGATCATCCAGCAAAACAAAAATGTTACAAGAACTCTTGCATTATATAAATTGAACACAGATTATAACAACACCAACACGTTTTACGGATAAAACTAGCACACTTATTGATGTATATACAGAAGAACCATTTAAAGATGTTGAAGATACTCATATATCAGAATTAGAGAATCATGCTATAATTACTGCAACGATAAATCTGAAAAAGAACAAATTAAATTGGACATTATATTAAACAATGTAAATGACATTGTGAATGAATTCAATAGAATTATTATACATTTATTTAATTATAGAAATATAATCATAAAGGAGCAAGACCCATGGATCACTGATGTTATAAAACTCATGACGAAGCTCAGAAATGAAAGCCCCGAACAGGCAAAAATCTCGGGGCTCGAAATGCATAAAAAATGTTATGTAGATTCGAAGATTATGATCAATCATGCTTTGGAATCTGAAAAAAGAGCTTTTTACGAACCATATATTATAGCTCATATTTATAGAAACGTATTATCCCTGATATACTGCCCTTGTCACCTACTGGTTGACATGACACGAAAATTCTGTCTCAACACGTACAATCAGAAATATAAGCATCTCTTTCTTTTAACGTCGTAACAAAATATGTGTAGAGATAAAACCAGACAATAGAAAAACAAAAAAGAAATCAGTTACAAAGTCACTGTGATGTCGCTTCGAAGGTCGTTAAGTTTTTTGTAGTATTTTATAGACTGTGCGTGATTATTAGTGAATATTTATATTTTTTTTATTATATAACTGATGTCTATAACAATAAAACTCTTGAGACAAGTTTTATTTAGATATGAGCCTATAAATGCATGACGAACTTTTTTCGCAATCCCAAAGTTTAGCTCAACTTATTGCTATATCAGAGTATTAATTTAATAAATAAAAGATAATATTGTATAGTCTTTTATGAATATTTGAGTCCCAAGAGCCTTAACGTCATACGACCCGCGGAGCAACCGACGCAAAAACGTTTGCGTTAAAAAGCGCAGAAAAATTACGGGGGCTAATAAAACGCTGTCGGGCAGTCTGAGGATTATGGTAAACTCTAAAGAAGAGAACGGATAAGAAGAAACACAAAGAACCGACTCTTATATTAAAGAATTCAAACTCAGAAAATAAACACTTCCTAGATTTGTTCAGATATATAGAAGCTTGAATTTGAGATGTTTACGTTCATCTTATCACCTGAAATTAACAATAACTGTTCGGAAAACTCAAGTATTTGATGACTCTTTATCAGTGGGCAGTTCAGTTGTGAAACGATCATCCTCTTTAAGTAAAGGAAGTTCAATTGCTGGAGTTATTTAAGCAACAAGTATTGCATTATCCTCTCTCACTTTGACTATTACATCTATTAAAAATCTGTTTACTAATTATGGGTGAACAATTCTTAGAACTTCTACCATTTAAATACGAATCGTTACAGCCACGTATTAATTCTAGCAATAATAATAAATTAATTATAAAACCAAATTGAAATAATTAGAACGTAAACAGCGGTTTATTAATACATAATTATGAAACATTTAATCAAGTGCTAGATACGTTTTAATTAATTTCGACTAACAAGTATTTTAGGTAAAACAAAACAAACGTTTCAATGTAGAGGATATTTTAATATTAATTAGATAGAAACCTAAAATATTTAGCGAAAGCGATATTAAGCATTTGAATTTTCATTTAATTGAAAATGATATCATTTTTATTGAAACCGAAGTAAAAGAATAAGTACCAAATGATGCACGAGTTGTAGTAAGGCTTTACGGTACCATAAACGCAACAAAGGGCACTGCTCAATACTAATTTAGTAACAAATTATTGACTCACATTGAACTGGAAAAGTTTCCCGATGATTATCATTAATATCCACAGTCGTAGGCCTATGTCATGAAGACCAGTAACTGTAGCAAAAGTCTTACATTGGCGTATTTAAAATCAATGAAAGTTTGGACACATTTTTTAGGCCACAGAATTTAGACACGTAATAACAAAGTTTGGAGATGTCCACTTTTTTATATGGCTGCAATAAATGGGCCCATAAAAAGTAAAGCAATCAACGGCTCCAAGAATTTGAGATGTGGACAGTGGGAGAAATGTTTAAGATTTGCTGGAACCACCACTAAACGAGTTCAAATAAACAAACATCGTACTGAGAAAGTTTACTTTTTAGGCATGTTCTTAGAGTCCTCAAGATTGTTATTAGAGGGCAGGATATCAGGGAGAGCAGCCGGTCCACCGAAGAGGCAATGGATGAGGGAAATACTGGAGTAGACCGGTCATAAATATGCACAATTAAAGAAGATAGCACAGCAGTGAACTTTCCACTAACTAACTGCTACAGTTCCTCTAGAAGAAGGCACTCGATGACGATGATAAGAAAGAGTGAAAAGTAATTGGCAAAAGTTGTTCGTGCTGTCTATAATTGACATAATTTGAGCACTCTTTTCGTAACTATTTCGTCTCTATCCGCATTATTAGTGTAGCATGGTAAGGTACCTTTTAGGCTTTTGGTGAGTTTTAAGTGCAGCTCTTTCTATAACTGTCAGGTTAGTCTTCATCGAACCACGCCAGGACTGTATGCAGTAATTAATAAGAGTTTGATATAACATTCTTAATATTGATGGGTATTCGCGCCAACTGAGTGCGAGAGGGCGCCTCTGCGCTGCTCTATGAGCATAGAGCAATATAGTCTATAGATTATCGGTAGTCTGTAGTCGTAAGAAGCCGAGCCGAGTTGTCAACCGCGAAGCGTTGGTGAGGGACGCAAAGAATAGGCCCGTTTCGTAATTTTATATGATTTTGTCGGAAAGTGCGGTAATCCCACGCGTTAATTAGTTTGTGGGTCCAGTGAAGCAAATCGTCGCGTATATATCGTAGCCCTCTAGTGAAAGGTAGCGGGTCATAACGCGGCTAGGTTATTTCGCCCACGTGGTTGCCGCAATAGGACTTCCTTCCTGTGGAGTTTGGAGTTGAAGAGAGAACCAGCGTCGCCGACAACAGCTTTCCGCGACGCTTTGGCAGGTTACACTAAACATTCCACCCACACACATACAAATACACATCCCACGTGATCATTCATCTGCCAGGGCTCATCGGCGTCGAGGAGATCGGCGCCTGGATACCAAGTAGGTGTAAAATTCACTAATTCTGTGCGACCCCTCTGGAATCTCTCGTATAATTTCTCCTCCCGCCATCTACAGTGATCGAGGTTACCTTCACCACTATGGGGCCTGGTGAACCTTGTTAGCCTCTCATGCCAGGGTCACGGCCGGCGTGACTAATGGGTGTAGAATCGCGTTAATTTATCAAATATCGTTTTGTCATCTTTATTTCATCTTATCTAATGTTTTATAATATAAATAGATATCGTTATTTACGTTTAATGTCGCGCTAGGCGTTTTTAGCATTTATCTGCTTTTCATTCTTTCGATTTCTGTATTATGTATGACTGTGGATCCTAAATGTCAATTTCGTCCCGTTCATTCCGCCAAAAGACCACAAGAGGTTGCTATCAAACCGTATGGATCGTGGGTGATTTTTAAAACCTCTGTGTGCTGGAGAGGAGATCAACCCTGGCTTACAGCTTCTGTAATGCTACATTAATACAAAGTCGGTGCCAACTGAAGGAAGCAGACTGACATCGACTCAAGCTAAGTGGCATTTTACAATCCAATTATACTTTGGTAATACAGAATTCATTAATAAAGTAGATACAGTCCATTAAATAAAAGGATGTAACGGGCCTAGTAGTGGATTTTGCTACAATGGGTTTGCTGTATCACCTTTATTTTTCATGATTCCAATTACTTTACGAACTCGTCCGGAGAAGAATGCGCCATGAACGCAAATTGCGATCAATCTGAATTCCAAGATATTCAATGACTTCAGCAGGTCTTATTTCGGTGCAACTTATTCATTTTTAACTTGTCCATGAAAGAATTTCTATACTTGAGGTCTAAATTTACAAAACACGGAACATGTGAAAGTGATATTGAAAGGTATGTGAATGCAGGGAATATGGTAAATGGTGCTCTGCACGTCTTTATGAATAACCAGATGGTGTCTCAAAGGGCCTGAGTGGCTATGCATGGAGGAGTGTTGGTGCCAACACTTATGTATGGTAGTGAAAGTTGGATAGGGCAGAAGAATCACAAAAGTAAAATTAATGCGGTAGAGATGAGAGCGTTGAGAAGTACGAGTGGATTAAAACTGAGTGACAGAGTAAGAAATAGTGTGATAAGAAAAGGGTGTGGTATAAAAGAAGATGTAGTGACTAAAATTAAGAAAGGTATGCTTAGATGTTTTGGGCATGTACAGAGAATGAATGAAAGGAGACTGACAGAAAAGATTTATGAATCAAGAGTGAACGCGAAAGTTGGAAGGGGAAGACCAAGGCAAAAGTTCCTGGATCAAATCCAGGACATTTTAAATAAGAGCCAAGTCAAGAGTACTCTACACCGACGAACTTGTATGAAAGGTTTAATGAGAATGAAAGAAGCGAAGGAGATATGAAAGGATCGTGGCAAGTGGAAGGATGTTGTCTCTGCCTACCCCTATGGGAATAAGGCATGATGCTATGTATATATGCATTATCACACGGGATCAGGAACTCATGGATAATACTTTTTGGAGAAGATTTAGTTGTATTTGTAGCCGACTGTTTTGCAGAGAAATTTGTTCCGCTTCACTCGGCCTCGGATTGAGCTCGGAATGCGGGTTGAGGCAAATGTACCGGACGAGATGCCCTCTCGTGCTATCAAACATCTCCCATTGAATTCTCTTTGCTACTGATAATATAGAAATCTGTACTATTACGATGTATTTATATATCAAAATAATCCTATGATACTGCACTTTTTTAATATTAGACAGCCTATTTATCGAGGAAGGCAATAGACTGTATATTTGATAGATGGGGAACAAGTGGAAGAAGTTAAAGATCTAAATTTACAATGGATGGAACATGTGAAAGTGATATTTAAAGAAGAGTACATGCAGGGAATATGGTAAATGGTGCTCTGCACGATTTTATGAATAGCCAGATGGTGTCTCAAATGGTCAGGCTGGCTGTGCATGGGGGAGTGATGGTGCCAACACTTATGTATGGTAGAGAAAGTTGGGTATGGCAGAAGAATCACATAAGTAAAACAAATGCGGTAGAGATGAGAGATGAAAGGAGACTGACAAAACCTTTTTGTCAATTTATGAGTCAAGAGTGAATGACAACGGCCAGGTCAAGAGTACTCTAAACCGACGAACTTGTATGAAAGGTTCAATGAGAATTAAAGAAGCGAAGGAGATATGCAAGGATCGTGGCGAGTGGAAGGACGTGGTCTCTGCCTATCCCTATGGGAATAAGGCGTGATGCTATGTACGTATTTTGTGCTTACCAAATTTGTTATTGTTCTATCACTCTTATATGATGCAGTCCAAGTCCATCTATTTAATATAGTATCTCAAGAAGTACTGAATCGGAAATCACTACAGTGTTTTGGACAACCCATTTATCGATGAAAGCTTCAGGTAATATCATCGCGATACGACCAATAGCGGAGTTATTAATATCATTTTATGTAAAATAAATCATTCATGTAGCCCAATATTGGTTTTGGATATATTTCACTCAAATAAAACATGCTGCGAAGCTAAAATACGACCTCCATATTGCCTTTTCGACATGGGATGAACTAAGTCATCAAATTTACGGGTTCACAAATCATTTCATAAATTTAATATAAATGCCTTGTTTTAGCATTGGTCCCTCAGAGCCTGAAGACTAAAGTCTTCGAGCATTGCGTGTTGCCAGTGATGACTTACGGTTCTGAGATGTTGTCGCAGACTATTGGCCTCATGCGGAAGCTCAGTCACTCAGCGTGCGATGGAGAGGGCTATGCTCGGAGTTTCTCAACGTGATCGAATCAGAGATCCGTAGTAGAACCAAAGTCACACATAGTCCGAAGGAGCAATGGACGTTGGGGGCCCAAGATGCTAGAGTGGCGACCTCCCACAAGGTGGACCGATAGTGAAAAGAGGGTCGCCGGTAGCCGTTGGAGCCAGGCGGCGCAATATCGGGCCTTGAGGACGGTATTACTTGAGACCAATATCCAGCAGTGGACGTCCATCGATTGAAGCGACGACGACGACGATGAATATAAATGAATTAGTTAAAGTGTAATATTAATTAAACTGGAATATGACAGTAACTACACAATATAATTAATAAATGATAATGCGTTTGCCTGTATGATAATGGTAGAATCTGGTGAATTTATTAAAAAGACAACGGTCCGTGCCCCGACGCAGTAACTAAGAATGTGTACCGAATCCTTTTTTTTTTTTCGAAGTGTGTAGTTACTGTTAGCCCTACTGGCTTTTACAGCGTAACCGAGAGGGGTGGCGAGCGCAGAAGCTCTGCCGAGGGGTGGGCCCGTAGAAGGGCCCTGCTGCGTCGGGGGAAAACGTTGCTCTAAGGGCGCCTCCTGCGAGGCTCGGACCTAGGCTTAGAGCAACGTTTGCTGCTGCTGAAAAAGACAATCGGACAGGTGCTTAATCTTGACGCCCATGGGTCCGCGACTGGGAGCCGCGGCCGGGGTGCGTCAGATAGCGGGGACCTCGTCTTCGCCGGCGAAGACGCTGTGTGTGTGTGTTAGTGTACGGGGCATTGTCAATAGTAATCTGGTCGTCTGGGTCGTCAAGGACGTGTTTGGGCCGCCTCTTCCTAGGCGGGATGTTTAGCCTAATCCCATAAGAGGCGGCATTTCTAATGAGAGGGTTGGGGTGACTGACGGCTCTCTTGAAGTAGTCTACGGAGAGCGTTTTGAAATGATTATTGACCGTTGCGAGGTCGAGATCTCTGTGGAGATCGACGTTGCGCATGAACCAGCGGGCGCCCGTGGCTATGCGCATGAATTTGTTCTGCAGCGTCTGGAGTCGAACCAGCCGGCGTGCAGGAACGTGAGCGAACACTACGCTCGCATAAGAGAATATGGGGCGGATGCAAGTTTTGTAGAGTGTCACCTTGTGGCGCAGTGACAATTTACTCTTCTTGCAGATCATGGGTACCGAATCCGCGCTCTCGGTTCTTTTTATAGCAGTGCCGCTTTTGATGGGTTCGGCAACCGACACGATCCGACGCACGTGCCTTTAACGAATTATTGCAGTCTCTTTCTATGTAACTGTCCACCAGCTTTAATAACGAGTACAAACGTTTACTTACCAAATATATATACAGGGTTATTCATAACACGACTTATTCCAATGAAGTAGTGATAAGGGTGACTATTTGCGATAATTTAAATCCCAAATGCATTATACAAAAGTGAAAGCCACATTATCAAAACAAGTTCATCAAAAATTCATTTAAAAAAGTGTGAATTTAAATCTAATTTTCCCTAGTTTTGGAGATTACTCTCCACTTAAAAAATCTTGTTAAGGAACTTGGCTTGTAAATTATTTTAAAACCATGTCCGTTTTCTTAGTTACCCTACAATATATAAACCTTCGCTTGTCCAAAAAACATTTTTTTGTCTGTTTTTTACCGTCGATTGCCCCACGGTTCAAATGAAATTAAAGTGGCTCTTGAGACTTGAATGTTCAGAAATACTACCAAATGTTATGATTTTCATGTTTGGTAATAGTTAAACTATAAAATGTTATCTTTTGTTTATTAAATTAAGACTCATGTTGGTGTAGCGTCATGTTGCGCCAGACTTTAAGTGATAAAAGGCGGTCTTGTATTTATATCTTAAAAATTAAAAGTTACCTCAAGTTTTCATTGTTAGTCACATTACTATTACAATCAAAAATACAATTAATCACTAATAAACTTTGATACAAAAAAACTTAACGACCTTAGACAGGACACACGCACCGTTAGTAACGGTCACTTTGTAACAGATTTGTTTTTTGTTTTTTCTATTGTCTGATGTTATCTATACGCATATTTTGTTACGACAGTTACCGAGAAGCGAAATGGATAATACACATGATGACTTAAAAAGAAAAAGATGTATTTATTTTTGCTTGCCCGAGTTGAGACAGAACTATCTTATAATGTCAAATAGTAGTTGACATGGGCAATTTACAAATTGACTACGATTCACGAGCTTCTAAATTCTAAACAAAATCTTTTAGAATGTCTATTTGCTTCTATAAAAGAAAGCTATATATCATTGGAAACCCACAAGATTTCCTGCATTTACATAAACTTATGCGAAAGATTTGCTCTGATCCGTAACCCGAATCAAGTTAAAGTGGTGGTCAATAAAATGGCCCATTTGTTATTGATGTGTGACATGAATACGTTCCATTCTTCACGTATTCACTTACCGTTTAGAGAAATATCTGTCCACCCCTTATGCAAATTTTAAACTTTGATAGAGGCAAATATAGAGGGAAGGTTTGTTAAACAATTTGCAAAAAAGTTGGTCCTGTGATTAATATAAATATTCAAGTATATAATATGTATTCTGTAAGACTGCTTGGAGGCTTCGGCCGTGGCTAGCTAGCACCCTACCAGCAAAAACAAAACATTTTCGTTTCTGTATAATATTGCATAGAAACAATTAGAGGTTACTTAATTTTTACTTGAAGTTTTATGAAAAAAGGTTTGTAAGTGAAACATCTGAAGCGCGCCATGGGCACCGACATATTGGCCTTGGCCTCTATCGTTTTTTACTGTGCCCCCACTTTGCTGTCGGCTTTAACGAAAAAAAGGGAATGGAAAACAGCTGATGCAAGCCAATGGAATCCACGATATTGGCCTTGGCAGCTCTGGTTGTAATGAAACATGCAATATATGGGCGAAAAATAAGAGGGAATGAAATACAATTTTACGTAAAAATAAATGCCTCTTGAGTTGCCACATTGGCCTTGGGTGCCCTGCCCTTTCACTTTTAGCCAATCACTCTATCGCCGACTGTAATGCGACATGCGATAAACGTACGAAAACTAAGAGACGTAGCAAAAAAGCTTCGCTTAACAAACCATTTTGGGCTTTTATGAAACCACGGTGCAAGTAAAACAGCTGATGCTAGCCATGTGCGCTGACATATTGTCCTCAGTTGCTCTGCCAATTTCCCTTTACTTCTTCTATCGTGCCAGGTGTAATACGACATGCGATAGGTGGGCAAAAAATTTAAGACGATAAAAATAAACATTTTGTGCTTTTATGAAACCATGGTACAAGTGCAACGGCTGATGCTAGTCATTGGCCTTGGGTGCTTTGCCGCTTTTCCCTTTACCCGCTCAGCGCTACCTGTAATGCGACATGCTGTACATGTACGAAAAATAAGAGACGATGGAAAAAGTTTCTCTTAATAAACCATTTTGTGCTTTAATGAAACCACGATGCTAATGAAACGGTTAATACTAGTCATTGACGCTGCTGTATTGCCCTTGGCTGCTCTGCCATTTGACCTTTAACCAATCTATCACCGACTGTAATGCGACATGCTGTACATGTACGAAAAATAAGAGACGATGTAAAAAGGTTTCTCTTAATAAACCATTTTGTGCTTTTATGAAACCACGATGCCAGTGAAACAACTAACCAATCACTCTGTCACCGATTGTAATGCGACATGCAATAGGTAGACGAAAATTAAGAGTGAACGGAAAAATATTTAAGAATAACACAGATAAAGCTTCGTGATTTGGGTATCTATATAGGAGCTTTAACATCGTACCATTCAGAAGTTTGTTATGAAAATGTATTCGCAGTGTGAGCTTTGAATATACCTGAAATACAGAACATCCTAACTGTATATTTGAATAGCAAACTCAGTTATACGAGACTTCACATTTCAACTGACAAATTTCAAACTTTACTGTGGCAAAGGTAGATGAGAGTTTAACCTATTTATAAAAAGGTAGGTTCTATTTTCGATTGTACACGTTTTTTTTACATCCCGTGGAATGTTTTGGTCCATCTGTCGCATGTTGCATTACAATCGGCTGCAATTTAGAGGTAAAGAGAGACCTGAGATTCTACGACTGATTAAACAGGTATTTTAAAGTAAATATATGAATCCGGCATCGAAAAAAAAAACGTCCATCAAATCAAATCAAATCAAATCAAAATATTATTTGTTCAAGTAGGCTCAATAAGCACTTTTGAATCGTCAGTAGTCTGTCCGTTGGCAACAAATCTACCACCGGTTCGGAAAGTTGAATCCGCTGAGAAGAAACCGGCAAGAAACTCAACGGTTACTCTTTTAAAGATCGCATCTATCGCATGTCACATTTAATTGATTTTATTTTAAATAATTTTCGTCCCTGTATCCCATGTCGTATTACAGCCTGTGCTATAACATAGTGGTGCTAAAGTGACAGGCGCTCGGCAGAATAGCCAAGATCAATATGTCGGCCTTTATGGCTCGCATCAGCTGTTTCATGTGGTCTCATAAAGCATCTCTTTCTTTTTAAGTCATAATGTGTATTATCTATTTCGCTTCTCGGTAACTGTGATAACACCTGATAATAGAAAAGCAATTAAATCAGTTACAAAGTGACCGTTACCAACGGTGCGTGTGTCCTGCCTAAGATCGTTATGTGTTTTTGTAGTATTTTATAAACTGTGAGTATTTATTAGTGATTATTTGTGTTATTGATTACATAAGTAATGTGAATAACAATGAAAACCCTTGAGGTAAGTTTTAATTTTTGAAATATGAGCCTATAAATACAAAACGGACTTTAAAGGCTATGCGGGGCGGGGAAAGCGACTGTATTTAACTCGATTTACGTCGGATAAATCACTCATTATGTTTTTCTTTTTTGGTACGTGTTATTTGAAAAAAAATCAAAAATAAATGTTTTTTCGGACAAGCGAAGTCATAATACGTTATCGTTGGCGGTTATTGATGTGGATCTCTCGTTCCCCACCGTCATTAGAATGATGGTGAGCAGCGAGAGGACATGGTGTGCTGCGCTGATCTTCTGCGGGGATGTCATGACGCGGAAGGAGATAAGGAAGGAGCAAAACGAAGGCCGGGACGGAGGCGAGAGGCCCACGGTCACCGTCTCTCTCCTTAGTGGTGACCTTTGGGTAACGGAAGCGGGGTCCGTTGCCCAATAAAGAAAGGTCTCGCGAGGTGGTTGGTGGCTTGCCAGGTCCTAAAGGCAATCCACCTTCGGAGTAAGTTTTGATCTTTGACCGAGTTGGGCTTAGCATCGCTGGCGGGGTTGCGAATGTCTGTCAGTCTCGTTCTCGTGACCCCGTCTCCGAGTGATGTAGGAGCACCGCTGGGGTCCGGCATACCCTGGAACATCCTCCCGAGTATTCCAGGTATTCACGAGGATTCCCAGCGTTAAAAAAAAAGAAAAAAACTTTAGTTGTGGAGCAATTTTGAATAATTGTTCTTTCAAATGTAATAAAGGGGACTTTTATTGACCCATTTCCGAAAAAGTAAGGTTCGGTATGAGCTTTTCTTATTATCACCGATTCCTCAGTTGCAGAACGATTAGGACATATTTTTTTATTTGAAACAATATAGCATGGTCTATCTTTGCTTGTTGTGCTCTTCAATGATAGGATGTGAGCCGGAGTATCCTCCTTCTGCGAGACCGTAGTCTCGAGTAGAGAGAGGCCGAAGGAGGCAGGGTACTAGGCGGCGCGTGTTTACGCGCCTCCTTCCACCTCCTTGAATCCTCAGTTGGATTCATCTGAGGTACCAGGGACGAATGCGAAAGTTGAACACCTGGTGCCTCACTTACGGATGAAGAGGGTTCCGCTGGGTTTTAATGGGTAATGCGAGGTCTCCTCCCTCGCCGAGTCCCACACTCCTGACCTGTAGGTCGGGGTTCGTGCCTAATTGCATTTCCCAGCGAAAAAAATCTTTGCTAAAATAGTCTGGTCTGGTCTATCTTTGTAAATTTCGTGGGAGAGGAANCGGTTATTGGTGCGGATCTCTTGCTCCTCACCGTCATTAGAATGATGGTGAGCAGCGAGAGGACATGGTGTGCTACGCTTATCTTCTGCGGGGATGTCATGACGCGGAAGGAGATAGGAAAATGATTGAGGGAACGTGACCACTTCGACCGTTCGCAGGAGAAGGCCGGGATGGAGGCGAGAAGCCCACGATCGCCGTCCAGCGGTGACTTTGGGTAACGGAAGCGGGGTCCGCTGCCCAACAAAGGGAGGTCCCGCGAAGTGCTTGGTGACTTGCCAGGTGCTTCAAGCAATCCACCTTCGGAGTAAGTTTTGATCATTGACCGAGTTGGACCTAAGCAGGCACATCGCTGGTGGGGTTGCGAACGTCTGTCAGTCGCGTTCTCCGAGTGATGTAGGAGCACCGCTGGGTTTTAGCCGGTATGAGTCCCGCATAACCTGGAACATAAAAAAAGAAAAGAAACGATAGTTGTGGAGCAATTTTGAATTATTGTTCTTTCAAATGTAATAAAGGGGACTTTTATTGACCCATTTCAGAAAAAGTGAGGTTCCGTATGAGCTTTTCTTATTATCACCGATTTCTCAGTCAGTTGCAGAACGATTAGGACATATTTTTTTATTTGAAACAATATAGCATGGTCTATCTTTGCTTGCGATGCTCTCTAATGATAGGATGTGGGCCGGAGTATCCTCCTTCTGCGAGACCGTAGTCTCGAGTAGAGAGAGGCCGAAGGAGGCAGGGTACTAGGCGGCGCGTGTTTACGCGCCTCCTTCCACCTCCTTGAATCCTCAGTTGGATTCATCTGAGGTACCAGGGACGAATGCGAAAGTTGAACACCTGGTGCCTCACTTACGGATGAAGAGGGTTCCGCTGGGTTTTAATGGGTAATGCGAGGTCTCCTCCCTCGCCGAGTCCCACACTCCTGACCTGTAGGTCGGGGTTCGTGCCTAATTGCATTTCCCAGCGAAAAAAATCTTTGCTAAAATAGTCTGGTCTGGTCTATCTTTGTAAATTTCGTGGGAGAGGAACTTTATACAAATTTTATAATGGCAACGCATATCGCGATCGAAGTCGCGTGTAAGAGCAGGTATAAGTCGATGCACTGCAGAAGCAGAGTTGGTTATTGTCGATTGCATCGAACAATTCACAATTTACAATGTTACAGTACATTAAACATGCGAAATATCTGTTCAAAATACTCTCTGCGGCATCTCAGTGAGTTTCATAGTTATATTCTGCAATTCTTGTTTAATGCTACGAAAGATTAATGGCGACTTCGGCATAATGATAAGACAACCCCGGGCTCGCGTATTTACCCAGGGTTTCTTATTATTCTCCAACGTAGACGCAAGCATTGGCAGAGTTACGAGCTATGTAAATAAACACTACTGTATAAATCAGTATTACTTATTTTATAGTTGGATACATGGATTCTTGCAAAGAGATTCGTGGATATATGCTAAGTGACAGGCACATGGATTCTTGGTAAGAGTTAGATCAGTGTATTCTTACTAAGAAATTATATAACTTTTAGTTTTTACATTTAGATACGTGAATTCTTGCTAGAAGTATATGATACGTAGATTCTTGATAAGAGTTAGATCAGTGAATTCTAATTAAGAAATTGCATCCATTTTATTTTTTACAGTTAGATTCGTGAATTCTTGCTAGAAGTATAAGATACGTGGATTCTTGGTAAGAGTTAGATCAGTGTATTCTAACTAAGAAATTATGTAACTTTTAGTTTTACATTTAGATACGTGAATTCTTGCTAGAAGTATAAGATATGTGAATTCTTGCTAGAAGTATAAGATACGTGGATTCTTGATAAGAGTTAGATCAGTGGATTCTAACTAAGAAATTACATCAATTTTATTTATCATCGTTAGATACGTGAATTCTTGCTAGAAGTATGAGATACGTGGATTCTTGACAAGAGTTAGATCAGTGTATTGTAAGAAATCATATCACGTTAATTTTTTAATAGTTAGATACGTGAATTCTTGCTAGAAGTATGAGACACGTAGATTCTTGATAAGAGTTAGATCAGTGGATTCTAACTAAGAAATTACATCCATTTTATTTTTTACAGTTAGATTCCTGAATTCTTGCTAGAAGTATGAGATACGTGGATTGTTGACAAGAGTTAGATCAGTGTATTGTAAGAAATCATGTCACTTTAATTTTTTAATAGTTAGATACGTGAATTCTTGCTAGAATATAAGATACGCGGATTCTTGATAAGAGTTAGATCAGTGCCTTCTAAGAAATCATATCTCTTTAATTTTTTAACAGTTAAATACGTGAATTCTTGCTAGAAGTATAAGTATTATTAGATCAGTGTTTTCTAACTAAGAAATCATATCCTATTATATTTTACAGTTAGATACGTGAATTCTTGCTAAGAGGTAGATTCGTGGATTCTTGCTAAGAAAGATATATGGATTCTTGCAAAGAGTTATACGGGTGAATACATGCTAAGTTATAGATACGTACATTCATGCTGAGAGTAACATCAGTTTAAATAAGAAATGGATACGTGACTTGTTGCCAATAGATATGTGGATAATTGATAAAAGATAAACACGTACACTTTTTTCTGAAGAAGTATACACTTTTGGGACCCACTAGTGAACTCATTCACTTCAGCGAGTCCCACACACCCGATGTGAAGGATCTCTTTTTCTTCCGGGGTCCATAAAATCATTTCCCAGCGACAAAAAAAAGATTTGAATAAGAGACAGGTATTTTAATACCTACTCCGAGATAAATGTATTCTTTTTCAGAAGTAAGGCCGTAGATTCCTTCTAAGGGATAGACACGCGAATTTGTGTTTGGTGACACTGTAGACTCTTCCTAAGAGTTACATCAGCAGATTTCGACTAACAAATAGATACATGAATTCTTATTAAGATAGACAAGTGAAATTCTATTAAATTAAGCAGAAAAGTGGACTTAATGGACTTAATATTTAGACTTTAGAAAATAGAAGTGCTTATTAAATTTTATTAATACATGTCGTTTTTAATACTAAGCCATATTTGTTTTATATTAATCCACTTATAGCATGTGTAACAAGTGAATTAAAATATATCTTTATCCAAAATGTAACCACATATCTGATTCAAGGCTGCAAACAATACGCTGCTCCAGCTGCGACCTACTTCAACATGAAATTGAGTTCGCATGACGAAGACTCTAGGCTCTGAATACACATTGAATCAACACAGTTGACGATGCTTATTTATATTGCTGTCTCCCTGATATTCCTCATCAATGTGCCACTCTATTAACGTCCCTTCTTACTCATAGAAAAAATGGTTTAAAGCTTCAATGCTCTTATATGGTTTGACAAGATAAAATTATGTCAGAGAATATCTGTAGAAAATGGTATAAAAGTTTTATTAAACATAATTCGCTTGAAAAATTCTTTACAAGAATCCATTTATCTACTTCTTAGCTAAAATCTACTTATCTAGCTGTAGGAAAAATCTATCTATCTAATTTTTTGCGAGAATCTACGTCTCTAGTGTATAATTCTCAACCATAACCTACGCATCTACCACTTACCAGTGATACAAATATCTAATTGGTAGCAAGAATCTACAGATCTAGTTGTGAAGGAAGAATCTGCGTATCTGTCACTTAACAAGAATCCGAGTATCTTATTCCGTGAGAGAATAAACGTATCTAGCTGTGAAGCAAAAACCACGTATCTACCAATTAACAACAATTCACGTATCTCATTAAATACAAGAATGTACGTATGTAGCTGAGAAGCAAGAAACCACGTATCTACCAATTAACAAGAATTCACGTATGTCATTAAATACAAGAATGTACGTATCTAGCGGAGAAGCAAGAATCCACATATCTTATTCCATGCAAGAATGTATGTATCTAATGTTCATACAACATATACATAGGTGTTTCCTTAGCCAAAATACACTTATTTAACTCAAAGCAAGAATCCACATATGTAAATGTTAAAAATGTTATGTTATGTTAAAAATGTTAGCAAATGTCTACGTTTTGCAAATTTTAGTCAAAATCCACATACCAAACTGAGCAGAAATCTATGTACTTATTGAGCAAGCATGCACAGGTACGCTGATAGATGCTTGAATTAAACTAACTCTAGAATACACAAACGACGACACAAACAAAGCCATGGGCAGATGATATTATATGTCGGAGTGCAAGAGTCTGTGGAACGCTGGCGCCATCTGTGTATCGGCGTGGGGGAAAAGTCAATAAGTAGCAGTCCAGCGCGTCTCTCGGCATATCTCGAGTGGCGGTCGGCCGGAGTGGTCGACTATTGAAACTGTCGCGTTCCTAGCTATTATTGTTAATGAGTTTGTGTAAATTGATATCGGGAACATTATAATCCGAGTTAATTAACAAAATGTTTGATTGCACCAACATTACCCACGAACTTCCACACAATAAGAAATTAAATAATGGATCCAATTAATAACGATGTCGGCGGAGAACCCTACGCCCCTGTGCTTTATGCTTCTCCGTTCTCTCTTATTCTCCGACATATAATATGTCGTATAAATATTTCATGCGATGAAAATAGAAATCTATCGCAATATACACACAATAGAGGATGCAATATTCCTTCGCGGAATAAGGAATCAGCTGTATCAGATTTCATTCGCAATATGATGGAAATCGTATACGAAACCATTCTAAAATTTTGCACATCACCTCGCTTTTTAACCGACTTCAAAAAAAGGGGGAGGTTATCAATTCGTCTGTATTTTATTTTTAAATGAAAGGTGGTGCTTGTCATAGGGTCCCATTTTTTTTAAAACCAGTTCTGATGATGGCATCCATGACAAAACCGAATCTCTTAAATTTGCGTGCGCGACAAATGGACGAATAACTCAAAATCATACCAACCGATTTCGATGATTCGTTTTTTTATTAGAAAGACTATTATTTTTTCTGATGATGGAATCCATGACACAGTGACGGAACTCTTCAATTCTTAGGAGCAAATCAACGATACTCGGCAGTACCTTCTATAAGCTATCCAGATATTTGAGTCGCCTACCGTAACTTCGGTAAAGTCAAGTGTTAGTCGTAGTTAAATATGAAGATCAATGGAACTCCTCAACTGCTTACAGTAAGAGTGTGATTTTTGGCAAAATCTATAACTGTCTGTCATCAAATGCCAATGACCTTACGTTTGTTGCTGCATTGCATTTGAAAGGTGAATTATGTGTGAAGTGATGGTACAAGGGTTTCGGGTTTGATCCCGGGTGTGGCGATATTAATGTAAATGTAACGTTATAAAATGGAGTCGGTGTCAGCCAAGGTACCTACATATATAGTTATAGGTGGGAGAAACGCGAGAGCTGCCAAGTGGACACCCGGGAACATCTTCCTTGGCTGACACCGACTCCAAATATAACAATACAAAGAACACTATAAAAGAATACGCAATTATTTCTTACTTTTTAGAGCATATTAATGTATTTGTAAGTGTGTTTTGAAGGCGGTTCTTTTTTGTTAAAATTTATATTTATTATCGTCTAAGTAATGCTTCAAATTATAGTATATTTCTTCAATTTACTTTATCTTAATCATTTATCTATTCATCATCTTCGAACATTTATGTAATCACGCGTAATTTCCTCGTCCTTTCATTAGAGAGACTGGACAAATTGATAACCATAAAATAGGCTATAGTGTGTTAACCTTATAAGATAGACATATACTGTCTTAAAGTTTATTGAAGAACTTTTTAAAAGGTAGTTAGTAAGTAGCAGCCCATTAACGTCCCACTGCTGGGCACAGGCTTCCTCCCTCATATGAGAGAGGGTTTTTAGAGCATAGACCCACCACGCTGCTCCACTGCGGATTGGCAGGCATAGTACACAAGTGCACTCTCTATTCCTTCACTCTCATAGTCCGATGTGACGGGAATCCGACACGACCGGAGAGAGATCAGGCGCAGGACCGACGGCTTAACGTGCTCTCCGAGGCACGGGGGTGGATCACACCGCCAACTTCCCAACTTCGGGCAAATATTGAGACAATCTTAATAGAAAACTCAATATCGATTTCGAATTGGCCCGACCCGGGACTCGAACCCAGGACCTCATGTCTGTAGTCGAACATGCTAACCACTAGACCAATGAGGCAGTAAAAGGTACTATTCCATTATAAATAACTGTTAGATAACTTTAACTATCAAGTATATTTCCTTGTTTTAACTTCTTCCTTAATACAGTTAACGAATTTAACGCGTATGGAAATGGACTACAATAAATCTAATTTTGAAGTAGAATATAATAAAATATAACTTAATGCTGTAAAGCATGTAATCCTGACGGATAATACTGCATTACGACACTCGGATACAATGCACCGGAAATATACTGGTGCAAGGTATAAACTTATAGAGTTCTCGATCATCATCATAATAATTAATAATAATAATAATTTATTGACATTAACTATAATACAACTTTACAGCAAAATTCGACTTAATTATATCACAAGAATTGATTTGCAATGACATTTTCTGTGAATGCTCTCGTATTACATGGAATGACTATAACCTTTCCATACAAAGCAAGATCATTATTTAACATTAAACACAAATGTATTAAGAACGATTGCCCGTTGGTTGCTGATGGTCTCCACACTAGGAAGCCTGTGACGTGGAGGCCGTTGACATTACTTACTGGTTTGTATTAGGACTATCATCGATTGTCTTTTGAAGTGAAGTTTGATTGTCAATTGGTGCAAAAGCTGTCTCTTCTTTATTATCCTCCTTAATTGTGATTGGTCTTCGCTTCGCTCTATCAGGTGATCTTTCTCCGGACATCTTGCCACGCTGCTTGTCAAAAGCATGAAGCTATTTTAAGCTCATTTGGGTACCTCTGCAATTCAAACCAACTGTTTCCAAGATATCTTAAACAACTTCCTTATACTTCACATCTTAAATGCTTGGAGTCGTTGACTGCTTTGCTTTTTAAGGACCGATATTTTATAGCCACACAAAGGAATTAGCCAGATATAAAACTTGATAGCTTGTAAGAAAAAGGATTTTAGGGTGATACAAAACTTTTCTTACTTTATAAAAGGCTTTTGTTTGTCCTATTCTACACTTAATTTCTTCCAAGTGGTCTAATCTTTCAACAATCACTCTTACATAAAGGTTGCCTGGAAGAAATCGTTACATAGCGAAAGACCGCTTTATTGTTCTGTACAGTCACTTCGGTGTTTTTTCTTGTGGTGTACAATAAAAGCGTTCTTTGCCTTTCTCTCTCTCTAAATGCGAAGTAAAATGCTGGCCTAAATATAAGTCGGAGTCAAATAGTTTCCAAAACGCTAGCACCATCTATCAGCGCTGGACAGAGTCAATGAGACTCAGGCCGGTAGCGTTCTCGAGTTCCTAAATATTGTTGCTAACGTGTTTGTATAATTTGATATCAGGATAATTAAGTAATGGGACATTATAATCTGAGTTAATTAATAAAGTGGTTGATTGCAACAACGTTACCAACCGACGCCCACAGGTTGGAGGTTGAAATATGGACCCCGTTAATGACGATGTCGGCGGCAAACTTTATGCTTATTCTCCGACATATACATCGACGTCGTCGTCGTCGCTTCAACCGATGGACGTCCACTGCTGGACATAGGTCTCACGTAATGACGTCCGCAAGGCCCGATCTTGCGCCGCCTGGCTCCAGCGGCTACCAGCGACCCTCTTTATATCATCGGTCCACCTTGTGGGGGGCCTGCCTACACTGCGCCGTCCGGTGCGGGTTCGCCACTCCAGCACCTTCGGCCCCCAATGTCCATCGGTCCTTCGGACTATGTGCCCTGCCCATTGCCACTTCAGGTTCGCGATTCGTAGGACGATTTCGGTGACTCTGGTTCTACTACGGATCTCTTCATTTCTGATTCGATCACGTAGACAAACTCCGAGCATACCTCTCCATCGCACACCGAGTGACTCTGAGCTTCCGCATGAGGCTCATAGTCTGCGACCAGGTCTCAGAACCAACATATAACATTTATTTTGTTTTATATCAGTTTTTGAATAACACACGAAAAAAGTCAAACCAAAAATAATTGACCGTTTCTTGTCCTGATGTAGATGCTTATTGTGATCGGTTTTATCCATATTTCCACGAGATCGGGGTATATATGTAACAACGACCACTTACAGCGAGAAATCTAAAATTATTCACTTGATTGTCTTTTATCTGTGCTTTACTGAAATAAAAATCGTTATAAGCTTTCCGCTATAAGCTCTACACTTAAGGCAATCGCATAATGGTACAGATAAACTAAATTGTTTATGCCATTGTTTCTATTATTTATCATAACATTTATCATACTTTTGTTGTCATGTTTGTTAACTTTATACACTGGACTAACTCTCTCACAAAACTTCAATCTGCTTCAAATAAGAGAAGACAAATTTGAGTGCCATAAAAACAATTATAGTGAGTCAACTTTAAAAGATAGATATATACTATCAAAGACTTTTTTGTAGAGCATTTTAAGAGGAACAATTTCGTCATATATAATTGTTACGTAACTTTAACCGTTTACGCACGCAACGGAAACTCCCACAGTGATTAAATTTTGCCCATTTCTATAACATTTTTCTTTCATACTCCTCCATTATAGATTGTAGTGTGATTTTATATAGTCTATAGTCTTTCTCGATAAATAGGCTATCCAAATCTAAAAGAATTTTGAATTACAATCAATTTGTTCTTGAGATAAACGGATTTAACGAATAACAAACATATAAATTGATTGAAGCGTACAAAAATAACAACAAAATGTGTTAATATTTTCTTTATTTTAAATAAAGAGGCCTATACCCAGCAGTGGGACGTTAATCATTTTATTATCCTGCATTTTTTAATTGTATATGCAAATTTTATATTCCGTTAAGTGAAATGAAACGACGAACTCTTTAACGTACTTAATATACTTATAATTGCTCACTTTGCAATTGTAATTCGAGACGAGGTACAATTAAACCCACATTTGCATGTAAATAATGTATTATGAGAATTTCTGTTACAATTTTGAGACCCTGAATACAATTTTAGCTCGTTACTGTATCTATAAATATATTAACTGACACGGGCTGTGCGGCCGCTTTTTATCTCTAATATCTTTCAAAATATCTCTTTAATCTCTAATATCTTTCAAAATATCCATTTAAATGAAAAGCTATTTAGGACAGTTTTGATCCACATAAAATATACAACATATATAATGTTTTTAATTGTGTTATTAATAACACTGCTTTGCATAAAATAGCTTGATAAATAACACATAACTTCTTGTAATATGTAAAAGATAAAAATGGCTACTGTGGGTTATGCTTTAAAGATAAATATATACTAGTGTGGAATTTTTTATCTATCTTTTTAAGATTTAAAATTCTATAGAACATAAGTTTTATCTATCTCGTATGGTTTAGCGTTTGCGATTCAATAGCACCAAAATATGTTTGTAACGATATCACGTTACAAATCTCTGAATTTCTCGAATTTTCTGTACTATATCCTATATGTATTATATATGTAAACCTTTCTCTTTTATCACTCTATCGATTTCTCAAAACTATATTAAAATCCTTTGAATAGTTTAAAAGATCTGAGCGAATAGACAGCGGAAACGACTTCATTTTATACACTGTAAAGACATTGACTCATTTATTATGGAATCTCGGAAACTATTAATCCAATTGACATAAGATTTGGTATAGTTATTCCTGTTGTAACATAGCCGCTTACTAAGAACGGTTTTGACCATACTTCCACGGAATCGAGATATATAAGCGAAAAACCATGAGTCTGATAACTTCAATATTCTTCACCCTATTGCCTTAAAGTTCCACAAACTTATCCTTTTGGTGACGTAGACACTTATTAAGAACGGTTTTTATGATATCTCCACGGGATCGGGATGTATAAGCGAAATACTTACAGAGACATCTCTAAAACCCTCCATACATATTCCTTTTGAGACGTAGACGCTGTCTAAGAACGGGGATAGCGATATTTCTACAGCATCAAGAACTACACGGGTTAAGCAATGGCTTTAACAAATAAATAACAAATTCCTAAATAGTGAATTTGATTAACAGCTCCTTTAATTACTTTGACCACATGTTTCTGATCTCCGACTTCGATATCTCGCATTGTCTACTAAATAGAATTGAATCATTAGCATTAACGTTCACTTTCAGTGATCGTTACACCTTCAACTTTATAAAAATACCAAATAACGAAAACCACAACGATTAAAACGACCTTAAATCATCACAACCACCTCAAAACAGCAACCAGAAGACCTTACATAGACAACCTTACGACAACAACTGCCCAGTACAGGCCTTCTCTTATGGCAGCACGAAGTAAAGATGAAAGCGCGAGCTAATACGCTAGTGCTGCCATCTAGGAAGTTATTAACAAACACCAACGTTCACAATTAGTGATTATTAAGCGTATCGAAGCGAACTGCCTCATTGATCTAGTTGTTAGCATGTTCGACTACAGACATGAGGTCCTGGGTTCGAGTCCCGGGTCGGGCCAATCCAAAAACTAATATTGAGTTTTCTATTAAGATTTTCTCAATATTTGCCCGAAGTTGGGAAGTTGGCGGTGTGATCCACCCCCGTGCCTCGGAGAGCACGTTAAGCCGTCGGTCCTGCGCCTGATCTCTCTCCGGTCGTGTCGGATTCCCGTCACATCGGACTATGAGAGTGAAGGAATAGAGAGTGCACTTGTGTACTATGCCTGCCAATCCGCAGTGGAGCAGCGTGGTGGGTCTATGCTCTAAAAACCCTCGCTTCTTGGAGTGAGGAGGCCTGTGCCCAGCAGTGGGACGTTAATGGGCTGCTACTTACTAAGCGTATCACAAAACCTTCTTGTGAGCCCCTTCGAACTGGCTCACCACATAAACTACACCGGTTCAGTCAAAATGTAGAAAATGGTTATAAGTGAAACGCCTTCTAATATTCAATAGTAGAGCCAGAGTGCTTCCTGTGACTGTCGTGTGTGGCGTCTTAGCTGCGAATGGTGCCAGCGTGACCATGCAGGATCGAGGTGACTGCGCGGGCGCCGTTATCTATCCAAACCTCTATCCCTGGTAAGGTGGCTCCGCGCAGATCTATGGTCGCTGCCGCCAGATGTTACCCACGACTTCACTGGGACCGCACTCTGTACCCTTCTTATCTTTATTGCCAAACTATTTGCAATTCTATAACTAAAATAAACATAATCCTATTACAATATATACTTACTAACAAAGGGATTCTGACACAAAGAGACATTACACAATGTTAAACTATAGCATAAAAAGAAGCCAACTTACGAGAATTACTATGAAGCATAAAACTATTTATATTTACAAACATGAATAAATTAGTCCGATAATAATATACAAAAAGTCGCGAACACCTTCTCCTCATAGAACGCCCAAACAAGGTGTACCAAAATGACAATTAAACGGCAACGACCAATATATCTTTTCTTTTTTTTTATTCGATGTGTGTAGTTGCTGTTAGCCCTACTGGCTTTGACAGCGTAACCGAGAGGGGTGGCGAGCGCAGAAGCTCTGCCGAGGGGTGGGCCCGTAGAAGGGCCCTGCTGCGTCGTGGGGGAAACGTTGCTCTAAGGGCGCCTCCTGCGAGGCTCGGAAGGGAAGACAAAGGAGAACGTTCCTGGACGAAATCCAGGACATTTTAAATAAGGGCCAGGTCAAGAATACCGACGAACTTGGAAGAAAAGTTTAATGAGAATGAAAGAAGCGAAAGAGATATGCAAGGAAGGACGTGGTCTGTGACTACCCCTATGGGTAAGAGGAGTGATGCATGTATGAATGTATGTATATCACACTTTAACAATACGTGAAATATAGTCAAGCGCTAATAAAGCTTTTAAAAAACGTTGTTAAATTACAATAAAATCAAAATATAGCGATAGGTGTTTATTTCTTACAAACAGACTAACAGTGCCTTTTTAAAAAAACGTCCGACCTGTTCCACCGCTCGGGTACTGACTAGTAAATCGATTTTTTTTTTCGAAGTGTGTAGTTGCTGTTAGCCCTACTGGCTTTGACAGCGTAACCGAGAGGGATGGCGAGCGCAGAAGCTCTGCCGAGGGGTGGGCCCGTAGAAGGGCCCTGCTGCATCGCGGGAAAACGTTGCTCTAAGGGCGCCTCCCGCGAGGCTCGGACCTAGGCTTAGAGCAACGTTTGCTGCTGCTGAAAAGGACAATCGGACAGGTAAACCAGTATATCTGATAAAGGCCCTTTCTTATGGCAGTACGAAAAAACTACGAAAGCGCGAGCTAATACGCTAGTGCTGCCTTCTAGTTTATTATCAACTCATTCCAATACTGTAAAATGTAATAAAGGAGGCTTCAGATCGAACAGAACAAGTACCTACGTCGTGTAGAAGCGTGGTGACGGCCTTGGTGGCGCAGTGGTGCAGTCGCCTTACTAGCAGAGACCCCGGGTTCGATCCCCGGTAGGGCGAATTTAGAAAAACGTATTTTCTATTTTGTCTGAGTCTGGCCTGGCGTGGCTAGTTACCACCCTACCAGCAAAGACGTGCCACCAAAACAAAGAGATTTGTGTTCCGTTGTGGTACGATGCTGTGTAGAAACCGTAAGGGGTATGTCGCCTATTACTCAGATTAGCGCGCTTCCATCTTTGACTGTACCATCAGGTGAAATCACGGTTAAGTGTTAAACTGTAAAAGGTACGTTAGAAATGACGTTATACATCGTGATACCAGAACGCCCATCGTCCCCCAGCTTGTGAGGAGTATATTCCGCCTGGCGGATGACTCTCCGTACACACACCTCCACGGTATTGCCAGCCAATACCAAAGAATAGCAAACACTGGGCGTCCTCTGCCTCGTGAGCTCCTGCTGTCATCACCACCAGACCTAGGTAATAGCTGTGAAGATGACGCGGTAGCAGTGGCAACGCTCGGACCAGACTCCCCTCGGAATTGACCAGGATGACAGGGGTCCAGCCCGAATGAAATGACAGTACCGGACATTTACTGAATGCCCAAAGAAAGACGCCCGGGCAATGAGGACCTGCCTCCGGCCCATACTCCCATACTCCGCAGGATGCTGCCATGAACCCTACGACGAAATGTAATTAATGTAAAATGTCAGTGTCGTAAATGTAAATATTTTAATATAAATTGACAGTATCATTACTGTATGTATGTTACTTTGACTATCGAAATGCTATTCTCAGACTTCGATATCTCTCAATAACCTCACAAAAAGCGTGACGAGATGTCTTCTTATTACAATTTAACCATCAGCATCAACGTTCACAATCGGTGATCATAAAACGTATTACAAAACGACCAAACAACGATTACCAAAATGACTACTGAACACCACAAATACGAATACCTTTTCAAGGCCTTCACTTATAGCAACGCGAAAGAAGAAAGAAAGCGCGAGCAAATACACTAATGCTCTCATCTCGTTTAATATCAACTAACTCCAGTACTGACAGTGTAGCGCTTACCTGAAGTCTCCCAGTAAAAGCCAAACTGAAGGTCTACGGGGCTTAAGTCCACTCCAGACTGATATATATTCGGCCACTGCCTGGTACTTTTACTCAGGATACTAGAGGAAAAGGCTGCAGATCTCGCAAACCAAGTGGGTACGTGTGACAGTTGGAGCTTCTACATACGTCAGAAGTAACGTCATCCACCGTGATACCAGGACGTGCACCGTGGAGGTATTCGGAAGATGGCGAGAAGCATGTAACACATTGCCAGCCAGTATGCTAGATCAGTGCCTGAAAACCAAAGTCTTCGAACAGTGCATGTTGCCAGTGATGACCTACGGTTCTGAGACGTGGTCGCTGACTGTTGGCCTCATACGAAAGAGTCAGAGTCACTCGGCATGTGATGGTGAGGGCTATGCTCGGAGTTTCTATACGTGATCTAATCAGAAATGAAAAAATCCGTAGAAAAACCAAGGTCACCGACATAGTCTTACGAATCGCGAACCTGAAGTGGCAATGGGCGGGCACATAGTCCGAAGGACCGATGGACGTTGGGGCCCAAAGGTGCTAGAGTTTCGACCCCGCAACGGACGGTGCAGTGTAGGCAGACCCCCCACAAAGTGGACCGATAATATAAAGAGGGTCGCCGGTAGCCGCTGGAGCCAGGTGGCGCAAGATCGGGCCTGTGGGCACCTTTTCGTGAAACCTATGTCCAGTAGTGGACGTTCATCGGTTGAAGCGACGACGACGACGATCCTAGATAAGAAAGCACTGAATGTCACCACCACCAATTGTTGTGGAAGATGATAGCGTTGACCACATGACTGTAACGGCAGAATCTGGATTTGACCAACATTCGAATTGTACTGGATGGTCAACGTCGATGTCCGAGAAAATTAGCCTGGTTAATGAGGTACTGCCTCGAGGCCCGTACCCCACAACTCTTGGTTGTAATGAACCCTGGATGACTGTAGCGCTTGTCTGTGATGGTGGCTGATGGTAAATGATGATACATTCTGAGATATCGGAACATACCGGAACACAAATGACTTGCTTGGCGGTACGTCTTTGATGACAAGGGTGGTGACCAGCCACGGCCGAAGAGTCTTATCAATCCAGAATCAGACCTAGAATTTAGATCGTACAATTATTTAAATTTGCCTTATCGGGAATCAATTTAACGACTTCTCTAGACAAGTGGATTCTTGTCTTAACACAAGACCATTATATCTCTTTATATAATAAAAACTGCCTCATTGGTCTAGTGGTTAGCATGTTCGACTACAGACATGAGGTCCTGGGTTCGAGTCCCGGGTCGGGCCAGTTCGAAATCGATATTGAGTTTTCTATTAAGATTTTCTCAATATTTGCCCGAAGTTGGGAAGTTGGCGGTGTGATCCACCCCCGTGCCTCGGAGAGCACGTTAAGCCGTCGGTCCTGCGCCTGATCTCTCTCCGGTCGTGTCGGATT
>JACTOM010000936.1:3289741-3317119 GCA_015832385.1 Elymnias hypermnestra | reverse complement strand
GGTTTTTTTTTTTTTTTTTTTTTTGTCGCTGGGAAATGCATTTACGCACCCCGGGTAGGGAGTGTGGGACTCACTGAAAGATCAGAATACCCACTAAAACCCAACGAAACCCTCGACATCCCTGAGTAAAGAACCAGAGGTACGAGTACACCACTCTGGTACCCCGGATGTAGCCGTCTCATATCAATAGTTTATGGAGGGGGAAGGAGATACGCAAATCTACGCATCCTGCTTCTCCGCGTCCTCCGTCGGATTACGGATTCACAGAAGGTAGCGACTGCCCTCCAGCCCGTCTCGTTAGCAAGCATTGCGCCAACTATGCTCACCAATGAGAGGTTCCCTCCAATCAGCGATACCCAGACGTGTCGCTGAGGTCCCCATGCGGAACACTCTGCCATTGTGTGATGCGCCAAATTTGTGGCAGGCGGCCGATTCCTCACAGCCGACAACCTGATGCAGGTATTTACCAAAACAACCGTGTCCGGTTAACACCTGCACCAGTCTGTAAGAGAGCGATCCGTGCCCTCTGGCTAATTTAGGTTACATATCATCACGGAAACACCACTAGGAGCAGTGGAGAATGTTTTAAAATCGTGGGTTTTCCTTTTGACAGCTTCCGCTGCGTGCGCTACGTAAACGGTTAAAGTTACGCAAAAATCACGTATGACAGAATTGTTCCCCTTTAAAAGCCCTAAAAAAAAGTTATTGACATCATATGTCTATCTGTTAAAGATGGCTCACTATAACCGTTTTTATGTTAACCAATTTTCTTTCTGTCTATTATGAGTCAGTGTCAAATAAAATCATGTTTATCAATGACATGTTGCCAATCAACAACATTCATTGCTATGTAAATGACAATACGGGAAACGCCTATTACAATGGTCATGCACAGCCCTCTCCCACACAATTAGAGGAGTACAGGAACAATCTGGTGTCTGAAGTTGAAACAACTTTAACACCAGCCTCTGATTGTGCCTTTTCACAACCAAAAGAAGTACCTTCAACTAAGCACCACGCTTTCAGAACATTCCCCTCACCACCTCTAAAAGCATTGGAATCCTTGGTAATGACATTTCAAGTGAAGTCCAATTCCGCAATCACTTGGAAGGCAAAGTAAAATTGGCTTCTTAAAAGCTTGGGGTGCTCAAGAGAGCCAAGCGGTACTTTGCGGCTGAGGCTCCTTCTGTATAAAGCGCAAATCCGACAGCACTTACTGCTCCCACCTATGGGCTTGAATACCCCAATACCAATTCCTTCCACCGAATACAGAAACGGGCAATTCGAATTGTGGACGACACTCATTTGACACGTAAACTGGAGACGCTAGAGCACCGTAGAAGCGTCAGCTCTCTATGTGTGTTCTATCCTATTTACTTTGGGTAATGTTCTGAAGAACTCTTTGGATTAGTACCACCGTCTCGGTTCCATGATCGCAACTCGACGGAGACATAAATTTCATCCGCATAACCTGGATGCATGGCCTTAAGCCACAGTCCGATACCCTCGGATCCCACGGACATGCAAAATGTGGAATGAACTCCCACCAACCAACGCATCAGCGGTCCCTATGATGCTGCAGGTGTCCACGGGCGTTTGTCTGCTATAATTATATAAAAAAATAAATGACAATGCATATAAAAATTGTTTTATTGGTCGTCATCACATAGCAAGCTATCAGGGCTTTTCTCGCATATAAATGCATATGGAAACTCACACCACAAGTCATCGAACAGAGCAGTTCGATACACCGCACCACAGTATTCGCCAGTTGTCGAATTGTTTGGTTCCCCAGTAGAGAACTTATCGTAACCTGCTTCTTTCAACGTCTGACCTGATAGAAAAGGATAAAATCAGCAAGTCCTTATTGATATAATATCATTTTCGATTTGATTGCAAATTTAGTCTATTATATATAATAGAACGTTGTTAAAAAAGGTGTAGTAACTAAAATTGATAACGGTATGCTTTGATAGTTGGGGCACGTAGAGAGAATGAATGAAGAAGAGAATGGACAAGTTGGAAGGGAAAGATCAAGGCGAACGTTTCTGGACCAAATCCAGTACATTTTAAATAAGGGCCAGCTCACGAGTGCTCTAATCAAACGAATGAAAGGTTGAATTAGAATGATAGAAGCGAAGGAGATATGCAAGGATCGTGGCAGGTGGAAGAACGTGGTCTCTGCCTACCCCTAGGGGAATAAGGCGTGATGCTTTGTATGTATGTAGTCAATCAGCTTCTGTTCCATTATTTCCACCTTCAATTTTAAATGCACAAGCGAAATTTATTTATTTCCTTTAATATGCTTCTATTCTTGTGTGAAATAAAAGCACTAATGGCCTTTAAAGTTCAGACTGCGAAATGGTTTTAGAAGCCAGATGCCCAAGTATGAAAATTTTTAATTACCTTCTATGGTCAAGAACTCGCCATGTTCACCCCAGTCGTGGAAACCAACAAATGCTACATCTTTCCAGAAACGACCCTTCATGGAATCTGCTGGATTCTTTGCGAAGAGCTGTTTAATAACCTGAGAATAAAGCAGATGGATTTACTACGTGACACACATTCACTCATATCCTACCTCCTTTTAGAGGAATATCCCATTTATTATTTTTGAAGTTTGTTACTACATTTGTGTATAAAATTATATATGTCGGAGTCATATAGTTTACGGAACGCCGGCGCCATCTATCTGTCGGCGCTGGACAGAGTCATTGAGTCACAAACCGTCGTGCGTGCTTGATTAGTTCTTAAGTGACGGCTCGCCGCAGTAGACGACCTTTAAAACTGTCACGTTCCTACCCATTGTTATTGTTAATGTGTTTGTGTAAATTGATATCAGAAATATTAAGTAATTGGATATTATAATCTGAGTTAATCAATAAAGTGTTTGGTTGCACCATCATTACCCACCAACACCCACAGTATGGACATTGAATTATGGAACCCACTAATGACTATGCTGGAGGAGAACCCTTTGCTTTCTTCTCTTCTTTCTTATTCTCCGACATATATATATAAATACTTCTACTTCCAGCGGATATACGCTTCGCCTTCTTTACTTTTATTGTATTTTGATTTCTGTTATATTTCTCTATTTAAAAACAAGACTTGATAAATAAATACCTCAGCTTCCACGTCACTGTTGATGACGGTCAAGTAACCACCTTCAGCAGCACATGTCATGTACGCCCTTGACCAAGTACGTGGCGTTGTGTGGAATTTATAACAGCTGCCAGTTCGACTCTCAAATGTGTATTCTAAAAGACAATGAAATCAAATCAAATGGTTGTGCAAAATGGCTATATTGTTATACAAGTTTCTGTCCGTGACTTCGTCTGCCTCTACTAATGAATCTACGGTTATCCCTAGATAATACTCGAGTATCTGAACCGATAAACTTGGTGGCACACTTACCAAATTGCAAACAAGAGCGGCTCCTGTTACGGATAGTCTTCAGCCTTATATCCTTTTACGTCTGGTGGCGGACTTCTTCAGGAACTCCCTGTAAATTTCGTCCCCCCCCCGACTACAGCAACCCCTGCTGATAATGTGCACGCCCACATGCCTTCCTCGATTACATCTGAGGAAAGAGGCGTAGCCTAGAGCCCTTAAAGTCCAGGCAGACCATGCTAGGCCCAGGTGGGATTCCGGGCAAAGTTAACACCTTCCATGCATGGCATATCCGGTGAGCACCTGCATCAGTCTATGCTCACCGGACATGGCTGCTTCGGGAAGTAGCTCCATCATAGCTGGGAGGAATTGCCTATGTGCCATGCGTGCGGTGCCCAAGTCGATACGGTGTAGCAGAATGCTTGGTGTCGGAATCACAGCAGCATCACCTGGTGTCATCGATTGGCGAAGACTTCTCACTGACCAGCATTGCACGTACAGCGGCCGGCAGCGAAGCAGAATGGAGAGTCTTTACCGCGACAACGCTACACTTGGGAGGGAGCGGGAGATTGCCCCTGACTATCCGACGCCTATGATGGACGGCCGAAGGCGGGTATTTGCGCGCTTCATCCCACAGCCTTGAATCTTGATTCGGCTTCATCCGGGATACCATATTGGATTGCGCAAGCGAGCCGCTGATGTCCTGTCTGTCTTTTCTGCGAGTCCCACACTCCCGACTTTTTGGTCGTGGTGCGTTAAAGCATTTCCTAGCGAGAAAATGGGGTTATCCCTAGATTCTCAGGTAGAGGTAGACCGATAACTCCTAAAGAAGTCTACTTTAAACAAAACATAACTGCTTTTATATCATTTCTCTGTAAAACTCACCGAGTGGGTGGCAGATACATTACCAACGAGAGAATATATTGATTTTAGAGTATCACAGAAGAATTGGCAGTTATTATTGTGTCCTTACCTTTGTCAACAGTCCCACAGTTATTCAAAACGGCTTTATTGCCTTTCCTATAGCACATGTATGGTAGAGGGTCTGAGCAGTTGACATCAGCCAGTTCCCCTGACTTCAGCATCACAATACAGCTCTCCTTGTCATTGTAGTTGTCTGGCTCCCCGTCTACCCACGTGTGGGAAATCTTCGACAAAGGCACTCCTGTAAACATACACATACNTAAAAGATGTTATTACGCGGCACCATCAAGAATATTAGGACCAAAGTACCGCCAAAGTGGCGTCACCAATCACTTTCATTCCTTTCCCTCTCAAAAGCTCCTGTAAAGAGCAAAATAAAATCAGAAATCCTTTATTCTACATTCATTTTACAAGAGCAGTTTAAATCTTCATGAAATATACAACATATGTAATAGATTTAATCGTTTATTGTATAAAAGAGCTTGGTAAATAACACATTTATATTTTAATATGTAAAGGATAAAAACGGCTATTGTGGGCTATCCTTTTGAAATAAATATGTACTATTTTAGACTTTTTTATCGATCTTTTTAAAATACACAATTCCTTAGAACATAATTTTGATGTAACTCGTAAGATTTAGCAGACTTTAGCGTTTAAAGCGTTTGTAACGACATCACATTACAAATCCTTGTTTTTTTCCACTTGTATGTATTATAATATATATGTATGATACATGTAATCCTACGTCTTGAATCACTCTATCTATTATTGAAAAGCACATTAAAATCCATGAAGTATTTTTAAAGATCTATGCGAATAAATAGCGAAAGCGAGTTCATTTTACACTATCTTAATAAGACAAATTTCGAAGAGAAATTATATATTATTGTACTGCCTTTTGTACTAAATGTTTGATTTTTAAACATCCTGTATTAATAGCTATAAAATAAAAGAAAAAAGATGATCAAGTTCACTCAATAGAATCATAAAACCATCAAAATTACAAAAATGTCTATATCGTATATCGAAACTATGAATAACGTTGTTGATTTGTGGAGATAGTTCAATAAATATTGCCTTTTTTATCACATAGCCCAATCGGAATGTGGGAAAACAAGCACTCCGGCTAGTTGGGAGTGTGGGACTCACTGTCTAACAGAATACCCAGCGGGCTCTCGTCATCCTAAAGTGGGACACCAGCGGCTCGCTTGCGCAATCCAATATACGAAGTTGAAGTGCTCGGGCGTCCGGCACGCTCTTCGTCGTTCACATCTTCTCGGCCTTCTGAGAACATTTTGTACCACCGATAAACGTTGCTTCGGTCCAAGGTAGCTTCTCCGTATGCCACAGTCAACATTCGGAATGCATCCGCGCACTTAATTTCGTTTTTCACACAAAATTTGATACAGGTTCTTTGATCCATTTTTTTGAATAGGTAAAAATCGAAGACGATCCAAAACACGTGCAAGCAAAGCAGCTGTCAACAATTAAATGAACATTCAAAATGGCCGAGCTTGTCGGCATAAGTGAGAGACATGAGTACCAACATAACGCCACAAAAAATTCGAAATTCGAATATACGTAACCCGCGAAATTTCAAAATACGCGATACTTTTTGAACACACAGCGTAGTGTCCCGGATGAAGCCGAATTGAGGTTCAAGTCAGTGGGCGCCTTCTGCGATGAATAGCAGGGGCGTCAGGAGCCAACTCCCGTTCTCTCTCACAAAAGGACGGTTCTCCACCCTGCTTCGCTAGCGACCATCGCACTTACCACTTATGCCACTGAGGGCCCACGCTGGGCATTCTGCCACGGTATGGTGTGCCGTGTCCACGGGAGCACCACACTCATGGCAAATAGGCGATTTCTCTCGGCCAACAATCTGTTGCAAGTACTTCCCGAAACAGCCGTGTCCGGTGGGCAACTGCACCAGTCTGTATGACATCGTTCCATGTTTTCGCGATAGCCAATTCTCCAACTGAGGGCACAACGCCTCCACTGTCACTACCCCTGCTATAGCTGCAAGATATTCCCTCCATCTCATGACCAGAGTTCTTTTGGCTAGTACTCTAACACTACGATCCTCATCGTAATCAGGCGATTCTCCTCTATTTCCTCGCGGGTTGTTTAGTCAATAATATTGCCTCTAATACTAATTCTAGACGAAATTGTAAGCAGTATTAAAAAGTATTTATTTAAGTGAATATGTTTAAAATTACTTGCGTCAAAATATATATATTTCCCTGAAACAGCTGGAACGATTTTGACGGGATAAAGACTAGTTTAGCCTTCTTTTATTAAAGTAAAAAGATATCCGGAATTTGACGGATATAACCGCGGTATACATCTAGTATTTGCATAATATGCGGGTAAAATAAATACGGTTAAATCCTGAACAATAAACTAAATAACTAAGGTCAAATAAACAATTGTATATCGGTAATAGATAACCCCTATTTGCCCCAACTGTTCCATTGGTTTATTACTCAGTTTATTCGATTACAGATCATGAGATCAGGGTTCAATTCCCGAGTCAGAATAATTAAAATGAGCCAATTTACAATAAAATCTTAATGTATTATAAAAAGATCAAAGCCGCATCTGTTAGTTTATTCGTACATGATTAACTCAAAAACTACCGAACAGATTTTGATGCAATGTTCACCAATAGATATATTAATCTTTGATAAAGGTTTTGATATATAATTTGTTAAGATTTTATGTAAATTTGTTGATATATAAAGATAAATGTATGATGTCCGGAAAAAATCAAGCCACCTGAACGATTTCATCGTAAATATTGTCTAATCCCTTAGAGATATAATAAAACGTTATATGGCAGGATATTTCATCTTTTATTGATCTACAAAAAAGTCTACCATGGTATATGTCTATCTCTTAAGGATAACGTCATATATCCATTTTATTTTCAAAATCGGTCACATTCAATGCATACACAGGAGTGGCGGTGCTAGAAGGCGCAGTTTTGCCCATTTGCTCCCCATTCCTTAAACTAATGAGCCGGATTCAGCTAACATCTGGCACGATACATACGGATAAAGAAGGTTCTGCTGGGTTGTACTGGTGTTGGGAAGGGATTCAGGATGAGGCAAATCGCTCCGGGTTCAGTAGACTGTATAAGGTCGTAATTCGGTTCTTCAGAGTTTGTCACAGTTTACGTTTAGTAAGGATATACTCTGACCAGGAGTCTAAGGCAAATGTATCGGCTTAAACTATAAGACGGCCCTTTTATTGAAATTTCCCACCCAGCACGCACGTGCGGACGTGACAAGTAGGAGATAGGGTGACAGCGGGTGCGAGGTAGTTGCGGGTGGGGCGAGGCCGGCAATCTACCTTTTAAACAAAAAATTATCTTCAACTCAAGTTAATGAGGATGTCGCTTGATTTTAACTGGTTTTCTTGCCCAACTCTCTAGTTTCTTATAGTATGAGTGCATAAAAGCATTTCCCAGTAAAGTGTCAGTTAAAATGTTACCTTCGATTGAATGAAAGTCTCCCTTAGAGAAAAAGGCGTGGATTCCAGTCAACACTCCGCATTGTAATCCCTCTTGATCTATAGCAGATCGCATTGCTTGCCCGAGTTCATAATTTAATGGAGATGCTAGCTTGCTACCTGAAAAATATAACATGATAGGCTTCGCGATAATGATAAGCATTTACATATGACTAGATAGATAAAATAATATAAATATAGATAAATACACTTTATTGCACATAAACACATATAGGAAATACAAAACTAAAAATAAAAAAAAAAACAAAGTTACCGTTACTAACGGTGCGTGTGTTGTGTCGAAGGTCGTTAAGGTTTTTTGTGGTATTTTATATAGCGTGAGTGTTTATTAGTAATTATTTATGTTTTTGATCATATAAGTGATGTTAATAACAATGAAAACTCTTCAGGTAAGTTTTCATTTTTAAGATATGAGCCTATAAATACAAGACGGACTTTTTTCACTATCACAAACTTTAGTGCAACGTGACGCTATACCAGAGTCTTAATTTAATAATCTAAAGATAACAGTGTATAGTTTAACTATTAAAAAACATAAAAATCTTGATATCTGGTAGCCTCTCATGAACATTTAACTCCCAAGGGCCACTTTAGCGTCATTCGACGCAAAAATCGTCTGCGTGGAGCGGGGCAAGCGACGGTTATTTCCGTTAAAAAGAACGGGCAAATTACGGGGGTCAATAAAAGTAAAATACTTCCTATCTCATTCTCTCCCATGTTTAATCTTAACAATGTATATTTTCTATGTCTTTAAAAACACTTGACTATTTCTGGTGTATGTGTGTGTTGTTTTCTGAAAATCTTTGTTTCATCAGTAAGCAAGGCTGAGCCCAGCAATGTCGTTAACGTCGTCGTCGCTTCGACCGATGGACGTCCACTGCTGGACATAGGTCTCACGTAATGACGACCACAAGGCCCGATCTTGCGCCACCTGGCTCCAGCAACTACCGGCTACCCTCCTTATATTGTCGGTCCACCTTGTAGGGGGTCGCCACTCCAGCACCTTCGGCCCCCAACGTACATCGCTCCCTCGTAATATGTGCCCCGCTCATTGCCACTTCAGGTTCGCGATTCCTAGGGCTATGTCAGTGACTCTGGTTCTACTACGGATCTCTTCATTTCTGATTCGATCACGTAGAGAAACTCCAAGCATAGCCCTCTCCATCGCACGCTGAACGACTCTGAGCTTCCGCATGAGGCCAATAGTCAGCGACCACGTCTCAGAACCCTATGTCATCACTGGCAACACGCACTGTTCAAAGGATACTTCTGCTTCGCTCAGCAATGTAACATTAATAAATTGCTAATTAAGCATATACAGATTAAATTTTACCTTCTAAATGACATCGCAGTCTTGCTTCATGCCAATTCGCTGGTATTCGGTGAAGTTTCAACCATCCATTTGCCTTTGAGATGTATTTGTAGTCACATCGGAAACGTTCACCACCTGTAAAAATATATATAGATGTAAAACAAATAACAAGGGTCCCGTTACAGTGACATTTATTTTTTATCATGTTTATTTCCTCTGAACTACAAGTAAATGACGATACACTATATATTGTCAACGTAAAACTTCAGTCATGATTTTTTTACCTCGCAAATGTTAGTATTACTTGCATCACTTGCTAATGAGCTACAGGAGATGGTAAATATTATGAATGGAGTTTTAAAAGGGAAAGCAATAAAAGTGAATGTAAACAAAACGAAAGTTGTGCTCTTTGTAATAGATGAATCTATGATGAATGGCAATATTTTGATAGATGGGGAACAAGTGGAAGAAGTGAAAGAATTTGTACACTTGGGATCTAAATTCACAAAAGATGGAACATGTGAAAGTGATATTGAAAGGAGAGTGAATGCAGAGAATGTGGTAAATTGTGCTCTGTACGCCTTTAGGAATAGTCAGATAGAGAGAAGTACGAGTGAATTGAAACTGAGTGACAGAGTAAGAAATAGTGTGTTAAGAAAACGTTGTGGTATAAAAGAAGATGTAGTGACAAAAATTGAGAATGGTAAGCTTAGATGGTTTGGGCATGTAGAGAGAATGAATATAAGGAGACTGACAAAAGGAATTTATGAGTCAAGAGTGAACGTTCCTGGACCAAATCCGGGACATTCTAAATAAGGGTCAGGTCAAGAATACTCTAAACTTGTTTGAAAGGTTTAATGAGAATGAAAGAAGCGAAGGTGGTATGCAAGGATAGTGGCAAGTGGAAGGACGTGGTCTCTGCCTACCTAGAAGGGAATGACGCGTGATGCTATGTATGTATATAAATGTATGAAAGTTCCCACACTTATAGCTTATATAGAGAAAGAGTACACAATGACCATATTTTAAAAAATACATTAAATTAATAAAAGTCACATTACGCACCTTATATTTGACTCACACCTATCAACCGCTGACAGTTACGTCAAACGCAATAAGGTCGCATCAAAAAGTTTTTATTGTCAAAAGCACTAAGGAGGTTACATTAGAAACTATGTTATTATTTTATTATTAAATGTATGATATATGTTATATTATTGTGTGCTTTGGAAAGAGATGTTTAAATAACTAAATAAATGAACCTTCAAATTGTTTACATACGACAAAATTGGATTATTATCCGCCTGTTTTGTTTCTTGAGTATTTATATTTCCGAATATAACGGTCGAATACATTTATGTCTTATGACAGAATTTTTTTGTATGATTTGTTTTTAAAAAATATAGAAATATGACAGTGTAGCTTTTGCGAAATCTGTGATCTCTGACAGTCTTGAGACTTATTATTTAAAGTAATTACGGTCGAATTACGTCCACTAAGCAACCTTAGATACATTAAACACTAAGTAGTGTAGAGATTACGATTCGAATATTACATTTAAATGTAATGAACATATACGACTATCATGAAGCTGATTCGGTTCTACAGATAAAACATGTATCGTGAAGCTGGTAGTATATAAAGAATTATTTATTTCTTAACACTCACTCAATGTGGATACAAGCACCAGCACAATATATGATAACGTCCATTTCATCGCGGACACTTATTGTTTACTGTAATTCTTGATGACAAGTCAATTAACGTATATCTATAGGAATTAAAACTAGGGTTGCCATTTCTTAAGTCGTCCCATTAGCATAAGAGCCCGCGGCAAAATTTCTACTATGAATGTACGAATTTTGCAAAGGGATCTTCTTCAGTGTAGAGAATCTAGTACTCCTCTCCTCCTCTGGTTATCGCTCACTGCCGAGCATTGTGATGTTCCCGAGGAAGCAGGTTGTGCCATCTGTGCCGATAGGTAGCGATGTGGACTAGCTTTGGTATTCAGCTGATCCGCTACCTGATGGGACCATCGCTTTTACCTTTTATTTTTCCGGTTAAGATGAGTTTCTCTAGGTTATTCCTCGGCCTTCGCGCGATATGGCCAAAGAACTGTAGGTTTTACGCACCCCTGGGCGGGAGTGTGAGACTTACTGACAAGTCAGAATACCCACTAAAACCCAGCGGAAACCCTCGATTTCCTAGAGTGGAGAGCTGGAGGTTCGCCTACACAATCTACTCTGTCAGAAAAATGCGCCTTAGAAATATCACCAAAAGCCTTTGAGTTACCTTTAGCTTTTCTAGGATGCAAATATTCGTCCTGTGTGCAGTCCAGGGGTTCCGCAACATTCACTGCCAGCACTATATTTCAAGAGCATATATATCTGTCTGTTCAAGAGATATATATCTGTCGTCTATCAGTCCCGTTGTATGCGCAAGCTTCTGAGCCATATAGATAAATCGAGAAGAACGGAGTCCTGGCAATGTATATTTTTGTCCTTTTTAATATGTTCCGGTTCCTCCAGATCTTCTCTAATTGGCAGTTAATCTTTTACGCAAACAAAAACGTTCATGCGGATCTTGTTTATTGTTTACTTTTTATTTTATGTACACATAGGATTCCGGTCTTCCTTCGTTCAAATAAAAAGAACCACAGTCAATTTTCACAGAGATTATTAACTACTTTAAACTATATTATTAATTAATTGTTTCATAAAATGACAATAACCAATAATTTATGGGTGCAAGGTGTGCACCGGGCAACACTTCGAGTAAGAATGCGAGTGGGGGTAGTTCGAACGTTCCTAGATGTTTGTTGCTAGCTCGCTGCACACATTGTTACCAACATTAAAAATCGTTGCCACCGTCATACATTTAAAAGATGATATTAAGAAGTATCATTAAATGTGTCTGTTCACACGGGTTTCGAAGTAGTTTGACTCGTTGTATTTTACGATTTAAATTGTTGTTTAAACTTTTAGATTTCGTTTTTAATTTAAGACTTTATAGTTTAAGACCGTACTTTTCAGTATTAGTTTTACTATTTGCTATTAAGTATATCTATCGTTCAAGGCATATAATATAAATTTTAATTCTTTAATATTATAAATAATGTTACCGCGACGTCACCTTTATGGGCTGCGGCTGTAAATCAGCTGACAAATAGCTTAACATGAGCTGTTGGCTTTTTCATGTTCCTACGTATAATATTAAGACCTCTAAGATACGCCAGAAATTACGTCATCCACCGTAACCGCAGGACGCCTACCATGGAGCTGCTTGTCCGGAACTTGGCGAGGGGTATTCCGCCACGCGTACAACTTCCCACACACATTCCTCCACGGCATTGCCAGCCAGCAACCAGGAGCTACTAACACTGGGCGTCCCCTGCTTCGTGAGCTTCTGTTGTTACCACCTCCTGACGTAGGTGATGATGACGGCGAAGACGACGCAAAACCAGTGGCGATACCCGGATTGAACCACTAAATGAATTGACCTGAATGGAACCACTAGCTCAGCCGGCGGGGAACCAGCCCATTTGTTTGCGGGCAAAATAGAGTACTAGGCATCAAATTGATGTCTGAGGAAGAAGAGGGAGATTGCAATGGATGCTCCCTCATACCGCCGGAGGAGGCGGGCTACAAGGCAGCGTCTGTAAGCGTAAGTCCTTCCATCGTCGAGAATCCTCAGTCGGATTTATCCGGGGCACCAGGGATGAATGCGAAAGTTAAACCCCTGGTGCTTCATTTATGTATGAAGAGGGTTCCGCTGGGTTTTAGTGGGTATTGCGAGGTCTGCTTGTTCGCAGAGTCCCACACTCCTGACACACGGTCGGGTAAGGAGGCATTGTCTCGAGGCCCGAACGTCTCAACTCCACACAGTTAAGAAGAACCCAGAACCTTGGCTTTTTCATTGCAGTGTAATTTAGTATGTATGTATGTTGTATGTTTTTTAATGGTAAATAACCTTTTGTTATACTTAAATTGAGAAGAAATAACAATTTCCTTTCATTCTTTTCTATGTAAGTGTAATGAACGTATATTGTACGATTTGTCTATTGAATTGTTCTACTACTACACCCCTGCTTTAATTGACTATCAGAATATATAAATTTTGCAGCGGGATCTTAGACTATAAAGATCAAGGTTATCACATCACAAATCTTAACAATTATAACTAGGGTTATCATTTCTTAAATTGTCACTTTTTAAGTCACTATTTTTTGTTATAGTTTATTTAGTCACAGTCTTACTATGCCTGCCAATCCGCAGTAGAGTAGCTTGGTGGGTCTTAACTCTAAAAACCATCCTATAAGTGAGGAGGCCTATGTATAGCAGTGAGACCTCAATAGTCTGCTACTTACTTGCGTTTACTATACATCTCAAACTTACCAAATAAATCTAGGGTTGTCACTTTTTGAGTCACATTTTATGGATCAGGGTTGCCACGTTACAAATTTAGCAAATAAAACTAAAGAAAACCAAATATATTGGATTGGATTGAATGCTTTGTTTTCAATTTCTTGTTAAATTTTATTATAACCTTTAAATAATATTACAATAAATAACCAAGGACCTCATAACTACTTCCAATTAGGTTGTAAAATGGTCAGGCTGAATACAAGTCCAATATTTCGCAAAGTAATAGTCATATTTAACATTTCATTATCTAAATTCCTTCTTCCCCATTCCACTATCAGCTGCAGGCAGTTCATTTCACTAATGGGTAACTTTAATCGAGTTCCAACAAATTTCTAATTATAATAATTGTTTGTTGGTTAACACTGACATAGAAACGTGAGTTTTTCCGATCTATTTCTAACATGCTTGAATAATTGCATAATTGAGTTAAGAAAACATAATTTGATTCCAATTAAATCGGCAAAGATCGACCAATTATCCGGTTGCGAGTAATTCTGTCACGTCTCAAATGCTTTATTCATGAACCGTATTTAATTATATAACTTTACACGTTGTAATAAACATTTGCACAGAAATAGATGCCAGTATTAATATAGAATAATGAAACATTTAAAACACGAGTAATAATGCGATTGCGAGCAAGTAACACGTCAGGTGTTTTGTTTCTGAAGCGTGTTGACCAGTTAAGGGTAATTTTATAAGTTCTGATAAACATTAGTACATAAAAACATGCTAATATATGTATAAATTAAAGTAAAAAATACTATCTTTAAACAAAAAACACAAATTCATTTGAATTAAATCCGCTAAGATCAAGCAATTATCCGGTTACGTCTCGCTTTGGCACGTCTCACATGCTTTGTTTATGTACCTTGTTGATTTAATTGGCAAATTCTACATATTTTGATATAAACGTATATAAATACATACTAGTATTCAAGGAAAGTGGCCCTTTTTTGTTCCTAATATATATATAAATGATTTAGCATACCTTGTGAAAAACAAATGTGATATAGTCATATTTGCTGACGATACTTCCTTGCTGTTCAAAGTAGAGAGAAATGTAGAAAATTATGATAATGTAAATAGTACCCTGTCACATGTCTCACGTTAGTTTTCTTAATAATTTAATATTAAACTCGGCAAAGGCTAAGTGTTTAGAATTCGCTTTGCCAAATGCAAAAGAAGCCTGTTAAAATATCCAAGTAGATGATTGTCCATTAAAGAAAGTTAAACCTACAGTCTTTTTAGGAATAAACTTAGACTCAGAGCTTCAGTGGGGTGCTCATATTAAGACTCTGGCAGGCAAACTCAGTTCAGCTGCATTTGCATTTAGAAAAATAAGACAATACCCTGTTGAAACTGCTAAAATGGTGTATTTTGCCTATTTTCATAGCATTATGCCTTACGGCGTACTGTTATGAGGTAAAGCAGCGGACATTGAAGCTGTCTCTATATTACAAAAAAGAGCAATTTGTGCAATATCTATTGAATAACATTTTATATAACTGCCTCATTGGTCTAGTGGTTAGCATGTTCAACTACAGACATGAGGTCCTGGGTTCGAGTCCCGGGTCGGGCCAATTCAAAAATCAATATTGAGTTTTCTATTAAGATTTTCTCAATATTTGCCCGAAGTTGGGAAGTTGGCGGTGTGATCCACCCCCGTGCCTCGGAGAGCACGTTAAGCCGTCGGTCCTGCGCCTGATCTCTCTCCGGTCGTGTCGGATTCCCGTCACATCGGACTATGAGAGTGAAGGAATAGAGAGTGCACTTGTGTCCTTTGCCTGCTAATCCGCAGTGGTGCAGCGTGGTGGGTCTATACTCTAAAAAGTGAAAAAGGTTCAGAAATCATTTGACGGGTTGAGCATACGCATATTTAATAAGATACCTGAATCACCTCCACATAGTTTTAAGAAGTAAGTTAAAAATGTCCTAATAAAAAAAGAATATTATAATGTGGAAGATTATTTAAATGACAAAGATATATGGACTTGATTCCAGTTGCACATGAAACGTATAAAAACTACGAGTACGTTTAATAAAGTTACCGTTGAGTTTCTTATCGGTTTCTTCTCAGCAGAATCAACTTTCCGAACCGGTGGTAGATTTGTTACCAGACTATTGATTCAAAAGAGCTTTTAGAGTCTCCTTGAATAAAGAATATTTTGATTAGATTTGATTTGATCAATAAAAACATTGTATATAAAACCATTGTAAACGAAAAATACAAAAGTATTTCGTAATACGTAAAAACCAAGCAGTTATCCGGTTCTGGGTCTTCTATTATGTATTTGTTGTTTTTTCTAAATAGTTTCTGATAAATATAGATGCGTAAGTAAACACTAATGTTAACATGGATTATATATTGAAGCGTAATATATATTTTGTGGGGAAAGATCACGGAATTATTAAATTTGAATCTTTCTATCGTGTCTCAGATGATTTGTGTATAATCCGTTTCAATTATTTCATTTAGCATCTTCCCATAAATATAGTTTCCTATTGTGAAGAATAAAATATATAATTTAAACAAATACACAAATTGAGTGGAATTAATTTCACAAAGGTCAAGCAATTATCCGGCTGTTGATCTTTCTATTATATCTCTGGCGCTTTGTTTATAAAAGATTTTTCTTTAATTGTTTAACGTTAAGATAAATATAGGTACATAAGTAAATGGAAGTTATGATATTTCACATTTATATTATGTACGTTTGTATATAATTGAGTTATTATATGTTAGTATGAGAGAGAGAGAGAGAGAATACACTTTATTGTACACCATAAATAATGCTTACAATATATACCATAACTTAATCATAGGGTACAAAAGGGCGGCCTTATTGCTAAGTAGCGATTTCTACCAGGCAACCTTAGGGTTAGACAAAATTTATTACGGAAATGGGTAGGTGGTGTATAAAAGGTGTAGTTTATAGATACATATAATACAGACATGAGTACATAGACAGATACATACAAAAATACATACTAATAAATATATATTTACATACGAACCCATAAATACATATTATAATAAACTAATATATATAATTATATAAAAATATAGTCGTCGTCTAAGTGCATAAGGACAGGTAGTGAACCTTGACGAGGTTTTTAATAACCTTGAAAGAATTGGCCTCTCTGATCGTAGTATGATATAGTAAGACTGCCTCATTGGTCTAGTGGTTAGTATGTTCGACTCCAGACATGAGGTCCTGGGTTCGAGTCCCGGGTCGGGCCAATTCAAATCGATATTGAGTTTTCTATTAACACTTTCTCAATATTTGCCCGAAGTTGGGAAGTTGGCAGTGTGATCCACCCCCGTACCTCGGAGAGCACGTTAAGCCGTCGGTCCTGCGCCTGATCTCTCTCCGGTCGTGTCGGATTCCCGTCACACCGGACTATGAAAGTGAAGGATAGAAATGTTTGGAGTTGCTCACAGAAGCAATATATTACACATTGTAGCATACAAAACTACCTTTAAAAGAGTAACCGTTGAGTTTCTTGCCGGTTTCTTTTCAGCGGATTCAACTTTCCGAACCCGTGGTAGATTTGTTACCAACGAACAGACTACTGATGGTTCAAAAGTGCTTTTTGAGCCTACTTAAATAAAGAATATTTTGATTTGATTTGAAAAGAGATTGCACTTGTGTACTATGCCTGCCAATCCGCGGTGGAGCAGCGTGGTGGGTATATGCTCTAAAAACCCGGAGTTAGGAGGCCTGTGCCCAGCAGTGGAACGTTAATGGGCTGTTACTTACCTATGATATAGTTGTATAGTCTTTTATGTATTGTTAAAGTGGTGTTTTACGGAGTCAAGGTTTCTCTTTTAAAGTCATTTGCACCTATCTTCTATTCCTCTCACGAAAAAGAGTCTGGAAGAGATCGTTCTTAGTAATAACACCACCTTTGCGCACTTTTTTTTGGTTTATACTGCATAAGTTGTATTTTCTTTTTCTTGTATGTGTGCAATAAAGATTTAAGTAAAAAATTAATAAAAATTTGACGTTTTGAAGCGTAAAAGAGTGTAAATTTTAAATAAAAAAAGTTAATAAAGTCCGCAAAGATCGAGCTTTTATTCGATTGTCGGTCTCTGTCACATATCAGGTGCTTTGTCTATAAACAGTGTTGGTTTTATTGGTTAATTTCACACGTCCTGATAAACATAGGTACATAAATAGATACTAGAATTCGTATAGGTAAATAAAACCCCTAGATTTTAAATCATAAAATATATATTTTAAATGAAAAACATAATTTTATTCGACTGCAAAGCACAAGCAATTATCCGGTTGCAGATAGCTGCGTCACGTGTCAGGTGCGTTGTATATAAACCATCTTAATTGTTTCATTTAGCATGTTCTCATAAACATAGGCACTTATGTAGATGCCTGCATTAATATGGATCAAAAAACATTATATTTATGTATGTTTTAAATGAAAAATACAAATTTAAGCGACTTAAGTGCACAAAGATCAAGCAATTATCCGGTTGCAGATAGCTGTGTCACGTGTCAGGTGCGTTGTATATAAACCATCTTAATTGTTTAATTTAACAAGTTTTTACAAACGCAGATACATAATTAGACACCAGTATGAATATGGACTTCCTCATTGGTCTAGTGGTTAGCATGTTCGACTACAGACGTGAGGTCCTGGGTTCGAGTCCCGGGTCGGGCCAATTCAAAAATGGATATTGAGTATTCTATTAAGATTTTCTCAATATTTGCCTGAAGTTGGGAAGTTGGCGGTGTGATCCACCCCTGTGCCTCGGAGAGCACGTTAAGCCGTCGGTCCTGCGTCTGATCTCTTTCCGTTCGTATCGGATTGCCGTCACGTTGGATTATGAAAGTGAAGGAATAGAGAGTGCACTTGTGTACTATGCCTGCCAATCCGCAGTGGAGCAGCGTGGTGGCTCTATACTCTAAAAACCCTCTCTTATAAGAGTGAGGAGGCCTGTGCCCAGCTGTGGGACGTTAAGTGGGCTGCTACTTACTTACTTATGAATATGGATTAGTAAATCATTGTATTTTGAAACATAAATTATAAAATTTAAATGGGAACCACAAATTGATTCGAATTAAATCTACAAAAATCAAGCAATTATCCGGTTGTAGATCGCTGTATCGCGTGTCAGGTACTTTGTATATAAGCCGTCTTAATTGTTCTATTTAAAATGATCTGATAAACATAGGTACTTATATAGATGCCTGTATTAATATGGATCAGAAAACATTATATTTAGATGCATTAAATGTATATTTTAAATGAAAAATACATATTTATGCAACTGAAGTCTACAAGGATCAAGCAATTATCCGGTTGCAGATTGCTGTGCCACGTGGCAGGTGATTTGTTTAAAAAACCACCTTAATTGTTTCATTTACCAAATTTTTTGAAATGTGGGTACATAAATATGCGCCAGTATTAGTAAAACGCTGTGTTTTGATGCATAAAATATATATTTTAAATTAAAAACACAAATTTATTCGAATTAAGTCCGCAAAGATCAAGCAATTATCCGGTTGCGGGTCGCTGTGTCACGTCTCAGGTGCTTTGTTTGTGAGCCGTGTTGATATAACTGTTTAATTTTGCTCGTTCCGGTAAACACAGGCTCAACATGTGTTGCAAAATATTAATGCTCAACAGGAGAGGATTTGATCACGTTCTATACCGATAAACTTATTGAACAGTTATCATATTGCTTTTGCAATGAATTTTTTGAAGCGAAAACTTCTTTAGGCACGTGTACGTCTGAATTTTACGTACGTACGTCTACATTGTAAATGTTATTACTTTATATTGTACATAAACAGTTGTTTTTATTAATACCTATTAACGTCGTCTTTTGCTTCTGTCCTTGCATATCTCCTTCACTTCTTTCATTGTCATTAAAACCTTTCGTACAAGATCGTCGTTTAGTGTGCTCTTGACCTGGTCTTTGTTTTAAATGTCCTGGATTTGATCCAGGAACGTCCGCATTGGTCTTCCCCTTCCAACTTTCTCATTCATTCTTGTCTCATAAATCCTTTTTATCAGTCTCCTGTCATTCATTCTCTCTACATGCCCAAACAACCTAAGCATACCTTTTTCAGTTTTAGTCACTACATCTTCTTTTATACCACAACGTTCTCAGTTTCAATCTACTCATACTTCTCAATGCTCTCATCTCTACCGCATTTATTTTACTTATGTGATTCTTCTGCCATACCTAACTTTCCATATCTTTGAGGCACCCTCTGGATATTCACAAAGACGTGCAGAGCACCATTTACCACATTCCCTGCATTCACTCTCCTTTCAATATCACTTTCACATGTTCCATCTTTTGTAAATTTATATTCCAAGTATACAAATTCATTCACAGCTTCCACTTGGTCCCCATTTATCAAAATATTGCTATCCATCATTGTCTATATAATAATTGTTATTCTGGTTCAAATTCACAAAAAAAACCTGAAATATTAGGTAGCCATTTATCGAGAACATATACAGACTATATAACATCACGTTACGACTAATAAAAGCTGAGTAACCTTTAGAGAGCTTTATGCTAACAGTTAAAGTTACGTATAAACTATGTATGACAAGATTGCACCTCTTTAACAGTTCTACAAAAATCCTCAGAATAGCTTATAACTAAAGTTGACTTTCTATAACCTTTTTTATAGATAACAAATTCGATGTCCCCTATATGATGCAGTGGAGTTTGCCAAGGACCATCTACAAAGGAGAGACTTAGTCAATATCCATTTGGACAATTAAAAAACCCTGTGTATGAACTGGTTGAGATATGGAAAAAGGATGACCGCTTCTTCTTTTTCACGCTAGATAATGTTTTTACGCACCCCGTTCAGACAAAATCTAATGAAGGCAAAAGCGAGAATATCCATTAGAACCTTGTGATACTCTCTATTTAGTTGAGCACGAGAGAATTGGTACACGTACTACCTACTACTAGCCTATCTAGGGTACTTCGGAAGATTCCTGGTGGGAAACTTAGGAAGGAGGCGGGAGAAGCGCAAATTTAGTTCCTAACATCTTGTGCCGGAGAAGAGAAGCATCTATAGGAGCATGTGTCTCCTTTAATGAAATAACAGTTTCGTAGAAGACCATTGCCGTCTATTCCCTTTCGCTAATGAGCATTACCTCCAGCGGAAGATTCCCTTCGAACAGTTTAACAGAGTGTACTGCACCAAATCATTAGGTGCAGTACACTGTCCCCCCAACCATGCTGTTGGAATTTAAGGTCCTTACGCTATCTTTGGATCAGTAGTCTCTCTGATGTGATCAGGTATTTATAGACCTAGTGCCCTTTCGATATTGCCTGTCACGTGGTAAGAAACCATGTCCAAAGATTTGGACAGAGCTAACTTATCTTTACAGATAACCCAAGGTCTTAGCGCATAAAAGTGAAGAGGACAGACCTCAAATAATTGAAATAAGGCAAGAGAGAAGAAGAAACTGTTGAAATATGTATTGTTACCGAATTGTGTGGGAATAACAGGATACGTAATGTAAATGTTATGGATTAAAATAAATCAATAAGAGAGCATCTATAAACAAGCATTTCATCAGTTTATTTGTAACGTAAAAGTATATTTTGCATTACTCCTTAGGGCATAACGAAAACTTCGTTACATAGAGGCTATTATATAAAGTTTACAGAATAAATTTTCAGCAAAACACTAGCGTCAAATATGACAAGAGACACGTAATTTTTGAATGTTTTCGCAGTTTCAAAACCGAGATAGTTTAAAACATATTGTATTCCCGTTCGTCATAAAATAAAATGTTATAAAAATAAACACCAAACTGTTCCGGGACAATAAAACTGCGTACAATGTTTATTTGTTGGAGATAGCCTTCTGTATGTATGAATTTCTGTTGCGGTTAAACATTGTTACAGTTTTTTATAGGGTTTTCCAATTTTCATTCTGATATTTCAAAAAAACAAGTATTTCCTGATGGAAATCAATTAATATGTATTTCATTGTAATGAAAAAGGTATATCATTTCAGTTGTTTGTTACATTTCCATAAATTTTGGTACAGGTTCAGGCTTAACAGTCCTGGTTACTTCTTTTTTTTTATAGCCAGGCAAACGAGCTTGTGGGTCACCTGATGTTGAGTGATCACCGTTGCCCATGGACACCTGCAGCACCATAGGGACCGCCGATGCGTTGCCTTCCTAAGAGATAGGGGAACACCGTTGGCGGGAAAAAGGATCGACGAAATCGAACCGTGCCTGAATGCCATGCATCCAGGTTGTGCGGATGAAATTTATTCTTTCCACAAATACCTGTACCAAACTGTTGGCTGTGAGCTGTCGGCCAGATGTGACGAGTGTGGTGCCTCGTCAGACACAGCCCACCAAACTGTGGCAGAATATCCCGCCTGGGGTCCTCAGCGACTCAACATGACGTTGCTGATCGGCACAGACCCCTCACTGGCCAGCATTATAGGTGCAATACTCATCAGTGAGCAGGCCTGGAGAGCGGTTGGCTCCTTTTGCAAGACTGTCATCTCGCTTAAGGAGGCACGACGGAGGAGATTCATACAACACCTCCTCCTGTAGAAAATCTTTAAGCCGGCTGCAACAGAGGGGCCAGAGAGGAATGCCTCAACGAAACTCTGGCTCTTCATGGTTAGCAACGGTCGCGCTGGGTTTTAGTGGGTATTGCGAGTTCTTCCCCCTCGCGGACTCCCACACTCCCGACTCCCCATAGTCGGGGTTTGTAAATGCATTTCCCAGCGACAAAAAACAAACTCCACAACTTCAAGAATATCATTTTTAGGGTCTTGAATTGATTGTGGAGCATTGATATAGACCTTATCTTTCACGTGATCCCATAAAAAATGTAAAAGTGTTAAACCACAAGATCTTGTAGGCCAATTCATCATCATCTCTTCGAGTAAAAACGTGTCCAGGAAACTTTTCTTGCTGAATTGCGATTGTTTCGTTGCTTGTTGGCACGAAGCGTAATCTTGGTAAATATAAACGTCGTCCACGTCAATATTTTCCAATTTTATTCGTAAAAAATCATTAATTTATGATTCGATACGAAATTATATACGAAATCGTAATTTTCCTATACGAAATTACCTTCAGCAATAATGGTATTGCTGAAGGTAATTTCGTTAACAACTCGGTAACAATACATATTTCAACAGTTTCTTCTTCTCTCTTGCCTTATTTCAATTATTTGAGGTCTGTCCTCCTCGTTTTTAGGCGCTAAGACCTTGGGTTATCTGTAAAGATTAGTTAGCTCTGTCCAAATCTTTGGACATGGTTTCTCACCACGTGACAGGCAATATCGAAAGGGCATTAGATCTATAAATCACTGATCACATCAGAGAGACCATTGATCCAAAGATGGCGTGAGGACCTTAAATTCCAACAGCATGGTTATTGAGGGGCGATCCGTCTTTGTCGTGAGTGCACCTAATTGATTTGGTGCAGTACACTCTGGTAAACTGTTCGAAGGGAATCTTCCGCTGGGGGTAATGCTCATTAGCGAAAGGGAGTGGAAGGCAATGGTCTTCTACAAAATTGTTATATCACTAAACTTTGATTAATATAAACGTCGTCCACATCAACATTTTCCAATTTTATTCGTAATAAATCATCAATTTATGATTCGATACGAAATTATATACGAAATCGTAATTTTCCTATACGAAATTACCTTCAGCAATAATGGTATTGCTGAAGGTAATTTCGTATAGGATAAAGTACTTAGCGGTGTAGCCATTTAGCTAATATCTTTTTCCATCTTTAATTACATACCTTTCTTTATACAATTAAACAAATATCTATTAACTTCTCTTAAAACACATTAGTTTTTTTTTAAATATCAAAATTAAACTTCTTATTACATCACTATACAAGGGTATAAGAGCATATTATAGATACATATTACGTCTATCGTTGGATCCTCGATGGATTTAGATTAAAAAACACAACTTTGAAGAATTGCAATATTTCTTTAAAATAACACTGGAGACATATAAGCTTTGAAAAGGAAAAAAATAAAAGTGAATATAAACAAACGAGATGAATCTATGATGAATGGCAATATTTTGATAGATGGGGAACAAGTGGAAGAGGTGAAAGAATTTGTATACTTGGGATCTAAATTTACAAAAGATGAGCATGTGTAAGTGATATTGAAAGGAGAGTGAATGCAGGGAATGTGGTAAATGGTGCTCTGCACGCCGTTATGAATAGCCAGATGGTGTCTCCAGGACCAAGCAGGAGTGTTAGTGTAATGAGAGCATTGAGAAGTATGAGTGAATTGAAACTGAGTGACAGAGTAAGAAATAGTGTGTTAAGAGAATGTTGTGGTATAAAAGAAGATGTAGTGACTAAAATTGAGAAAGGTATTCTTAGATGGTTTGGGCATGTAGAGAGAATGAATGAAAGGAGTGACTAAAAGGATTTATGAGTCAAGAGTGAATGTAAAAGTTGTAAAGAGAAGACCAAGGCAAACGTTCCTGGACCAAATCCAGGACATTTTAGATAAGAGCCAGGTCAAGAGTACTCCAAACCAACGAACTTGTATGAAGGGTTTAATGAGAATGAAAGAAGCGAAGGAGATACGCAAGGATCGTGGCAAGTGGAAGGACGTGGTCTCTGTCTATCCCTATGGAAATGATTCATGATGCTATGTATGTATGTATGTTTAAGGTATTATTATAATATCTCCTAAGATACCCATTAAAATTATATAGTGTAAAAGATCGTAATGTTCTGCATTTGATAACGTCACCATTTCTTTCAAGATAAAATGGTTTTAGTGAGTTATTTTAAAAAGATAGACATAAGCTATTTTAGACTTTATTATAGATCTATAAAAGAGGTATTTTTCTTCCATACATTGTTTTGTTATATCTCTAACGGATTAGGCAGCGTTTTCGATGAAAGCTATCCAGCTTGATTTTTCCGACAATCACATTAGTTATCGTTGTATTTTAAATAACTTATAAATAAATATTGACAAATAATATACAAAAACCTTCCTAATAAAATTATCTATCTATTGGTGAAAACCGTATGAAAATCCGTTCAGCAGTTTTTGAGTTTATCGCGACCTTGTTTTATAATTTGTAAGGATTATTTCCAATAGCCAAATAACCTTGTAGGTATTAGTTTATTTTCTATGAGAAGGCATTGTTAAATCATATATCATTATCTTAATCAAACAGTATCGTCACAGTTAAAAGGATTTTCTACGGAGAAAATAAATTATATATAGTGAGAAATTAGCGTAATGACTTTTGTCTCGTTGAGAAGATGAAGGTAATTTGCCTCATTTACGGAACACTTGCCTGCCTATTAACTCTAACGAAGCAGTTACAAGGTAAATTATACATCTAAATTTTTCAAGTAATACATTTTTAGGCACGCTTCATTTGGGGAGAAAGCTGATGAGAGCGTTACGAAAAGTGTGACAGGTTGAGGTGAACGAAAGTTTTACTTCAGTTGTGTGACCAAAAACACACGATTTTTAATCTGTCCTATTTTGTTTTATTAAATGAACTTTTAGTAAATTAAATTGAGTGTTAAAGCTATTGCAAAAAAAAATATCTACCATAATCTATTGAAAGCTCTACATTAAGCTTCTTTCTACTTCGTTGTTTCGTTGTCGTCGTCGTCGTCGTCGTTTCAACCGATGGACGTCCACTGCTGGACATAGGTCTCACGTAATGACCGCCACAAGGCGAGATCTTGCGCCGCCTGGCTCCAACGGCTACCGGCGACCCTCTTTATATCATCGGGCCACTCACTCCTGGGTTCTTCTCAACTTTAGTTGAGGGCTGCGGGCCTCGAGACAGTGCCTCCTTGCCCGGGCATCTTCCTCAGACATCAATTTGATGCCTGGTATTTTGTTTTGCCCGCATTCATACGGGCTGGTTCCCGCTGGCTACGCTAGCGGGTCCATCCAGGTCAAGTCCGGGTATTGCCACTGATATTGCGTCGTCTTCGCCGTCATCATCGCCTACATCAGGAGGCGGTGACAGCAGAAGCTCACGAGGCAGGGGACGCCCAGTGTTTCCTGCTCTTGGGTGCTGGCTGGCAATGCCATGGAGATGTATGTGTGGGGAGTTGTCCGCGTGGCGGAACATACTCCTCGCCAAGTTTCGGACGAACACCTCCACGGTGGGCGTCCTGGTGTCACGGTGGATGACGTCATTTCTGACGTACCTCGGAGCTCCTACTATCATACGTAGGCACTTGTTCTGCTGGATCTGCAGCCTACTCCTCTGGTACCCTGAGCAGAAAGAGTACCAGGCAGGAGCCGCATACGTCAGTATGGAGCGGACGTCGGCTCCGTAGACCTTCAGTTTGGCTTTTATTGGGAGACTTGAGGTAAATCATCGGTCAACCTTTTGGGGGGTCTGCCTACACTGCGGCGTCCGGTGCGGGGTCGCCACTACAGCACCTTCGGCCTCCAACGTCCATCGGTATTTCGGACTATGTGCCCCGCCCATTGCCTCTTCAGGTTCGCGATTCGCAGGACTATGTCGGTGACTCTGGTTCTACTACGGATCTCTTCATTTCTGATTCGATCGCGTAGAGAAACTCCGAGCATACTTCGTTGTATACGAAATCCTAAATATTATTTGGACGTTACCCTCGTTGCATGTTGCTGTGGGTTCCACAAACTCATTGTATTCTCTGTTTCTTGCTTTTTATTTGTACTTCTCTTGCAGTTTTTAAATTTAAGCCTATTTAAGTAAAGTTACTAATATAGGTTTAAGTCTTACTGACCATCAGTGGGTTTTGTTAAGGCCAAAGTGATGAATGGAGCCTATGTCCTCTCCAGACTGCCATATGCAGCCTCTGGTAATTGTCTGCTCAGGATACTAGAAAGAGGGTATATCCAGTAGAACACAAAGATTCAAGAACGCTCATTGTGGAGATTTCGGTCATGGAGTTGTCGAGGAGCATGGTCTAACTCACAGACAACTCAGAGTAGGCTGCAGATCTAGTAGAAGAGTAGAACTTACTAGTAATAACCCCAGGATGCTATCATAGACGTGACGGCCTGGGAGTTGACAAGGACCACGTTTCAGTAAACATACAACGCATTTGCTATTGCCAGCAAGCGTCTTAAGCCTAAAAGCATTAAGCTGCCACAATTCATGGATGACATTGATGACAAGTTAGTGCTTAACTATAACCTTACCTCTTACCATCGTATGTTAAAACATCTGTTACTGGGATCCAAGCTTTTTGTTTTGCTTGGCGATACTTATTTGCTGGTGGATCCTCACCAATTTTATACTCAGAAGAAATAGAAAGTGCAATTTTCTAAATTTGGCCTTTTTGTGCCGGAAATATGCGCATTCTTGTGAAAAGATGCCCTAGAATTATCTTGTATATTGATGGGATAGTCGATAGACAAAGAGGATAACAATATAGACTTGTCCAAGAGGTAAAAGAAACGTCGGCTGACAATATTACAAATATACAAAGACACGTGGAACAAGCTGGAAAAGGCATTTAGCCACACGAGGTAATAACCACGTATACTAAAGGAACAACTGCCTCATTGGTCTAGTGGTTAGCATGTTCGACTACAGACATGAGGTCCTGAGTTCGAGTCCCAGGTCGGGCCAATTCAAAAACCAATATTGAGTTTTCCCGAAGTTGGGAAGTTGGCGGTGTGATCCACCCCCGTGCCTCGGAGAGCACGTTAAGCCGTCGGTCCTGCGCCTGATCTCTCTCCGGTCGTGTCGGATTCCCGTCATCCGGTCGTGTCGGATTCCCGGAATAGAG
>JACTOM010000936.1:3207561-3287157 GCA_015832385.1 Elymnias hypermnestra | reverse complement strand
GCTATAAGCACTCCTCCGCCATCCTTTTTCTTATTAACAGTGGTACTTCTATCCCTTCTGTAGACTGAGTATCTTGTATCAAATAATTCTGAGCTTAAAACATTGTCATTAAGCCAAGTTTCAGAAAGTATGATTATATCAAAATTATGACTACATACAGCCGTATAAAAACTGTTTGTCTTCGTTCGGAGACCCCGTGTATTCTGGTAGTATATATCTAAAGGCGTGAATGAAATAGGTTTTGTAACAATCTAACTAGCAATGCTGTAAGTTTATCCAATTTTATTCATAGACTCGAAATCCTTAATCAATATGTATTCGGTGTTAATGTCCTTCCTTATAAATATACGGCCATTACGAATCCAAGTGAACTTATAGCCCTTTTCTTTAGCTTTAACTCGAACGGCAGCATGAAGTTCCTTATTAAATGCGGACAAATGTTCCATTACGTATATTGGTTTTTGTTCTCCCGAGTATCCAAAATGGGAAGTATTTAACTTGTCAGAAACCTTTTTAGACTTATTAAATTTGTTTACGGCAGCTAGAACTATATCACGTGTAAATGGTGAGTTGAATTGCACAACAACCGACCTTGGTCTGGGACTGTTGCGGTTCTTCTTAGCTATTCGAGTGCAATGTATTATATTTTCTTCCTTAATGTCGGCGCCAATAGTAGTGGCTAGATTTTTTATCAAATTCTGTAGATTTTCACTACGGCTTTCAGGAACGCACTGAATCTCTATATTATTAGCCCGGGCGTTCTGTTCTAGAATATGCAGCTGTTGTGAAAGTTCTTTTATTGTATTTTGCCCTTTATCGCCCTGCAATTTTAGTACACTAATCGTTTCTAGCGCTGTTTTATGTTCCTTTTTGATGTCTTCATACTGAGAGTTAATAAATTCCATAGATTCTCTCATGGACTCCATCTCGTTCTTAATGTCTTTTAGCTCATTGTTAAGAAGGGTGTGCATATTGTGATTCATCCGAGCAAGGGACTCTTCCATCATTAACTTTAGTTCTTCACGTATTATATCTCTAATTTCCTCGCCCGTAATACCACAATCCGATGACTCTGGAGGAGAAGACACCGCCATTCGCTTCTTAGATCGGCTCGTGACAACTTTGCCAGTGTCAGAATGTACAGGCGTATCGTCATTCCTTGATGATTTTGCTGCTGCTCCACGACATAAAGGGCATTTCCAAGCCTTATTAGTTCGTAATAACGTAGCTTCTCTCGTATTCGTTGGCTGCAGACAGAGCACATGGTAATGAGTAGAGCAGCATTGGCACTTAACAAAGTCGCTTTTGTTCAACTCTGAGTCATTTTCACAGCAACCCCACATCTTTATTTCAACGCTCCTTGGTATGGAGGGAAAATGTCTTAGACATGTACTTGATGGTTCAACGTAGAAGTTAAAAATGTTTATAATTTAAAATAAATATTTAAAAAAAGGAAAAAAAGTAGGAAAGAAAATGGACACAGTTACGACGAAATAAATTTCATTTGCTGGGATTCGAACTCGGCTTTCAGTCTTATAGCGAGCTTGTTATAACTGAGCCACAATCTTCCCGGAATAGTATGACAAAATTAGTTAGTACATTTCGTTTATTGACTGCTTCAAATGACATCTGTTCTGTTATAATCTAAAATTACCCACTTCACACAAAACACACAAGGAAGAGTTATAGTTTTATATTTTGGTTTTCACTATATTTACTAGCTATTTCACCTATTACTTATAACTTAGGCTCTATGTTAGGCACTCATACACCGATGTAAGGCATTGTATGTTCACTAAAACACATGTATACACTATTTTAAGTGATAATTGCTGCGGACCTCAACGCACAGCTTGACACTTGACTTGGCTTATGCTAATGCTAATGCTTTATGTTTTGTTGATTTTTAACTGTAAAAACGAGTTTTGTCAATAAAATACTATATTGCTATTTGTGGTGGACTCGGAGAGGGGGGAGAACTCGCAATAGCTACTAAAACTGAGCGGAACTTATTGGGATATTCGAGGATCGATCATGCATTCGTCTCTAATGTCCCGGATGAGTTCGACTGCTAAGTCATAATGGCGGAAAAGCTGCCTTGTACCCTACCTCATCCAACGATGGAAACCTTTGTCACCCTCAAATACGGCGTTACAAGTTTCTTTCTAGATCTTGTGTAATACAAATATTTCAAATATTACCTTCTTTTTGTTACAGTGCACGAATTCCGCTGTGATTACGAATATTTTCCCGTGATAGATGGTTGGTTGAAATTCCACGAAATACCCGCAAATTGGTATGATGCCAGACTGAGATGTCACCTTGAAGGTAGAAATGTTATAGCATAATTGGACAATACTTGTTGTACCTTAAGTAAAGAGATGGATGATAAAAGAAAATTCCTTTGTTAATATGGATAATTCTTATTCCCTTTTTTTAGGGTTCCCTAGTAAATTATATGAATCATCTATCTTCCAACTGATCCTCAGTCGTATTTGTTTATTTGTTGGCTGTATACTCAAAAACTACGGAATGGATTTTCATATGGTTTTCATTAATAGAAAGACCAATTCTTGAGGAATATTTAAGTATATAATTTATCAAATTACTTGTTGAAATATAACGATAAATATTCGGAGTATAGGAACACTCACTTAAGCCCCCTGGAAGCTTTCATCGAAAACACAGCCTAAACCCTATATCAAAGCAATGTCTAGCTAGATAAATTTTCTTTAAGAAATTTATAAAAAAAAATCATAAAGGAAAGTATCAATCTTTTAAGGATATTCTTTATTTCTATCTACTTCAAAGAACGAGGACGTATCGTCAGCAAATAACACTATATTACATTTGTCTTTCACTATATATAAATCATTTATATATATTAAGAAAAATAAAGGGCCAAGTATTAATCCTTGTGACATACCCATTTTTGAAGGTGATCCTGATGATAATACGCCATTTACGATTAGCCCTACTAATATCTTTACTTTTATCAACTTTAAATAACAAGGAAGAATCATCAGCAAATAGCACTATATCCCATTTATCTTTTACATGGGATGCTAATCATTTATATATATTAAGAATAAAAAAGGGCCAAGTATTGATCCTTGTGGAACACCCATTTTTGTAGGTGATCCTGACGACTCTATGCCACTTACGAATACTACTACTAATATTTATTTAAATGTCATATTACTCTTAAATTGTTAGTTTCAAATACTGGTTACAATTTCTCTTGAAATTAGTAGATTGCCCATGTCAATTACCTCAACTTGGGCAATCAGAAATATAAGCATCTCTTTCTTTTTAAATTATAACGTGTATTATTATATTTCGCTTCTCGGTAACTGTCGCAACAAAATATGCGTAATGATAACACCAGACAGTATAAAAAACAAAAAATAAGTCAATTACAAAATGAATGTTACTAACGGTGCGTGTGTTGAAGTTTTTTTATGGTATTTATAAATTGTGAGTGTTTATTAGTGATCATTTGTGTCTTATTATATAAGTGATGTGAATAATAATGAAAACACTTGAGATAACTTTTAACTTTTACGATATGAGTCTATAAATAAAAGCCGGACTTTTTTCACTATCTCAAAGTTTAGTGCAACATGACGCTACATCAGAGTCTTAATTTTATAATCAAAAGATAACAATGTGTAGTTTAACTATTAGCAAACTTAAAAATCATAACATTTGGTAGTCTTTTACGAAAACTTAAGCCTCAAAACTGTTTTTTTTCGAACAAGCAAGGGATAATATAAATTATTATTATAGGATAAGCTAACGCAATCCAACGACAGACAAAATGTAAAGGGATGTCCATTAGCTAGTATATTATAATAAATCCGATGTTAAATATTACATAATACCCACATTTTTTTAAATTTGGTCCCTCATATTTATGACGCTGATGATAATATAGTACAGGAGTTTACTTAATGAAGACATAGATGCGAATTGGGCAGCTTGTTTACGAGTGTTTATGTGGACGACAGGGGAAGGCGTGGCTTATTTATTATATATATTGTCCTTTTTTTGGATACAAACGAAATTTACGACCTCTACTTATTGCTTTTTCGATATTTTGACTATTTGTACAATAATTTCAATGATTTTATCGCCCAATTTATCGTCTTATGTTACGTCATCGTTTTATTTAAATAAATGCGGTAGAGATGAGAGCGTTGAGAAGCATGAGTGGATTAAAACTGAGTGACAGAGTAAGAAATAGTGTGATAAGAGATCGTTGTGGTATAAAAGAAGACGTAGTGACTAAAATTGAGAAAGGTATGCTTAGATGGTTTGGGCATGTAGAGAGAATGAATGAAAGGAGACTGACAAAAAGGATTTATGAGTCAAGAGTGAATGCGAAAGTTGGAAGGGGAAGACCGAGGCGAACGTTCCTGGACCAAATCCAGGACATTTTAAATAACGGCCAGGTCAAGAGTACTCTAAACCGACGAACTTGTATGAATGGTTTAATGAGAATGAAAGAAGCGAAGGAGATATATAAGGATCGTGGCAAGTGGAAGGATGTTGTCTCTGCCTACTCCTATGGGAATGAGGCGTGATGCTATGTATGTATCTTTGAAACACTATTTTACACTATTAGTATTTGAATCTTGACTCTTTATACGTACGAAACTTCGATTTATCAGCGTTTTAATATGAGAATATTTAGTATCGTAGACATCTTATTCAGTCAAATTACCTGTAGAAAGACCGAAGTTTATTCATGAAAAGGTGCTATTTATAAACAATCTATACTACTGGCTGTTCTCCTAGGTGTCACCCACGTAGTTTCCTATATGTAAAAATGAGGGGTCACCCGTTGTTAATGAAAGTTTACGTCGCGAATAGACACGTTACGAATTTCTTTAAATGATCCTTTTTGGCTTATATAAACTGATCCCGTGAGAATACAAGGAATCGCGTTCTTGGTGATCGTCTATGTTGCAACAGGAGTAATAATACAAAATATGAGGTCAATAGTTTGGGAGATTTTATGAAGAATGAGGGAGTGGCAAATCGTTTATAAACTATTCACAAAATATTAAGGGATGTTGAATATATTGCAAAATTTTATTATGATTTTCAACAAGGGTTTACTCAGAAAAAAATGGTCATATGAGGCATTAAATGTTGTTTAAAAATTACCAAGAAAACTATAAAAAAAAATGCATCAGCTGTTTCAGACTCAAGTTCAAGAATGCTTGCAAGTTATTGGCGCTACATATACGAGTCTTCGGACTGGTATATGATAGACCAACTTCTATCCTATGTTCTCGAAGGACCAGCCTTTGACGATGTATGCCCCACTCTTCGGACTGAGGTAATATCGGCCAAAGGCAATTGGTTGTCTTCAGACTTCCGTTCCGCACAGCTTCTGTCGTCCGGTTCGCTTCTTCTCGAAGGCTGCACGTCGGGAGGCCACTGTTCGCAGCTGACCTCTTAATTTGGCAGTCTTCGTCCTTCGTGCTGGCCGGACGTTGTCATACCTGAAGATCCGTCGGGTTTAATGACGGTCGCGCTTTGTTTCCCCCGGCCAAGCGGTCCTTAAATAATAGCGCACATTTCCAACATTTCTACCTAGGGATCCCTTTTCCTGTCGTAGAAAGTGTCTGCGCTATTGTTTCAAAATCTTAAGCAATTATCAACTATAGATTCTTAAAATATTTCATATAATAATCGGACCTCAAAAAGGTCCCTTAGCCTACATGTTGCAGCCAACGCTCAGCCGTGCGTAACACAAGTGCTGATTCAAAACTGGTGCTATTTAAGGATATTTGCCTTCGTTGGTTTTTCGATGATTACTCAAAAGTTGTTTTTGATAAAAGAAAATATATATTAGATCTTTATACAAGACACTTAAAGCTACAATTCCCTGTTTTTATATTTTCTATATGACTATTTCCCTTCGAATTATCTCTTGTTAAATATCGCCCTAAAAGTGTATAAGCGATTTATCATTCACCTATTGGACACGAAATCTTCGAAATAACAAGTTCAATAGACTTGAAATTTGGCCTACTGTTGCAACATAGACGGTCACTAAGAACGTATATCCCAACGAGATCAGGATATAAGTAAAAAAGACTGTCTCATTGGTCTAGTGGTTAGCATGTTCGACTACTGACATGAGGTCCTGGGTTCGAGTCCCGAGTCGGGCCAATTCGATATCGATATTGAGTTTTCTATTAAGATTTTCTCAATATTTGCCCGAAGTTGGGAAGTTGGTGGTGTGATCCACCCCCGTGGCTCGGAGAGCACGTTAAGCCGTCGGTTCTCCGCCTTCTCTCTAGATTTCCGTCACATCGGACTGTGAGAGTTAAGGAATAGAGAGTGCACTTGTGTACTATGCCTGCCAATCCGCAGTGGAGCAGCGTGGTGGGTCTATGCTCTAAAAACCCTCGCTTCTCGGAGTGAGGAGGCCTGTGCCCAGCAGTGGATGGGCTGCTACTAACTAACTAAGTAAAAAAGTATTACTTGCTGGTAATGACTTGATAGATAACCTTGTATAAACTCGAAAATTATCTTTTCGAGTACACTTTTGAATTCACAATCTTCCATCTCCGTCCATTTTTATATGTTTATGGCGGAAGTGACGTTTGTACTTGTTGCTAAGGTAGTTGGATGGTCAAATGTAAAGAGACGGCAATAATTCGTCTACGACGTGCCTCGAGTCGTATCGGTTCGGTATCCGACACGATCCGAGGCCGCACTTTGGGTGCTATAAAATGAGCCGAGAGCGCGGATTCGGTAGGTAATTGTAGGTAATTATAGTTTAACGAACTTATTCCTTCTAATATACTATTTAAAATAATTAATTAAATAATGTATTCCATATCTTATGCTTCCTTCTGATGTCCGTCCCTGGCTCCCTTTAACGCGACATATATAAGTATATTTTATGCTGAGAATAAAGTAGAGTGCTCATAGTTTGTATCATAAAGAAACTAAAGATAAAGCAAAGACTTTCGTCGAATATGCTTAAACGAACGAATTTTCGTCCGATACTCCTCAGTGCTTGAAGACAAAGCTCTTCGAACAGTGCGTGTTGCCCGTGATGACCTACGGCTCCGAAACGTGGTCGCTGACTATGGGCCTCATACGAAAGCTCAGAGTCGCTAAGCGTGCGATGGAGAGGGCTATGCTCGGAGTTTCTCTACGTGATCAAATCAGAAATGAGGAGATCCGTAGCAGAACCAAAGTCATCGACATAGCCCTACGAATCGCGAACCTGAAGTGGCAATGGGCGGGGCACATAGTCCGACGGACCGATGGACGTTGGGGCCCGAAGGTGCTGGAGTGGCGACCCCGCACCGGGCGGCGCAGTGTAGGGAGACCCCCCACAAGGTGGACCGACGACATAAAGAGGGTCGCCGGTAGCCGCTGGAGCCAGGCGGCGCAAGATCGGGCCTTGTGGAAGTCATTACGTGAGACCTATGTCCAGCAGTGGACGTCCATCGGTTGAAGCGACGACGACGACGAACGAATTTTAAAAAATAAAATCTCCTGGGATTGGTGGTAAAAGTAGAAATGATGGAGAGACATCATCAAAACGGCCATAATCTGCTCCTCAATACAATACACAAGAAATGCCACCAATAGAGAGAGATGGGGGAATCTCGCAAAAACTACCAACGACACACATCCATGACCACGATCATCAGGAGTGTACCACTAAGAAGAACTCTGCAACACATTTCGTATCGTTAAGCTTGTCTTGATGAAGTTTTGATTTCTGTCGTTTCCATGCACCAAATTTATCTACCTTCAGGTACCACATTAGCTTCTCCACTAACTGAGGAGTTACAACAGGCTATACACAGAGTGTCCCACCAACATGGAGTATATGCAAGGGACGTATACACTGGAATTCACGCTACATTCTCTAAGGGAGATTATTATTCTATCGAAGGTAAGAAAACCTAATATAAATATAAAAAACAACGTCACACCTGACAGTGTTAACTTAAACCAATCTAAGTTGAACTATTTCATGTTATAATTGCTTAACTTAAGGAAACTTTTATATATGTAAGGATAGTTTATATACTCACTGTCAACGGTATATGTCTATCGTATAATATAAACACTGAGTATTGAGGGGGAGGGGGAAGTTTCAGTCCGAAATGCCGCGAGCGCTGTTAGCGCTGGGTTAGAGTGAGAGAGGAGGTGCCTGCCTTTCTCGTGAGAGAAAGGGAAGCCAGATAGACTGGCGCTATAATGCGTTACGTAAATCTCCTATACCCCTTAGATTGCCAGTTGTCATGATGCGTTCTGTCTCAAATCAGGCAATCAAAAGTTGAAGTCATAATGTGTATAGTGTGCGTAGAGATAACACCAGACAATACAAACCAAAAAATAATCTGTTACAAAAGTGATGTCTCCAGAGAACTCAGAACAACGTGCTGCGGGTCCTTTCATCGGTTCCCTGGGTCTCCCGCAACACTGAGACTCACGAGTATCTGGAGATACCCACAATTGGTGAAGAAATAAAAAGTTACACAGATAAATACAAAGAATGTCTAGCGCCTCAACCTAACCCACTGTCTAGTACACTCTTACAGCAAAACCACATTAGAAGATTGAAGGGAGTAGATGTGCATAGAAATTGAGGATAGTTAAAGCAGTGGCCCTACCTTTCCAAGCCCTATACTTCATACCCCAAACCTGATTATAGTCATTCGACTGATGGCAGGTAGACTTAAGCAAAAAAAAGTTACAAAAGTGACCGTTACTAACGTAGCGTGTGTCGCGTCGAAGTTCGTTAGGTTTTCTGTGGTATTTTATTTACTGTTGTTGTTTATTAGTGATTATTTATGTTTTTGATTATGTAAGTCATGTGAATAACGATGAAATCCTTTAGTTAAGTATTAATTTTTAAGATATGAGCCAATAAATGCAAGACGGACTTTTTTCACTATTTTAAAGTTTAGTGAAACATGACGCTACACCAGAGTCTCAATTTAATCAACAAAAGATACCATTGTATAGTTTGACTATTAGCAAACATAAAAATCATAACATTTGGTAGTCTTTCATGAACATTTTAGTCCCCAAAGCCGAAAGAGACCGTGCGGGGCGGGGCAGGCGACGGTTATTTCACAATGTAAGGTATAATTACTTATCACCACAAAACCGAAGCGTCCTGGGACGCCTGGTTGATGTGAAACATCAAAATATTAAGTAAGACACAAGTTCTGTGTGGGTAGAGGCAGCCAGAGAAATCGCCGAACTGAGTGAGAAGAGGTAAAGAGGTAAAGTGGCGACGATTCGCCACGTCATGTGCCAGTCTCAGGCGCCGCTATAGTAGTTTCTCAAGAATACTTCACCAAGAATACTTCATAACAAGCTACGTATGAGGGTTTCTAAGATAAACACTTGACTCTAGTCTTAGCTGATGGTAATTTACCTCCTTTGTTTTTTACACAGCATCGTACCGCAACGCAATTTAGATAATTCTAGAAATATTATTTCGCAGGTGTGCCTCTCTCGGACTTGACCTATCAATGGGCTCCAGGAGAACCTGATAATTTGAATGATAATGAAAACTGCGTCGTCTTGAGCCCAAGTGGTACATTTGGTGATGTCAACTGTAATTCACCGCGTCCTTACGTCTGTTATAAGAAAAATGAGGAAGACCATGAAATAAATGAATGTGGAACTATAGATGATGGTACGTGACCCAATAATACAAAATTTTCTTTAGCCATTGACACAAAAAAGAAAGAATCCATGTGGAGTTTTATGGAACAGCTGATACGAAATGAATCTATAGTAAGTAAAAAAGTAAGTAGCAGCCCATTAACGTCCCACTGCTGGGCACAGGCCTCCTTACTCCAAGGAGCGAGGGTTTTTAGAGCATAGACCCACCACGCTGCTCCACTGCGGATTGGCAGGCATAGTACACAACAAGTGCACTCTCTATTCCTTCACTCTCACAGTCCGGTGTGACGGGAATCCGACACGACCGGAGAGAGATCAGGCGCAGGACCGACGGCTTTACGTGCTCTCCAAGGCACGGGGGTGGATCACACCGCCAACTTCCCAACTTCGGGCAAATATTGAGAAAATCTTAATAGAAAACTAAATATTGATTTTGAATTGGCCCGACCCGGGACTCGAACCCAGGACCTCATATCTGTAGTCGAATATGCTAACCACTAGACCAATGAGGCAGTTACTAGATCAATGAATCTAAAATAGCAAGCTTTGTATGGACTTCAGCATTGGATACAGAAAAAAATAGCTAATGTTACCATTTCCCCTATATGACTTATGAAGATAATAGTCGTTAACCCAGGTTATTTACCGGGATAAAAGTATCCTATATGTTAATCCAGATGATAAACTATCTGCTTACCAAATTCCAGCACAATGTGTTCATTGGTTTTTGCTTGATTGATAAAGAAACTTTCATAGGTATTGTCTAAATTTATAAGGAACAATCACATCTTCTTTTTTGTTATTAAAAATTTTCCACCAGACAAACGATTTCTGTTCGAAGACGGAAAGAAAAGAAAAGAAAACTTCTTCGAACAGTGCGTGTTGCCAGTGCTTACCTACGGATCGGAAACGTGATCGCTGACTATGGGCCTCATTCGGAAGCTCAGAGTCACTCAGCGTGCGATGGAGAGGGCTATGCTCGGAGTTTCTCTACGCGATCAAATCAGAAATGAGGAGATCCGTAGCAGAACCAAAGTCACCGACATAGCCCTACGAATCGCGAACCTGAAGTGGCAATGGGCGGGGCACATAGTCCGACGGACCGATGAATATTGGGGCTGAAAGGTGCTGGAATGGCGACCCCGCACCGGATGACGCAGTGTAGGAACACCCCCCACAAGGTGGACCGACGATATAAGGAGGGTTGAAGGTAGTCTTTGGAGCCAGGCGGCGCAAGATCGGGCCTTGTGGGCATAATTTCGTGAGACCTATGTCCAGCAGTGGACGTCCATCGGTTGAAGCGACGACGACGACGAAATGATTTCTGAATCATGTCCTTCTGAAATAATGCGTTAAATATGTATCTTCTAGAATATATAATGGATAAGATATCTGGAAACTGTTACAAGTTCCACGAAGTCCCTCGTATCTACTCCCGGGCGTTCATGACCTGTTCGGCTGAAGGTGGATACCTATCCATCATCAACGACCAGAAAGAGGCAGATTATATCAAGGAGCTCTTCGCTAACCACCCTGCTTCTACCATGCTTGGACCTTTTTACAAGGACGTTGCTTACATGGGTTTTAACGACTGGAACGAGCACGGGGAATGGTTGACGATTCATGGTAATTAATCCTTTTTTTACAATATATAGCTGCTTAATTGGATTCAAATCCCATTAATGTTATATTTTTGCTGGTGCTCACGATAACATATACTCAGAATTAGTACTCACGACTAAGATATATTCACAAACATCGTTACATACAACGGAATCCATCTGTGTCTATGTTTGCAATAAACTCAAAATCTACTGAACAGATTTTCATGCGGTTTCCACTAATAGATAGAATGATTCATGGTTAAAATTTATGCATATAATTTGTGATATGTATGATAGGAGACTTTCTGATGATTTTCAGTCAAACAAAAAGTTTTTCTGGAAATCAATACAATTTGCCCGAGGGAGATCTACTTCCTCGGAGCTTTGTAAAATCAGAAGTTTAGATGGAAGTTTAATAAAAGGAGAAGAATGGATATTGAAGAGATGGAAGGATCATTTTGAAAGTTTGTTTGAAAGAAATGAAGCAGAGGTAAATATGGCCTCTGCGGATAGCAATGAATGTAAGACAAGTGATAGCGAGATTAGTATGGATGACATCATGAAAGCGATAAAAGGTATGAAATCAGGTAAGGCTGCTGGGTATGACAGAGTGTCAGTCGAGATGCTGAAGGCTGGCCGCGGGATTGTGGTAGCTCAGCTGTACTGCCTTTTCAATATATGCTGGGAGAAAGGTCAAGTCCCAAGAGATTGGAGCAAGGCCGTAATTGTCCCGCTATATAAAGGAAAAGGGTCACAGCAGGAGTGCAAAAATTACCGCGGTATCAGCCTTCTTAGTGTCGTCGGCAAATTGTATGCAAAGATATTAATTGAAAGGGTGATTAATGAAACTGATGGGAAAATATGGGACGTGCAAGCGGGATTTAGAAGAGGAATGGGATGTACGGATCAGGTCTTTTCTTTACGGTGCTTAACTGAAAAATGTTTGGCTAAACACCAAAAAGTTTATTGCGCGTTCGTAGATTTAGAAAAGGCCTATGATCGAGTGGTGAGGAATGAGCTGTGGTCAACGTTATCTACGTATGGGGTGAGCGGTTGTCTGATCCAAGCATTGAAGTCTCTCTATGAGGGTTCTAGTGCCTGTGTCAGAATAAACGGAGCGTACACGGAGTGGTTTCCTGTCGAAAGAGGTGTTCGACAGGGATGTGTTGCGTCACCATGGCTGTTCAACCTTTTCATGGATAAATGTTTGACAGATTTAAAAGAATGTATGTATGGGTTAAGAATGAATGAATTACTCATCAAATGTTTACTCTACGCTGATGATCAAGTAATACTTGCGTCATCCGCTAACGAGCTTCAGGAGATGCTAAATATTATGAATGAAGCTTTGAAAGGGAAAGGAATGAAAGTGAATGTAAACAAAACGAAAGTTATGCTTTTTGAACGAGATGAATCTATGATGAATGGCAATATTTTGATAGATGGGGAACAAGTGGAAGAGGTGAAAGAATTTGTATACTTGGGATCTAAATTTACAAAAGATGGAACATGTGAAAGTGATATCGAAAGGAGAGTGAATGCAGGGAATATGGTAAATGGTGCTCTGCATGCTTTTATGAATAGCCAGATGGTGTCTCAAAGGGCTAGACTGGCAGTGCATGCTGGAGTGTTGGTGCCAACACTTATGTATGGTAGTGAAAGTTGGGTATGGCAGAAGAATCACAAAAGTAAAATAAATGCGGTAGAGATGAGAGCGTTGAGAAGCATGAGTGGATTAAAACTGAGTGACAGAGTGAGAAATAGTGTGATAAGAGAACGTTGTGGTATAAAAGAAGACGTAGTGACTAAAATTGAGAAAGGTATGCTTAGATGGTTTGGGCATGTAGAGAGAATGAATGAAAGGAGACTGACAAAAAGGATTTATGAGTCAAGAGTGAATGCGAAAGTTGGAAGGGGAAGACCGAGGCGAACGTTCCTGGACCAAATCCAGGACATTTTAAATAACGGCCAGGTCAAGAGTACTCTAAACCGACGAACTTGTATGAAAGGTTTAATGAGATTGAAAGAAGCGAAGGAGATATGCAAGGATCGTGGCAAGTGGAAGGATGTTGTCTCTGCCTACCCCTATGGGAATGAGGCGTGATGCTATGTATGTATGTATGTATAATTTGTCAGGGTTTTTAGTAAATTGATTAAAATATTGGAGGTCGAAATACTAGTTGGAAGTGTCCGAAAAATCTGGCAGCTTTCGTCGACAACGCTACCTAATCCCTTAGAGATGTTACAAAACAATATATGATGGAATAATTCCTCGTTTATAGATCTACAAAAAATATAAATTTTAACAAAGAAAGAATTATTTCTTACTTTTTAAATTTGTCTCAATATGTGTACACCTAAAACGCATTTCTCATGATAACACAGTTTAAATGAAACAACTTTACAAAGTTAAACTTACATTAATATCGCCACCGAATAGAACCCGAAACCCTTGTACCACTGCGTCACATATAATTCACCTTTCAAATATTGCGATGCAGCAACAAACGTAAGGTCATTGGCATTTGATTACAGACAGTTATAGATTTTGCCAAAAAGCACACTCTTACTGTAAGCCGTTGAGGAGTTCCATTGATCTTCATATTTAACTACGACTAGCACTTGACCATACCGAAGTTACGGTAGGCTACTCAAATATCTGGATAGCCTATAGAAGATTCTGTCGAGTATCGTTCATTTGCTCCTAAGAATTGAAGAGTTCCATCACTTTGTCATGGATTCCATCATCAGAACCAAACCAAACTATCACAAAACAACCCTTGAAGTATATTCTTTCTAATAAAAAAAAAATCATTGCAATCGGTTGGCGTGATCTTGAGTTATTCGTCCATTTGTCGCGCACATGCTTACGCAAATTTAAAACTTATCCGGTTTTACCATGTATGCCATCATCAGAACTGGTTTTAAAAAAATGAGACCCTATGACGAGCACCACCTTTTATTTAAAAAAAAATCATCAATATCAGTCCACCCAGTTGGGAGATATGAGGTAACAAACATCAAAAAAAAATACAGACGAATTGATAACCTCTTCCTTTTTTTGAAGTCGGCATTTGCCTATCTTCTAAGGATAGCTTACTACATCCATTTAACTTTAGAAGAGACCTTACTTATACAATCATCAACATTGTTATATGCCTTTTTCAAAGTATTTTGAACCTGCAATAATGTTTTCAGGGGAGACACTTGACCGTGCTGGCTACGCGAGCTGGTCTCCAGGAGAACCCAATAACAAAACCGATGAATACTGCGGAGCTGTATACAGGACTGGACAGCTTCTAGACCTCAACTGTGACACAGTACACGCCTTTATTTGCGAGAAAAATCCAGGCAGCCTTCTATGTGACTGATTTAGGTCCTATTTATTTAACGACATTAAAATGCAGCTCATTCACTCCCGTGTTTTTTATAGTCTCATCCTTCAAATGATAGAATAAAATTGGGCAGCCTCTGTGTCTGTAACCCACTGAAGCTTTGAATCTCATATCTCACAACGACTGGAGTTAATGGCGTTTGAAATATGCAACAAGCTATCTCCCGGCGCATTGCTTCAAGTCATTGGCTCTGAAAGGGGTTGGAAGACGTATGGATATGACTTAATATACGTGTAAGACTCTAAATTATTAGGTGGCAACACTAAAATAGCTCTAAAACATGGTTAACTATCACGCAATATAGTGGCAACACTTAAAATTACTACGAGTTAACTTTAACGAGCAGAACAATTGTGTGAACAGTGTCTGGTTTATGATGCTGTTGTTATAAGAGAAATAGTGTTAAAGTGTACTAATTAGTGAAGTAAGCGTTATCACTATTAAAATATACAAGAGAGAATAAATGTGGTTAGTTTTTTTTTATTGCTGATAGATTACTATCAGCTATGACTGTGATCTCACCTGATGGTAAGTGATGATACAGTCTAAGATGGAAGCGCGCTAATCTGTTAAGAGGCGATATACCCCTTACGGTTTCTACACAGCATCGTACCGGAACACAAATTTCTTTGTTTGGCGGTACGTTTTTGCTGGTAGGGTGGTAACTAGCCACGGCCGAAGCCTCCCACCAGTCCAGACTCAGACAAATTAGAAAATACAATTTTCTAAATTCGTCCTACCGGGGATCGAACCCGGGACCTCCGCTAGCAAATATGAGTTGGTGTTTTTAATAAAAAGTCAGAAGTGGGATAAGTGGGATGACGAGAACAATTGAAACGAATTAATGACCACCTGATAGCGAAATAACCATGGAATTTTCATATTGAATACTTGATTCTTAATAATATATTTGTCAAGAGTGAGTGGGAAAGTTGGAAGGGGACGACCAAGGCGAACGTTCCTGGACCAAATCCAAGACATTTCAAATGAGGCCCAGGTCAAGAGTACTCTAAACCGACGATGAATGAAAGATTCAATGAGAATGAAAGAAGCGACGGAGATATGGCAAGTGGAAGGACGTTGTCTCTGCCTACCCCCAAGGGAATAAGGCGTGATGCTAGGTATGTATCATTCCACTCAGGGAGTCGTAACGAAATTTTTGAAACTATACACCTAACTGACTTGAATTTAAGAATATGTAGCCCTTTGTTTGACTTGTCCATATTCCCATGGAATCAGGACCTATAAGCGAAAAACTATGAATTCCTACGAGATCTCCTAAACTATAAACCCAACTGACTTGAATTTCGGCATACATATTCCTTTCACGAAAAAGAAATGTTAACCATATTGCCATGGAATCGAGAAGTACTGCAGGTAACGCCACAGGTAACAGCTAGTCTATTTACATAATTTAGAAAGGCATAAATGCGAAGATAGTTCGATGCCCATTTTCACGAACCGCTAATGTCATTTAGAGGTCAGTTAAGGGATTTCTTCCAATGCTATGGGGTGCCCTAACTATGTCATGCCTTAAGGAATGAAATCGGGTATTAGATCTCTAAGTTCACTGTTTTATCAGATTTTTCAAATCTCTACACGATTGACTTGAATTTAAGCATTGAACTTCTTACGCATTGTAAACGCTCACTAATTACCAATATCTCTATATACCCACGGGATTTCTAAGCGAGTGACACCGCGTGTATAATATATCGTCGTCGTCGTCGCTTCAACCGATGGACGTCCACTGCTGGACATAGGTCTCACGTAATGACGTCCACAAGGCCCGATCTTGCGCCGCCTGGCTCCAGCGGCTGCTGGCGACCCTCTTTATATCATCGGTCCACCTTATAGGGTCTACCTACACTGCGGCGTTCGGTGCGGGGTCCATCGGTCCTTCAGACTATGTGCCCCGCTCATTGCCACTTCAGGTTCACGATTCGCAGGACTATGTCGGTGACTCTGGTTCTACTACGGATCTCTTCATTTCTGATTCGATCACGTAGAGAAACTCCGAGCATAGCCCTCTCCATCGCACGCTGAGTGACTCTGAGCTTCCGCATGAGGCCCATAGTCAGCGACCATGTCTCAGAACCGTAGGTCATCACTGGCAACACGCACTGTTCGAAGACTTTGGTCTTCACGCACTGAGGGTTATTAGACGTAAATATCTGGCGTAACTTCCCGAACGCAGTCCAACCGAGTTGGATTCGGCGGTTGACCTCCTTCTCAAAATTGGGTCTACCAAGCTGGACTATATGTCCCAGGTATGTGTACTCGTCAACAATTTCGAGAGCTGAGTTCTCAACGATGACTGGGTGAGGCGTATAATATATAGAAAAGACAAAAAAGTACTCAAACATTTCAGAAGCGTTAATATACCAACTTGAATTGAGACTAAAGATTTTCCCACTTTTACGAATTTTAGTATAGGTCAAGTCAAGGTCAAGTGTACTTGAAACGGTAGGCAGATTTTCCCCAGGGCGAATAATGGATATAATTTTTTATTTTTTTTTATTATACTGTAGGTAACGTCATTTGACTGTAGGTAAGTAAAAAAAAATTGATAATAAATATTGTAAAGAAAAAATATAACGAGTGCTAGTGAATATTCGGCTCGAAGGACCAAAATTTTTCCCTTATACATTTATCTAATTTCGGAATATTTTCATTTATTTCTATCACTTTTATATTTCCTGCACAGATGGTTAAACTCTGTTTGTGATTGATCGACGTGGCCCAATGTTGTAAGAATGATTATTATGGGTATAGTTTGCATTATTATATTTTGTATGTAGTATTTTGCAGACTTGGAAGAGGAGATAATTTATTCAACAGAGAAATAAGATCCTTTTATGTTATAAAATACACTCAGCTGTTATTGATATTACATAATTTAATTATTCTAATTACCTGAAGCATGTAAATTATGAAAATTTATTAAATGGATAACATAGGAGTAAAAATACTTAATGCATACAAAAATAATATAACTTGCATGATGATGAAGTTATTAACAAATCACGGGAAATAGTATGAGTGCTTTCCAGTTTTATCGAAGTTAATGTATACTAGTATGATGATCAAGTAATACTTGCGTCATCCGCTAATGAACTATAGGAAATGGTAAATATTATGAATAAAGCTTTGAAAGGGAAAGGAATGAAAGTGAATGTAAACAAAACAAAAGCTATGCTTTTTGAAAAAGGTGAATCTATGATGACTGGCAATATTTTGATAGATGGGGAGCAAGTGGAAGAGCTGAAAGAATTTGTATACTTGGGATCTAAATTTACAAAAGATGGAACATGTGAAAGTGATATTGAAAGGAGGGCGAATGCAGGGAATATGGTAAATGGTGTTCTGCACGCCTTTACGAATAGCTAGAGGGTGTCTCAAAGGTATGGTAGTGAAAGTTGGATATGGCAGAAGAATCACAAAAGTAAAATAAATGCGGTAGAGATGGGAGCGTTGAGAACTATGTGTGGATTTAAACTAAGTGACAGAGTAAGAAATGGTGTGATAAGAGAATGTTGTGGCATAAAAGAAGATGTAGTGACTAAAATTGAGAAAGGTATGCTTAGATGGTTTGGGCATGTAGAGAGAATGAATGAAAGGAGACTGACAAAAAGGATTTATGAGTCAAGAGTGAATGCGAAAGTTGGAAGGGGAAGACCAAGGCGAACGTTCCTGGACCAAATCCAGGACATTTTAAATAACGGCCAGGTCAAGAGTACTCTAAACCGACGAACTTGTATGAAAGGTTTAATGAGAATGAAAGAAGCGAAGGAGATATGCAAGGATCGTGGCAAGTGGAAGGATGTTGTCTCTGCCTACCCCTAAGGGAATGAGGCGTAATGCTATGTATGTATGTAATCTATACTAGTAGATGGCTTTTAGATGCACTTTCACCATCACACCACACTATTTTTTCAGTTACTTCCTTTATTTAATAATATTAATAGCCTAATTAGGGTTGACGTGTTTTTCAGCAAAAGTAAATCTTGCATCTTTGTTATCATCAGAATTCCATTATCGGCTCTTCTGCATTGTAATTTCTTCACTTTTGTTTGTTTTGCAATGAATGTCAATATTAGAAGGTCTAAATCATCCTGGATCATGTGTAAGTAAACCTCGCCCTAAAACGTTATTAATTATTATTTTATAAATAACAAAAGTAATCCAAATATTCGAATAAATCATGCTGAAGTATTACGATAGGCAAAACATGCAAGCATAATAATTTTGAAGGAGTAAAAGAGTAACTTATCTTCTCTATTCTGACTTCACTCAGTCAATAAAGGCGCTCTACATTGCTCGCCATTCAACGTTCCTTCGTGTAATTATATCTGCATCTGCACTGAGGTTGGGCATCTATTACGAATACGTACACTATATTTGCGGGTTCAATTATCCAGTACTACAATTCTCTACTGTCACAGTGATAGAGACATCTAAGAATATTGCACAATAAAAGAAAACCTGACAAATAAAAAAAAACCTAGCACGTAGTTTGTTGAAATAAAAATCAAAATAGATGTTAAAGGGGAAAACAAACAGGTAGATAAAGATAATGGTAAAGTTGACGTCACTGAGTCAGATAATTAATATTTCTCAGAAAATTTAACAATTGAGTATACAGCTGTCCAAAGAAGTGCAATGTATAAAGCTGAAACAGAAAAGTTTGCTGAATGTAATAAAGTCTGAAATATTTATAAAGCAACTGATAGGATAAAAACAAAAGTTTCAATATAAGTAAGCCAAAAATGGCAATAGGTAAAATATATGATGAGGGGTCAAGATAAATTGAGGAAACTTGAGACTCTAGGAAAGAGAAACTAAAAAGATGGGATGACAACGTTAGGGTGAATATGGAAAAGAATAGCGCAAGAGAAAATCCTATGGAAGAGGTTAAGAAAGGCTTTGACGTAAACAGATTTGCACAAAAAGAATTGTTTAATTTGCAAGAATTTAAAATAAGTGTCGTAAATATAATAAATTATGTAAATCTGAATAAAGGTCATTATGATTCTTATGTAGCTGTCCTTAGAGTTGTCACAGGCGAAGCTAATAATTTATCAGATCAAATTGTCTGCCGAAACCATTAATCGTCTTAAAAACTTGTAATATACCTGAAAAATGTAACTTCCATTTATCATCCGTAACAATTATTTTGCTGAGGAAGAATATAAAGCCAGTTAAACTTTTCTTTTCGAAATAAACTGGAGTGCAAATGTTATTAAACTGAAATGAAGAATTCGGGTCAAGCACCCTCCGAAATTAACACAGAATCCCTGCGAATGGCGGCGAGCTGTTTACACGAGAATGACGAGTACACTTAATGTGAAAAGTTAAATCATTTTTATGACTTTTTTTCGTGATCTTATGATAAAAGTACCTGTACCCAATGGTGTTGTCTGAGTAGCGCCAGATAATATTGGAAAACCTGAAGTTGTATCTACATTACGAAAGGAGGATGCTAATATTATATAGCTTGAGACATCCGAGGATCACTTGCGCTTTTCCCTCTAATGTCTCAAAAACTCCTAATGTTACCCTCTATTACCCAGAAAAGGACGATTACCCACTGAAACACAGTGGAACCCTTTATAAACCAGAAAGAAACGTCTCCACATTTTAACCCAGTTAAACCCTCTATAAACCAGAATAACATGTCTACCCTCTGAAACCCAGCGAAACCCTCTATTACCCAGAAAAGGATGTCTACCCACTGAAACACATTGAAACCCTCTGTAAATCAGAAAGGTGAATGCTAATATTATACAGCTTGAGAAGTTTGTTTACTTAAAGGCGGCGAAATCAATACGAACTGTAATGGTATTTAAAAAATATTTAAATGATACATGATGATGAATGATGATATAAAGCCCATTTATTCAGGAAGGCTTTAGGCCATATATCATCACTCAAGGACTAATAGAAGTGGTGCAACAATGAAGAATGTTTCAAAATCCTGTTATTTTCCTTTTGAGAGCTTAATTGCGTGCGATGTGTAAACAGTTGAAGTTTCACAAAAATTGTCTATGACAGAATTGTTCTCCTTTAAAAGTTCTAGAAATAAGTCCACCACAGCATATATTTATCTTATAAAGATAGATCACTATGACCTATTTTATGCTTACCAAATTTGTTCCTTCTCTGTCTCGTTCATGCCACATTTTTAATATTGCAGATATATAAAACTCTTTTGTCTGAATCGCTTTCAAATGTCAAAACTTATAGAAACACGACATTATTTTTATAAATAATAAAACTGTTACTTTATTTATATTATATTATTCTATTAATGTAATCGAGAGCGAGCAAATACTTTAAGTTTTTGAGAAGATAAAGCCATGAGCTTTGTTAATAGAACCGATTCTGTAACAACTATGAAGCTAGGTCGCTCAGATAGTATAGAAGCTACTAGTAATCCACCAAGTCCAGAAGACACTTCTGACTTATTAAAAGACAGTGATTGCGGCGAACCTTACCAATTACAACATTTGTGTTTGGATTTTACACCAACAGAAGAGGATAATGATTATAATCAAAGAAAATGCTGTGCCTTTTGGGATTTCGTAAACAGTCACCCTGAATTGGAATATTTATTGGGCACCCTCGTAAGTTATTGAACGCTTTACGCATAGTATTTCCTGTTCCCATGGAATCTTTGAACTTAAAAACACCTGTTTCATTGTATATGATATGAACCATCAGTAATCGTCTTGTAAGGGTCTGTTTTGAGGAGATTTTTGGCATTTATTATAGCTCAAAGCATGACTGTGAACACACCTGATAGTAAGTGATCGTACAGTCTAAGATGACAGTCCGTTAATCTGGTAAAAGGTACCTCATAATGTTTTCTACCCAGCGTCGTAACGGTACGCAGTTTTTTGCTTGACTACACGTTTTTGCATGGTTGGTAACTAGCCAAGGCCAAAGCCTCACAGCTGTAGACAAATTAGAAAATATAATTTCTTAAATTTGTCCTTGGTAATAAACCGATTTTTGCGCCAGCGAAGCTATAGAACTAAACGTAGCCCAGTTACTCCTTCGCTTTTTAAATCTCTGATATCTCCCCAGTTATCCATTTTAATGAAATACTGTTAAGGGCAATTTTAATCCACACGAAATATGCAACGTATATAATGTACTTATTTCTTAAATAATAATAATGTATTGTATAAAATAGCTTGGTAAATAACACTTATATTTTTGTAATATGTAAAAGATAAAAATGGTTACCGTGGATTATCCTTTAGAGATAACTGTATACCGTTGTAGACTTCTTTATAGATATTTTTAAGAAATATATTTCCGTAATATATTAATTTGATGTATCTCGTAAAGTTTAGCCAGGGTTTGCGATTTAAAGGCACGAATATATGTTTGTAACAACACATTACAATACTCTGATTTTTTCGATTTTTCTGTATTATATTATGTATGTATTATACATAAAAACCTTCCTCTTGAACCACTCTATCTATTGCTGAAACCTACATTAAAATCCGTTAAATACTTTAAAAGATATAAGCGAATAGATAACGGAAGCGACTTCATTTCATACTATGTAAAGATGTATTGATTTAGGATATAGAGAAAACTGATAAAGTAACCGAATCAGGGGATTACGCTTCAAATCAAGCAAGTTCTAGTCCAAGAAACAGGAATATAGAAAAGACTGCGGTTTCTATGCTTGAATTGGTTGAAGGGAAAGGTATTTAGTAAATCATTGCTAATACTTTTTTATTTCGTATAGATATACAATAAAATAACATGTATCTTTGCATAGGTTTGATTGATAGAGCATTTGAGTCCAGACTGCCCACATCTCATTGCAGTTTGGGAATCATAGAGTATCAAGATGAGGACTCTACAGCCGAAAAAGGTATATATATAATATTTGACAGTGAGACATGCATTTATGTGTACACAAACCTTTTTATGTCGCTGGGGAATACAAACACTGTTGCGTCAGGAGTGTGGGATTCGACGACCCACTAAGATCCAAGGGAACGTCTTTGTTACTGCCCGAAGAACACGTATGGACGCGAGGAGGATCGCGGCGCGGGGGTTGAGGGGGGAGGCACGCCTGAGCAGGCGCGAGCGGCGCTGTTTAGTTGGGAAAAAACATCGTTTCGAGCCGGGCATGCGTCTCCTTTGTTCCTAATCCTTGAAAAGAAATTACGCGATCCGTGCCACGTGTCATGAGTGCTTGCTCTCAGCTGATAGTTACAGTGTTTTGCGACTTCTTGGTGCAATCAAGGTGACAGTAAAGTGAGCCACAGGTGTTCCCGAGTTGGTTTGTCCTTTACACTCTTTCTCATTACACTTCAAACCACATTGACACAAACAGACAAGGACGAACCTACTCTCCGGGTCCGGAGGCGCGAGTGAAAGGTAAGTACTCGGCTTTTAAATTGTTCCTTCTTGTCGATCGACCCCGTGTGTAGACCCTACAGCCTCCGCGCCGACGAATTGGCTGACAGCTGGCCCTATAGCTGCAATTGGGCCCCAGCCTTTAGGGCGGCATCTTTTGATAGCCAAGCGTCGGATAGAACAGTCTTCATCTGTTATTGAGACATCCAAGGACGACTTACATATTCTACTCTCCGTACTATTCACTGGAATCCAATGGAACCAGAGGGTTCTTTCGGTTTAGACATCTGTCTAGACACTGTAACCAAATGGAACCCTCTATCACCCAGAAAGAGACATCTATCCACTGGGCTTCAGTGTGTATACGTAACTTTATGGTTAAAGAGAATTCCACGAGGTTATAGAAAGACATCATAAAAACCCAGTGTAACCCTCTTCATCCGTTATTTGGATATCGGAGGATTACTTCCACTTTCCTCGGTAATGTCCCAGAAACTCCTCCCCCCAATGACACTATGGAGCTGTGTGAAACGAGACGATTGACGACCATTTATTATGAAGTACAATGATACATTGATATTTATGAATTTACAATAAGCTTAGCTTTGATGAACAAAGACTAATTAAACAGATATATTAAATGACATGTCTTGGGCATACTGCACAATAATAGAGGGTAGTAGAGGGTAATAGAGGGTCTATTACCCTGAAAAGAACGTTTACCCACTAAAATCCAGTGAAACCCTCTTTTACCCAGAAAGTGATGCCTGCGGTTTTTTTATAAAATTCAGTGGCACAGGACACACAACATATACTAATATTAAGGCGTTCTTGTTTAACATATATATTATATATAACATATATATCCAAAACATCGATTAAAACAAAAAAATAATAATATGAAAGTTTCTTTTTCATAGAAATATACACAAGGAAGATCCTTTTTACTGTTAAAAACTAATGTTTTTGTAATCACTCCCTCACCCCGTCACCTATATTTTTTTGCGAGAAAAAGTCGCCTGTAACAGTCTTCATCACTCAAAATAGATGAAAAGCTTAGGTAGTGTAGGCTTAGTATTGTAGCAGACAAACTTTCGCATTTATAATAATAATTAGGACATCTCTAACTGATTCACAGGTGAATGTATGGATTCATTGAAACAATCAAAGGTTAAAAAACGTGATAAGCGGCCCCCGGGGTCATCATCACCTACTGTCCGTGATATGTGCCAAAAGCTGAAGGCTTGGGACCTGAAACATCCTAAGTATATTACAATTAAAACCCCAGAATTCCTTTTAATTGCCCTTTTGTATAATTGTAGTGTATACACAGAGTACTTTGCCTCACAACACGGACACAGAGTACGTCGACATTATTTCACCAGAGACAGAAAACGTTTCTAAAATCGATATCGTCTCTCTGGATTAACATTTTGCTGACTTCAAAAATAGCGAAAACAATATGGATTATTAAATAGTAACCTTAATTTTACAGTAAGCTAAAAATTCAAATAATTGGTGGACTTAAAGTAAAAAGAAACCACTTTTGTTCAAAGCGTTTCTGTGGTTGTTTTATCGTCCTAAAAATATGAGACCTAGACCAATGGACGCAGTGTTTATTCCTGATTAAAATACAGCAAATACAATAAATTTTCGGTTTACAGCAAATACGTTTCTTACTTCGATATACAGCCACAGATTAAGTGTCATATTCAAATCTGTCAGCTGTCAGAATGTTAACCACAGAGTACATTCGAAAACATTATCTGTTACAGTTATATTTGTAAATGTTATTGTCATTTTGCTGATTTTGTTATTGTAAAACGCACTTTTAATCAATGATTTTAGTTATAATATGAAAAGTAAATAATATTACAGATCCATGAAACCACCAGGCCCTGTGATACAATTAGAAGATGAAACCAACAAGAAGAAAAGTGTTACCAGCGTGAGAAGCTGCATTTGTCAGAAATAACAATTCGATGCTTGGAAGAGATTGAGAATTTTTTTAATAAATTTTAATTGTACTTGATATGTAGTTATTGTTTTAAATATCGTTAAATATATACTATAATTTAAACGTTTTCTGAGAGAATGACAAGTTATGAGTGTAAATTAATAGCTCTCATCTACATCTGATAAATAACAATTACATTGTAACGATTAGAAACACTCAACTTATTTTTATATGATTTCTCTGAGAAAAAACCCTTGTAATCTTAAATTTGTGAAATTAAAAAGGTTTATTGATTAATAGAGTGCATACAAGCATTGAAGTCTATGAGGGTTCTAGTGCCTGTGTCAGAATAAACGGAGCGTACACGGAGTGGTTTCCTGTCGAAAGAGGTGTTCGACAGGGATGTGTTGCGTCACCATGGCTGTTCAACCTTTTCATGGATAAATGTTTGACAGATTTAAAAGAATGTATGTATGGGTTAAGAATGAATGAATTACTCATCAAATGTTTACTCTACGCTGATGATCAAGTAATACTTGCGTCATCCGCTAACGAGCTTCAGGAGATGCTAAATATTATGAATGAAGCTTTGAAAGGGAAAGGAATGAAAGTGAATGTAAACAAAACGAAAGTTATGCTTTTTGAACGAGATGAATCTATGATGAATGGCAATATTTTGATAGATGGGGAACAAGTGGAAGAGGTGAAAGAATTTGTATACTTGGGATCTAAATTTACAAAAGATGGAACATGTGAAAGTGATATCGAAAGGAGAGTGAATGCAGGGAATATGGTAAATGGTGCTCTGCATGCTTTTATGAATAGCCAGATGGTGTCTCAAAGGGCTAGACTGGCAGTGCATGCTGGAGTGTTGGTGGCAACACTTATGTATGGTAGTGAAAGTTGGATTTGGCAGAAGAATCACAAAAGCAAAATAAATGCGATAGAGATGAGAGCGTAGAGACTATTATTGTATATATTTGAGAAAGGTATGCTTAGATGGTTTGGGCATGTAGAAAGAATGAATAAAAGGAGACTGACAAAAAGGATTTATCAGTTAAGACTGAATGCGAAAGTTGGAAGTGGAAGATCAAGGCGAACGTTCCTGGACCAAATCCAGGACATTTTAAGTAAAGACCAACTCAAGAGTACTTTAAACCGACAAACAAAAGGAGATATGCAAATAGTTCTCATCTACATCTGATAAATGACAATTACATTATAACGATTATAAAAACACTCAAGTTATTCAGATGTGATTTTTCTAAGAAAGAACCCTTGTAATCTTAAATTTGTGAAATTAAAAAGGTTTTTTATTCATTAATAGAGTGCATACACAGAGTATATTCATATCTAGCCAGCATAGAGTATATAAGGTGTTATTCAAAGCTGTCAGGGTAAATATTAATAATAACTGACAGCTCACAGAGTATATATTTAACGTTTTCATATTTGTCATTAATCAAAATATATTTTTGTAGAACCAAATTATTTCGTAATTGAAAATGTTAACATTACCAAAGATAACAGTGGAGAATAAGAAACCAGTAGACGTTTGCAAGTAAGTGTTATTATATAACGGTAAAACGAAATGCAATTAAATGTTGCTTATAACTAAACCAGCTATTTTGTCAAGGACACCCACGTAGCTCTTGGTGCAATTGTATTATAAAAAACACCAACTCACATTATCCAAAAACTGTTATTCTCTCCATTATTTAAATATACACAACTTGCACTATTTCTCTTTAATACAACTATACCACGGAGCAGCTGGAAAGACTATATCCACAAAATTGTTGCGTTCGTTAAAGTTACCTCGTATTCCATAACACTTCGTAATATTGTACGATGTTTTTGGTATTGTTATGTATTGCCCATATAAGGTTAGGTAAGGTAAGTAGCCGCCCATTATCGTCCCACTGCTGGGCACAGGCGTCCTCGTTCATATGAGAAAGGGTTTTTAGAGCCACCCATTACGCTGCTCTACTGCCGATTGGCAGGCATAGTACACAAGTGTACTCTCTATTCCTTCACTCTTATAATCCGACGTGACGGCAATCCTACACAACCGGAGAGAGAGATCAGCTCCGAAGCACGGGGGTGGATCACACCGCCAAATTTTTCCCAACTTCGGGCAAATATTGAGAAAATCTTAATAGAAAACTCAGTATTTATTTTCGAATTGGGCCAACCCGGAACTCGAACCCAGTACCTCATGTCTGTAGTCGAACATGCTAACCACTAGACCAATGAGGCAGTCGATTGTATTTTAATGTATGTTTACAGACAGACACTCCAATTCTGTTTATAGATTACATAGATATTAAACTGTATTAAGACTAAGTAAAACTGCTTTAGAATTACGGTAAAGATTAGTATCAGCCCATTAACGTCCCACTGTTGGGCACTCATAAGAGAGAGAGTTTTTAGAGCATAGAGCGAACACTCTCTATTCCTTCACCCTCATAGGCTAATGTGACGAGAATCTGACACTCACTGAGAAAGATCAGGCATAACGTGCTTTCCGAGGCACGAGGGTGGAGAACATCGTCAACTTCCCAAATACAGTCCAATACTTTGGAACTTGAGCCCAAGACCTCATGTCTGTAGCCGAAATTCCTAACTAGACCAATGATGCAATTAAAAGTTAAATATCAGGATCTAATCATACGTACATTGTTTCTAGGTGTCGGCCAATCTGTAAGAGTAGAAGACGCGAATGGAAGGGGAAACTCCAAAATACATCTGCTGAATTAGTTATCGAGAGGAAACCACTGCACGAGTGTTTCAGAAGGTGGCCTACGGTAGAAACCATTTGTATTTTTTACTAAAACTAGATGACTCGTTAGATCTTGTTCTGTTTCAGAAGGGACGAGGGCAAAGGGTTCGAAAGAGTGAACTAATTCGAACACCATCACAATTTTTTGTTTTTTTTTAAGGAAAGCAATTCCATCATACATGACTATTGCGTAACTTGAACTGTTAATGTGGAAGCTCTGATAGGAACTAAATTTTACAACAAACATAACAAACTCATCAGCTTTCTTATATACAGTTATGTTATCAGAGAATGGAACTTAATTAGAAGAATGTAAGAGACGTTTAAATTTGTATGACGTATGAAAGAGATGAAAGATTACAAATTGTATAAAATTTTATATTTCAAGTCGTACGTTTTGCTGTAAGCCTCATAAAATTATGGATCAGAAAGTGTTGGCTTAGAAAAACCAATGATGGTTTAGAAAGGACAGTGATGACATAGATGATGGTTTAGATAGAACAATGATAGGGGTAATGCCACTTTTGGCAGTACTTTGGTTTATACCTTTTCCTTCGGGTGCATTCACTCCCTTCGCGTCCGCCGTGTCTTCGTCTAGAAGATATAATAACCGCATGAACTATCGAAGGACTGAGCCGCTGAACGCTTAAGACAGAGTGATATTATTAACCGCCGCCGCATCCACGCCCTACTTCGAAAAGGCAGAAGAGCCCGACACTGCAAGTACGTGCAAGCGATTCCTTTGTCCTTTCGCCTCATATCACCACTTACACGGACTTCTTCTTAATTCTAACCGTTATACAGTCCACATTCCACTCAACCCCCGCTCACATGCACGGCGGCATCCTCTGCGCCGCCGCTCCAGATAGAATAAAAAAACAGTGATGGTTTATAAAGAAAAATTATTTATAATAAAGAACAATGATAGATGAGGAGGAATAATTTTGGATTAAAAAGAAATATGATAGGTTAGAAAAATCAACGATGGATTAGAGAGAACGAGGAGGATTTATAATAAACAATGGTGGATTAGAAAGAACAATGATGGAAAAGAAGGAACAATGATGGATGATAAAGAACAATTATTGATTAGAAAGAACAATGTTGGATTAGAAAAAACAATAATTTATAAGAAAGAACAATGAAGGATTAGAAAGAACGATGAGGAATTAGAATAAACAATGATGGATTAGAAAGAACAATGATGGATTTAATTCCTCGTAGATTTATAATAAACAATGATGGATTAGAAACAATAATGTTGGATTTTAATCTTCGTAGATTTATAATAAACATGATGACTCAGAAAGAACAATGATGGATGATAAAGGACAGTTATTGATTAGAAAAACAATGATTTATAATAAACAATGATGGATTAGAAAGAACAACGATTGATTAGAGAGAACGACGAGGATTTATAATAAGCAATGGTGGATTACAAAGAACAATGATGGATGATAAATAACAATTATTGATTAGAAAGAACAATGTTGGATTAGAAAAAACAATGATTTATAAGAAAGAACAATGATGGAATAGAAAAAACAATGTTGAATTTAATTCCTCGTAGATTTATAATAAACAATGATGGATTAGAAAGAACAATGATGGAAAAGGCGAAACAATGATGCATGATAAAGGACAACTATTGATTAGAAAGAACAATGTTGGATTAGAAAGAACGATGAGGAATTATAATAAACAATGATGGATTAGAAAGAACAATGATGGAAAAGAAGGAACAATGATGGATGATAAAGAACAATTACTGATTAGAAAGAACAATGTTGGATTAGAAAAAACAATGATTTATAAGAAAGAACAATGATGGAATAGAAAAAACAATGTTGAATTTAATTCCTCGTAGATTTATAATAAACAATGATGGATTAGAAAGAACAATGATGGAAAAGGCGAAACAATGATGCATGATAAAGGACAACTATTGATTAGAAAGAACAATGTTGGATTAGAAAGAACGATGAGGAATTATAATAAACAATGATGGATTAGAAAGAACAATGATGGAAAAGAAGGAACAATGATGGATGATAAAGAACAATTACTGATTAGAAAGAACAATGTTGGATTAGAAAAAACAATGATCGATTAGAGAGAACGATGTGGATTTATAATAAACAATGACGGCAAAGACGAGAAAATTATGGATCAGAAAGACCAATAATAGATTAAAAAGAACAATTGGGCACATAAATGTCTTGTTATTTTGAGAAACTGCGGTGAATGCTCAGGATTCGAACCTGCGACCTCTCTGAACGAGAATTCACGCTACATAACACTTTATCCCCGATCTGAAACTTGTAAAAAGTGTTCCTAGTAATAAACCTAGGCACGTAGTGTCAATGGATGCGTCTTCCGATGTCCTCTCAAATTCCCACTTGGAGCTGCGCCAAAGCTTCCTTATATTGAAAGAAAATTGCAGCCACTTTCAAGTACTAGACAACTTTGTGACGATATTTCTAAAGTACCCACTTTAGCTTGCTAAGTTGAATTTGAACGGGCGATTTGATTATATTTGGATAAGTTCTCTACTTTAAATCGTTTGGCGATTACATCTTTAGGAATAGCAATCTCATTTCCTACTATGACTTCACATTCTCCCTATTTCAAAATATCAATCGTTTTTAATATACTTTTTACCACTTCTATTCGTCTTTCGTCCACTGCTGGACATAGGTCTCACGTAATGACGTCCACAAGGCCCGATCTTGTGCCGCCTGGCTCCAGCGGCTACCGACCCTCTTTATATCATCAGTCCACCTTGTGGGGAGTCTGTCTACACTGCCGCCACTCCAGCACCTTCGGCTCCCAACGTCCATCGGTTATTGGTCAAGTCGTCGGGGTTGGACCCTGCCCCGCCATTACCATAACCGCTGCCAGAGCTAGGAATAGCGGGACTGTCGGGGACTCTGGGCCGTTGCTGGCTTGTGTCAATAATCACCACGCTTGGCAGGCGGGTTGGTGGTCGGAGTGCTGACCTTATATTGTGGCATTTAAGTCAGCTATGGAGAATGGTTATACCACCATTTGTCGGTCGCCAGAGCCGTTGGTAGAAGCAGGGTGCACCGCGTGCAGGTGAGGTTGGCGTTTGGAGAAACGGACTTGGACGCGTTTCTCCCTTACACCCCATTCGTCTTTATTCTTTTAAATTGTATTTGAAGATAAAATTTGTATCGTGATCTAGGAATTATCGCATCAAACAGTATCTTATATCTCCAAAGGTTTAGACAGCGTTTTAGTCGAAATCACCCAGGCGACTTAATTTGTTCAGACACTACCAACAATTATCGTTATATTTCAATCAGTATAGTTTGACAAATTATATACAAAAACCTTCGTCAAGGATTACTCTAGCTATTAGTGTAAGCCACTTGAAAATCCAGTCAGTAGTTTTGAATTTATCACTAACAGATGGTGAAGGACTTTGTTTCATAATACGTAAAGATATCAAACAAACACATTGCCTTAAAACTTAGTTATTGATCTCTTAGATATCTTTGAAGATATTAGAGACATTAAAATCGGAGGCACAGCGTTATAAATCAAATAGATGTCCCGGGACTATGTGATCCACATTTAAGTTTACGCAGAAGCAGTTGCATGAGTAAGTTAGTATAAATATAAGCCACAGAACTTTTTTTGTATTCCAGAAAGTATACCCAAACAGTCCGTGTCCCTTGTTCGCAAAGTCAAAGCACTTGACCATCATTCAAAGAGATGTTCCTCGTATACCAAACGTGGTACGGATTTGTCAAGCTCCTATTGATGATGAAGTGGATACACCATATTTGAAGTTTGCCAAATTGGCTAATAAACTTGGTAACCATTTATTAATTGTAAACTAGTCGACGAATTTTCTAAATTTTATATTACTTTGGCTTTGTCATAGTTTTCCTTAAAATTTCCCATAAGTGACTAATGGGAAATAATGTGTTCCTTATCGGGATTACTTTTTTCATCTCTCTTAAAACAAAGTAAATGTTAGGTTAATTTGTCCTATTCAAATTTTATTTTCAGCTAAATTTCCTATTAGTGATAAAAAATGGGAAATAATCAAGTAAATATGTCTTTCTTATCAGAATTACTTCATAATAATCCTGCTAAATACGAGATCTAGCTAAATTAACCACCTGATGTTATAATATTTAGCATATTTCCATTTCCATAAATGATAAAAACTATAATGCATTAATTAATATTATTTATATTTCCATAAATGACAATAACTGGATTACAATCATTCTTTCATTATTTATTTCACGTGTATTACCATAACTGACAAAAACTAGAAAAATATAATTCCTTAATTATTTATTTCGCATTTATTTATAATCAAAAAACAACTGGAAATAAATGTTTCGATTATTTATGTCCCATGTATTTTTATACATACATACATAGCATCACGCCTCATTCCCATAAGGGTAGGCAGAAACAACTTCCCTCCACTTGCCACGATCCTTGCATATCTCCTTCGCTTCTTTCATTCTCATTAAACCTTTCATACAAGTTCGTCGGTTTAGAGTACTCTTGACCTGGCCCTTATTTAAAATGTCCTATATTTGGTCGAGGATCGTTCGCAATACAAGCATACATTTCCAAATTTTAGTCACTACATCTTCTTTTAAACCACAACGTTCTCTTATCACACTAATTCTTACTCTGTCACTCAGTTTTAATCCACTCATGCTTCTCAACGCTCTCATCTCTACCGCATTTATTTTGCTTTTGTGATTACTTCTGCCAAACCTAACTTTCACTACAATACATAAGTGTTGGCACCAAGACTCCAGCATGCACTGCCAGTCTAGCCCTTTGAGACACCATCTGGCTATTCATAAAGGCGTGCAGAACACCCTTTACCATATTCCCTGCATTCACTCTCCTTTCAATATCACTTTCACATGTTCCATCTTTTGTAAATTTAGATCCCAAGTATACAAATTCTTTCACCTCTTCCACTTGTTCCCCATCTATCAAAATATTGCCATTCATCATAGATTCATCTCGTTCAAAAAGCATTACTTTCGTTTTGTTTACATTCACTTCCATAGATGCTTTATATTCGTTTCGCTAAAAACTAGATGCTGGCAGATGTTGTCTTGTCCAAATTTTATTTCAATTCAGTCATAGGATTTATATAAATATCCCATTAGTGAAAAAATGGAATTAATTTATTATCAGACAAGACAAGTCTTTACTTTTATTTATATCCACCAGGTGCATTGGATGCTGTGAAGGTACATTGCGCCTTTTGCAGATGCAGTGGATGTTGCTTCTGCGGTCCCCGCGACTATGAATCCGCAGATAAATCCGAAGACAAATCCCGTCGCCGTGAGATGCGCAAATTCGATGAACGAGTAAAACACGATTATCAAACTATGCGAATAATGTATGATAAGGTTTAATAGAAAGATAGATCATAATGTTTATCTATTTGGAATTCGTATCTTGGAAATACTTTACATTAATATAAGATTTGGCTTTTATTGAACAAAAAAATAACACCTACGTCCAACAGCTTGGTTTTTAGTTGTGGTATATATATTCAATAAACTATTTAAATCTAAGCGTGGGTAATAAAAAAAGTGTATTAAAACTAATATTATTATAACGAAATCTGGAACCTAATTGGAAAAAATAACAAAATTGTTTAAAAAAATATGAGGGAATTAAAATATATACAGTCTATCAGCCTGGGACAGAGTCAATAGTGGCAGTCCGGCGCACGTCGCTCGGTAGTTCTCGGGTGACGGCCCGCCAGAGCGGTTGACAATCAAAAGTTTCGCGTTCCTACCTATTATTGTTAATGAGTGTAAATTGATATCGGAACTATTAAGTGATTGAACATTATAATCAGAGTTAATTAATAAAGTGTTTGATTGCTCCAACATTATCCACCAAAGCCCACAGTGTGGAAATTGAATTATGGATGCCACTAATGACGATGTCGGAACCCTACGCCACTATTCTTTATGTTCCTTTCTCTCTTATTCTCCGACATATAATTAAAAGGCAATGAGAAATTACAAATTAATAAGAAACACATTCTCGATAAGAATTACATAAAAATATCGTTGTTTTTATTGTACTATCAACTCCACTTGAGTCACATATGATACATGGACAATATTTATACCAAATTCACTACTACTTCATGTATTTTTTGTGAATGTAGCAGGTTGATGTACAATTTAACTACCAAAGACCATGCCCAAATGTAATAATTAAAAGGCTGTTTAATTACTAGTCACATATAAAAGCGTAGTGGTTCTCACACAGAAGGTCGTTTAGCAAAGCACTTGCATAAATGGCACCACAATATTCGCCAGTTGTTGAATTATCTGGCTCTCCAAATGAAAACTTGTTATACCCAGCCTCCTCCAGTGTTTGTCCTGGTTAAAAAACATCAAGGAAAACTTAAGCATGTTTATTTTTATCATTTATAATCTGGTATTTACGATACAGTCCAAACTCCTAATAGATTTAACCATTTAACCTTTTAATAATTCCAATAGAATATTGTAAGTAAGTAAAAAAGTAAGTAGCAGCCCATTAACGTCCCACTGCTGGGCACAGGCCTCCTCACTCCGAAGAGAGAGGGTTTTTAGAGCATAGACCCACCACGCTGCTCCACTGCGGATTGGCAGGCATAGTACACAAGTGCACTCTCTATTCCTTCACTCTCATAGTCCGATGTGACGGTAATCCGACACAACCGGAGAGAGATCGGGCGCAGGACCGACGGCTTAACGTGCTCTCCGAGGCACGGGGGTGGATCACACCGCCAACTTCCCAACTTCGGGCAAATATTGAGAAAATCTTAATAGAAAACTCAATATTGATTTTTGAATTGGCCCGACCCGGGACTCGAACCCAGGACCTCATGTCTGTAGTCGAACATGCTAACCACTAGACCAATGAGGCAGGAATATTGTACTTCAGGCTTATTAGTAGAACTAGTGGACTGTATTTTTAAAGTCACTCACTAATTCGTAGGTTAAGTAATACTATTCTCATTATATTACACACTTTTAACACAATACTAACGTTGATACAAACTAAGAACTGTCACTTGGCCAATGTTCCTTCATTCCCCTGTGTTACGTTTCTTATGCCCATTTGTGAAAACACGCCACTCAAAAAATAATAAGTCCACCAATCATAGTCGTCGTGAAAACGACGACTAAACAGAAATTAAATTTGAAAATTTCTGGAATAGCGTTACACCGGATGTAGCACATGTATACGTTTTATTGGTATAATTACAAAGATCTCAGCATAATAAACAAATATAGTAGCTTAATAGCAATCCCCAAATCTGTACTATCAGATTGTATTAGTAAATGTATTTTTTAAACTTTCTCCGGTAGCAATGGAAGCCAGGACTTTAGCTAGTGATTACTTAATTTATGACACAAGCATGTCCAATGCAATTACTGGGATTTGGCTATTTTGGAATATGTGAAAGTGATTCTAAAGGAGAGTGAATGCAGGGAATATGGTAAATGGTGCCCTGCGCGCCTTTATGAATAGCCAGATGGTGTCTCAAAGGGCTAGACTGGCAGTGCATGCTGGAGTGTTGGTACCAACACTTACGTATGGTAGTGAAAGTTGGGTATGGCAGAAGAATCACAAAAGTAAAATAAATACGGTAGAGGTGAGAGCGTTGAGAAGCATGAGTGGATTGAAACTGAGTGACAGTATTATTCTTTTATCTGTCTAACCAGTGGTTCGTCGTGGCATTCCACCCTGGCCCCTCCGAACGAAGCCTACGCCAAAAGTGCACTACAAGTGGATGAGTTGGATATATCTTTATTTCTTCTTTCCTATTCCTCTCCGTCGGGGGTACTGTGCCTCGACTGTATTCACCCTCTCTCTTTGCCGTGCTTTAGCGAAATGACAAGTATTGTACCCATAATACTTGCCTGCGAGAGGTCTGTACCGATTAGCGACGTCAGAAGATGACGCTGAGGTTCCCAAGCTGGAAATTTGACCACCGTGTGGTGCGCTGTGTCTACAGAAGCACCGCACTCGTGTCAAGTGGCCAAGGGCTCACAACCAACACGGCAAACAACCAACCATTTGGTGCATGTATTTTCCGAGACAGCCATGACAGATTAGCACTTCCACCAGACGGTAAGAGCAAGTAAAAGAGCAATCCGCTACGGTACTCCTTCCATGTTTAGATTAAGGCTCTGTTAGCAAGAACCTTGACCCTTCTGACTTCATCGGCTTAGGTGTTGCTCCTCTGGCCCTCACAGCTACTCTGCACTGGTAAAAAGTTGCGAGAGCTTCCACCTTCAACTGTTATACAACCTGACTGAAAGACTGAATCAATTGCTCCAACCGAACAAGTTGCGAAAAAACTTTTTTTTTGAGCTGCTTCATTAATCAACGTTAAAGAACGTTGTGGTATAAAAGAAGACTTAGTGACTAAAATTGAAAAAGGTGTGCTTAGATGGTTTGGACATTTAGAGAGCATGAATGAAAGGAGACTGAGAAAAAGGATTTATGAGTCAAGAGTGAATGGGAAAGTTGGATGGGGAAGACCAAGGCTAACATTCCTGGATCAAATCCAGGATAATTTAAATAAAGGCCAGGTCAAGAGTACTCTAAACCGACGAACTTGTATGAAAGGTTTAATGATATTGAAAGAAGCGAAGGAGATATGCAAGGATCGTGGCAAGTGGAAGGACTTGGTCATTGCCTACCACGATGAGAATGAGGTGTGATGCTATGTATGTATGTCCATATGAGGGTAGAAATTTAGAGCTTCAACCATAGTCGCTCCATTGAAGGTTAACAGACTAATTTTAGTCATAAAATGTTTCCAAGATATGCAGGCTTCATCAAGATGTTTTCCTTCATTGAAAAGTAACGGTGATGAATTTTAAACATCATCAAACTTAGACTTACGACTTCCTCAGTAATACTACAAGTGATTTAACTTTAGGTCTGAACCAGTAAAATTGTAAATGTTGTCAGTTAAAATGCAGTTCTTTTCTACCTCAAACTCTAGCTTTATGCATCCATCACACTATTCCCTGCATAGAAAATCTACGACCTAAATTCTCTTAACAACTAGTTAGCCTAAGCTTGTCTCAGGGCATTAGGATTCAAAGAAGCCTTAAGTCTTTCAAAGTTAGCGTTTGTTACATTTAACTTCAGTTTATTTATAAAGTTAGAAAGATTTTAAACACTAACACTTTTAATCTTTTAAAGAGATCCTTTGACAGCTTTGCAGCTCTGCGAATTCTGGCTTCACAAACAGAGGTCTTGGGTTCAACTTTAAGCAAAACCCGTTTTCTGAGACTGGACTAAACCTGTAGTGATTTACATCACCAGCAAAGACCTGTTAACAAACAAAAAGTTTGCGAGCCGTTACGATCTGTAGAAACCATGTCATAAAGTACCTCTCACCAGGTAAGTGCCATCAGGTCAGATTACAATTAACAGATTACAATAAACATCTATTACCAATACCAGATCCTCCCCTCTAAATCTCTAGGTCCTTTCACTGTTAGAATCCTTTTCCAACCACTAAAAATACTTCTCCACCAACATTTGTCAAGTTTAACGTCTTCTGACAGATATACTTCAAGATAACTAATGTAGTTTAATATACTAGTGTAGACTTGTCCTAGGGCTTTATTATTCTATTGCAGAACCAAAGGACCTTCACCGGTTCAGAGATTCCCATCCAAATCCCTGGTCTTAGGGCTTCATTCACCATTTCTTTTCGTGCTGTAGGTATGGGAGTGTAGGACTTAGCGAGAAAAGACTGCTGTTTGAAGAATACTTAATAAAAGCTGGACCACCCTCATCTGACAGTTGACACACGAAGATTATTCAAGCATTGCTATTTGATCTTGAAGTGTGTGATGAATGGGAGGACTTGCACAACCATACGCAGGGTGGTACCCCACCTTCCTCGGCAAAGAGAGAGAGAGCATTCTCCTCTCACCCTTGGTCCTCCTTCAGAGATACGATCAGCTCACAAAAAGCTACCCCTTCCACCCAGTAAGTATCACAGACGAATATCGTGAATATAATACTCCAAAATGTAAATGCTGAGCTAAGATGTAACGTTCACCATAAGAAATTATTTTTAGCTAAAGAAACCCCTTCTCCACCAGCAGTTACTAACTTGATGACCTTTCAAAAGACCTCAAAACAAATAGTTTGATATACTAAGCCTAGCCTTTCCCAGTACGTTAGGATACAACGAGGACTTAAGTCTTCTAAAGTTGACCTTTGTTAAATTCAAATTCAGTTTGTTCAGTGTCCAAACTTAGAAAGACTTTCAACTTATCGTAACTGATGGACCCTTTTGTCCTAAATGTTAGATTGTATAGTTTGAATCTTATTAAGAGACTTATAGTTTTAATATAACACTACATTCTGATGTCGATATTGTCTAAACTTACATAAATAAATTAGATTCAGACTTTTCCTATCGTTTATGGTTAAAAACTCTCCATGTTCTCTCCAATTGTGGAAGCCGATGAACGCGACATCCTTCTAAAAGTTGCCGATAATCGAACCTGGGACATGTTGTGCAACAAGTATTCTTTAAGAAATTCGGCCTCGTTTAAATCCCGAGAAAAACTACTCTGGAACTTGTGTCTCTTATAGCAAAATAGAAAATATAAGTACTTCTGCTTCTCTTTCACTGTTGATGATGGAGAGGTATCCACCTTCAGCTGAGCACGTCATAAAAGCGTGTGACCATGTCCGGGGTACTTTGTGGAACTTGTAACAACTCCCAGTGGCTTTATTAAACACGTATTCTGTAACAAAGGTTAAACTAACTCTAGTTTTGTCTCTCAATTTCCTCTGCCTATCTTTGATGCTTAGTTGACAGCATATTGAAGTTGTCACAGCTTGTCTTTCGACAATAGCTTCAATGCTTGCCATCTATACCGATCCATTATTGTACATAGCCATTTTGGTTCTGCTACTTTCTTCAGGTTCGTTTTCCCATCGCTTTATTGGTCTTCCTTTACTTCTTTATCTTTATCTGTCTGACCAGTGGTTCGTTGTGGCATTCCACCCTGGCCCCTCCGAACGATATACCTTTGTTTCCTCTTTCCTATTCCTCTCCGTCGGGAGTACTGTGCCTCGACTGTATTCACCCTCTCTCTTTGCCGTGCTTTAGCGAAATGACAAGTATTGTACCTATAATACTTGCCAGCGAGAGGTTCATATCGATTAGCGACGGCAGAAGATGACGCTGAGGTTCCCAAGCTGGAAATTTGGCCACCGTGTGGTGCGCTGTGTCTACAGAAGCACCACACTCGTGTCAAGTGGCCGACGGCTCACAACCAACAGGGCAAACAACGAACCATTTGATGCAGGTATTTTCCGAGACAGCCATGACAGATTAGCACCTCCACCAGACGGTAAGAGCAAGTAAGAGAGCAATCAGCTACCGTACTCCTTCCATGTGTAGATTAAGGCTCTGTCAGCAAGTACCTTGACCCTCCTGACTTCAGGTGCACCTCAGCATTAGGTGTTTCTCCTCTGGCCCTCGCAGCTACTCTGCACTGGTAACTTCAATATAGAATTTTTGATTTGATTTTATCTTACTATTGGCCACAGTCCCACAGACTACTATATGTTCGGATTTTTATGTTTGCTATACAATGTTATCTTTTGTTTATTAAATTAATTCACTGGTGTAGCGCTAAACTTTGAGATAGTGAAAAAAGTCCGTTTTGCACTTATAAGACTTATATTAAAACTTTCCTCAAGGGTTTTCATTGTTATTCACGCCAATTAAATAATCGAAAACACAAATAATCACTAATATATACTCAGTTTTTAAAATACCACAAAAAAATTTAACGACCTTCGACGTCACGTTAGTAACGGTGACTTTGTAACTTTATACGCATATTTGGTACGACAGTTATGGAGAAGCGAAATAGTTAATACAAGTTATGACTTAAAAAGAAAGCGTTGATTATATTTCTGATTCCACGAGTTGAGATATAACTATCGTATCAAGTCAACTAGTTGTTGACAAAGTCAATCTAAGAGTTATAATTGTTTTGCGGTATTTTTTTCTGTGCAAAGTGTAAATCCAACAGACATGCGTATCTTGCGTAAAGCAGAATAAATTTTATTGTGCTGCCGTGGTAGAAGTTTAACTTCAAAAAGAATATTATCTTATTTTTGATTAGCAGTTTCCCGCGTTGTTTCCCAATCACGTGGAAATTTGTAATAATCCATACATCATATAGTAGTAGGATCTAGAGTTACGATATAGCCTTGTAGTGTATATATGTCAGAGAATAAAAGAGAGCATAAAGCATAGCGGCGCAGGGTCCTCCGCTGACATCGTCATTATTGGCATCCATAATTCAATTCCCATACTGTGGGCACAAGATCGGGCCTTGTGGGCATCATTTCGTGAGACCTTTGTCCAGCAGTGGACGTCCATCGGTTGAAGCGACGACGACGACGACGACTGTGGGCGTCAACTCCCTCGTTGGTCTAATGGTTAGCATGTTTGAGTCCCGGATCGTGGCAATTCAAAAATCAATACTGAATTTTCTATTAAGATTGTCTCAATATTTGCCCGAAGTTGGGAAGCCGTCGGTCCTGCGCCTGATCTCTCTCCGGTCGTGTCGGATTCCCGTCACACCGGACTATGAGAGTGAAGGAATAGAGATTGCACTTGTGTACTATGGCTGCCAATCCGCAATAGAGCAGCGTGGTGGGTCTATGCTTTAAAAACTCTCTCTCCTACGAGTGAGGAGGCATGTGCCCAACAGTGGGACTTTAATGGGCTGCTACTTACCATACTTTACCTTTTACTGTGGGCGTTGATGGGTAATGTTGGTCCAATCAAACACTTTATTAATTAACTCAGATTATAATGTCCATTCATTTAATATTCCATATAACAATTTACATAAATACGAACGATAATAGCTAGGAACGCGACAGTTTCAATAGTTGACCGCTCTGGCGGACCGTCACCCGAGAACTAGCGAAACGCGCGCCGGATTGTCACCATTGACTCTGTCCCACGCCGACAAATATCCACTCCAACGTATATATACAAGGTTATACATTTGGTTGATATTTATACGCCAGTAACTTCACTTGCCTGATATTAGTGCCCAATTAAATCAAAAAATTTGTTATTTAAGTAGCTTTTCACAATTTTTTTGTATCCAAACATTTACATATTTATTTTCTATTTAATATAAAAGTATTTTCTATTACAATAAAAGTATGAAGATCCTTAATATAAATGCCTTTTTGATTTACGTAATTTGATAAAGAAAATCATTTTCAGTGATTTTCCATTGGGAGTAAAGGATATTTATATCAAATATTGAAAAATATATGTGAATAATGCCGAGCCTGGATCTAAATGTGTCTGTACGTAATTATGAGAGACAGTTATGATTGCTAAAATATTTTTATATATAATAAAGGTTGGCAGTTTTCAATGGAGAGATATTTCTGATAAACAATCTTAGTCTTTATTCTTTTAGAATCAGCCCTTATTATAGAAAACTTGATGGTTTTTTATTGTGTGACTTCACCATGAATACACCTGATGGTAAGTGATGATACAGTCTAAGATGAAAGCGCGTTAATCTGGTAAAAGGCGATATCTGTTGGTTTCTACACAGCATCGTACCGAAACACAACTCGCTTGACGATAGCTCTTTGCTGGTAAGGTGGTAAATAGCTTCGGCCGAAGCCTCCTGCCAGTTCAGACTCAGACTAATTTCCAAAGTCACCACTATCGAGGATCGAACCCAAGACCTCTGTTAGCAAAGTACTCGCTACTTTAGATTAATTATGTTACAAATAAGACAGACAGATGTATAAGCACTTTATGAGCTGTTTGCAGAGTTTCACTGCAGAGCTTATTCTCCTTTTTCAGGCTCTAGATTATCTGTGTACCAAATTTCATTTAAGCCGGTCCTTCCACTTGCCACGACGCTTGCATATCTTCTTCGCTTCTTCCATACTCAAAAAACCTTTCATACAAGTTTGTCGGTGTAGAATACTCTTGACCTGGCCCTTATTTAAAATGTCCTGGATTTGGTCAAGGAACTTCACTCTTGTCTCATAAATCCTTGTCAGTCTCCTTTCATTCATCCTCTCTACGTGCCCAAACCATCTAAGCATCCCCTTCTCAATTTTAGGCACTACATCTTCTTTTAAACCACAACGTTCTCTTATCACACTTTGCCACTCATTTTCAATCTTCACATACTTCTCAACGTTCACATCTCTACTGGATTTATTTTACTTTTATGCTTCTTGTCATATATAACTTTCACTACCATACACAAGTGTTGACACCAACACTCCTCCATGCACAGGCAGTCTGGCCCTTTGAGACACCATCTGCTGCACTGCATTCCCTGCACTCACTCTCCTTTCAATATCACTTTCAATTTTATTTATTTATTTATTTATTTTACAAAATCCACAGCCCTCTTAAAACTAACATATAATCTAATTAAATTAACTTAAGGCCAATTACGGATTTTACATTTATTTATTGGACTAATAAGCGCCAGAGAGATTGCGCGTGGGTGTGAGTCTGTCTATGAATGTGTAGGTGTGTGTGTGTGTGTGTGTGTGTGTGTGTGTGTGTGTGTGAGAGAGAGTGTGAGTGAGTGTGTATCTGGAGTCAAATACAAGCTACCTTCTCACTAATTCTAATTCATTAATTTTATTAATTCTTTTTTAAATTTTAGTTTGTTGCCATGGAAGATATCGACGTCAGAGTAAGTTTTGTTATAATTTCTTAGAATGCGGCAAATTACGGAATTATGGAATTATTTTATAAAAAAAGTCTAAAAAATAAGTTTCAAGCGTCTCACTTTAAAACTGACGATACTTCCATTCATTACAAGCCATCAAAAAGTAGCTACAACTATTCCCTTCCTCAGGCTCTAGACTATCCCTGTACCAAGTTTCATTTAAATAGCGTCAGTAGTTTTGTCGTGAAAGTTACCCTCGCATTTATAATATTAGCAAGGATTATATTGTTTGTAGTAATTCTTAGCTTCTAGATGACATCTCAGACGAGCATCGTACCATTTTGCTGGTATATCGTGATACTTTAACCATCCATCCACAGAAGCTAAGTAGTGAGAGTCGCATCGAAACATATTCCCTTTGAAAGTTAAATTAAGATTACAATTTACACAGATAAACCTCTTTTGTCCTCTGCCATGTGCCATCTGTCACCTGTCAATTGTCAGCTTTCAGATGTCATCGGTCATTTTGTCAGCGCTTCACTGTGTTCTCACTAATTCGGAAATTGTCATGCAATTTTATCGTCGTTGTCGCTTCAACCGATGGACGTCCACTGCTGGTCTAAGATCTCACGAAATGATACCCACAAGGCCCGATCTTGCGTCGTCTGGCTCCAGCGGCTACCGGCGACCCTCTTTATCTCATCGGTCCACCTTGTGAGGGGTTGCCACTCCAGCACCTTCGGCCCCCAACGTCCATCGGTCCGTCGGAGTATGTGCCCCGCCCATTGCCACTTCAGGTTCACGATTCGTATACTCGATGCAACTTAATAACATTGCCCATTTCCTATTTTTTTAATTAACATTTGATTGGGATCACACCTGATGGTAAATATCGATACAATCTAATTTTGGTAGCACTAAACAGATTAAGGATAATTTATTTCTTACCATTGCTACCTGACATCGTATAAGAATGCATTTTTTTACTTAACGTCGTTGTTGTTAGGTAACTAGCCACAACAGAAGTCCAGACATAGACAAATTAGAATTTAACCTCGCCTTTCTATCGTCCAAGAATAGTATGACTTACACGATAAAACAAAGTGACATTGAAAGGAAGTGACGTGAAGGAACTCTCGTAACCTTATATTTTATCTAACTTTAATATCATTATCAATTATAGATTGTAGTAAAATGTGGAAAAAACGAACGTGCTATAAAAGCCTACATGACCAATGAATTACTTAATTTGATTTAAGATACAATTTTGAATTGGCCTAACCCAGTGCTCGAAGCCGTTTGACAATATACTAACCTCGATCACGACTTTGATTAAAACAATGTGCCATTACAATGCAAATAGATATAAATAAAATATAATAAGATTAACAACTCATTTAAGGGTAACTGTATTCGTTTCTATAATAAACTCCCACAAGACGTTCTAGAGATGTCAATTAATAAATTCAAAGTCTTTGTTAAAAGAAAGTTGATAGAAAAATCGTATTATAAGTTGCAAGATTACCTAGACGATAGAAACGCCTGGGAGTGAACGAATTGCTCTAATTTTAATTAAAATATAGTAAACTAATATGTTATTGTAATGATGATGGTAACAAAAAAAATACCCGACTGAGTTTGTTGTGGGTCTACTCGGATCAGGGCGCGAAGGAACCCTCGTAACTTTAGATTTTAAGCCATTGTAACATGCCTACTTGAATAAAGATATTTTTGATTGATTTGATTGATTAAAATTGACTTCATTTGACTAAATCACCGGTATAACTAATTTTCTCTGCCTTTGTAAATAAAGCGTAAATAAAACCAAGTTTTTTGCATTTCGCCACATACGTTTAACTATGGTAATGATGGCGAAAAAGATGTACAACTAGATACTTATTAACAGTAACAGGATCCATCACTGGACAGGTAAGTCATTGGTTCTGCTTCTGCACTTGGATGTTATTTGAATCCACCTAAATACACACAAAAAGTCTTCAAAATCGATGCAGCCGTTTTGAAGTTATTAAACTTCTTTTGTATGGCACTGGACGTACAGACGAATTGTATCAAAATAGTTAAGAACCTTGGAGAAAGTGTCAAACTTTAGGGTGAAAATAATTCGAGATATAATCCTTGAATAATTTATTATTTAATGCAATTATATTTAGAAATAAATTTAATACTTTTAATTATTAATGTTGTTGGATGTCGCAGCACCATGAGTAGATGGGAAGTCTTTGGTTTTGCTAAATGAAGATTCATGGAAAACAACAAAAGCTTCGGATTTAGATATATGGACTTCGCTTTCCTGAAAAAAAAAATATAGATGCCTAATATAATACAGCTATTTAAATAATTTTAGCTATATAACTCCTAAATCCTACAATAAAAGTAATTAAAAAATATAAACGAATATATATATGTAACAGGAATGTACTTCGAAAATAAAGAAGTAGTCAGTTTTAATAAAATAGAAGACGAATGTAATATTTTATTGGGCAATATTGTAGCTATAAGTACATCAACCGCACAATAGTTACGACTGGAGCGCGTAACATTCGCCCAATCAGAAACGTCAATGTGCGAGCAGGGCAGCAATTACGTTTGTCGCAGCCGGAGTTGGAAATATCTCCTATACATGCATTAATAATAATCCTGCAGCCTTTGAAACACATCGGACTATACAATAAAAAACTTTGTACGTAAAATAACCAGAAGACAAACCATTCATTCCAGGTTAGTATGTATACCAAAACCAAAATTCATTGTGTGCTCGTAAAACTAACTTATATTACGTAAACTAATCGGTGAATGTCACGTTAAAATCGGTTCAGTCAAATCCAAAGTTAATAAAGGCAACTCGATTTATAAATAACATGAGCCACTTTGAGCTGAAGACGTGGCCTACATACATACATAGCATCACGCCTCATTCCCATAGGGGTAGGCAGAGACAACATCCTTCCACTTGCCACGATCCTTGCATATCTCCTTCGCTTCTTTCATTCTCATTAAACCTTTCATACAAGTTCGTCGGTTTAGAGTACTCTTGACCTGGCCGTTATTTAAAATGTCCTGGATTTGGTCCAGGAACGTTCGCCTTGGTCTTCCCCTTCCAACTTTCGCATTCACTCTTGACTCATAAATCCTTTTTGTCAGTCTCCTTTCATTCATTCTCTCTACATGCCCAAACCATCTAAGCATACCTTTTTCAATTTTAGTCACTACGTCTTCTTTTATACCACAACGTTCTCTTATCACACTATTTCTTACTCTGTCACTCAGTTTTAATCCACTCATGCTTCTCGACGCTCTCATCTCTACCGCATTTATGTGGCCTAATCTACACTAATATTATAAATCTGAAGAGTTTATTTGTTTGGACGCTATCTTAAGTACTACTGATCTTATTTGAAGAATTCTTTTAGTGTTTAGATAGCCTATTTATCAATGAAGGCTGGAGGCTATATATCATCACGCTAAGTGTAATAGGTGTACAGCAGCGTTTCCAAATCGATTTTTTTCCTTTTGAGACCTTCCGCTGTATGACATGATTGTTCTCTTTTAAAAGTACTAAAATAAAGTCCATTACAGCATGTGTCTGGCTTTTAAGGTTGACTCACTATAACCTTCTTTATGCTAACCAAATCTGTCGATATTTCTCAATTTCTTAAATCTTTAAATGGCCAAAGACAATCACGAGGTTAAAACGAGCGGTTCATCAAACAACATCAAGTTAAATTGACTCGACCCGAACAGAAATGGACCGTTTTACACTGGATTAGTTTGCACAGCGGCTTTGTTAACTTAACCGCGGTATTATAGGAAGAAAACAAACGCCAGGGTCACAGTTAAATTGCTTTTGTACTGACGCAAATTCTAACAATAGATATTGATCTATTGTTAGAATTACCATTACAACTAATGAAACGTAAAAAAACTCTTTATATAAGTAGACTTTTGCATCGCTTTTAAATCATCAGTTGGCTAAATATCCAACTTTACTCGTATTAGTTCCAATGTATGGTGATGTTAATGAATAACTTTAATTTTACAGCTTCTATGAGTCCTTCTCGCTTTGCTCTTAATAGAATCAACAGTAAGCTCTTTCTGTCTGGTATCTTTATACAAGAACGTTGCTAGAGATTTTCGCGTCCTCTTCCCAGCCTGGTTCTTTATCATAATCCTTACGATTTACTCTCAGATGTTCTGGGTTCTTTTACCCTTTAGGAAATTGTATTTCCTTATTTGTTTAAGTCTGAACTGGTAGTTTCGATCGTGGCTAGGAACCACCTTATTAACAAAGAAGTGCCATATAACAGTGCCATATAAATATGCATTTTGGTATAATGCTGTGTAGAAATCATTAAAAGTTAAATTGCCTCTGACGAGGTAACCATCTTTACCATCTTATTATCCAAACCGATGATAGATTCGTTAACGAACATATTAATGACAATTCAAAGGATATTATTGAGTGATCCTTTTTACTTACATACATAAAGTCTTACCATCTTAATTACAGTCTCTTTATAATCTTCCTCTAGTTGATCACCTATAACCACCTCATTTCTGACATTGGGTGGAGAATTAGTATTAATTCTAAGATTAATCTCCTTGCAGGGTTCCCCTCTGTCCTGGACTGCATTTAATAAAACCTGCACAAAATTTTAATTCAGCATATACCATTGACAAAACAACCAACGACATCAAGGTAAACTTACATCTTCAGAGTCCTTAGTCCCAGAAATAACAAACAATGAAAAGCACAGATACATGAAAAGAAATTACGGTTCAATTTCGATAGGAACCTATATCTTATTACTAATTATAAACAAAATAAACGAAATGATGGTAAACTCACGTCTGCATATTCAATACATTCAGTATCTGTCTTAAATTTTACCCCAGTTTCCGAGGAGGACACAGACTCTGTCAAACGCATCGGCTCCCAGCAAGAACAGCACAGAAGAGCAAGTAGACACGTCAAATAATCCGATACTATTTGAACATATCCCCAAAGGACGACAAATCTGTTAAACAAGGGTTGGAAGGCGTAGGGCGTGAGGGTAAACATCACGTCAACATTATGAAATATGTGTATTGCGGTTTGTTTTCCCTTTCAAAATATTTGGCATTGTACGTCATACTGCCACAGAGTAAATATAGACTGGACACAGATATCAGTAAAGATATTTGTTAAACAAAACCCGTCCTTCGGGTATTAAACCAATGTCCTATCAAATAGAGCAAGGCCTTTAAAACATTCTTTAAATGATGTTTGTATTTAGAAGCTAAGGACATATCCTCCTAAATCTATGCTTGTTACAAAGTCCTTCAATTCTAGTCGTACTTCATTTTCTTTTTCTTTGTCTTCTTCATTTATTTCATGGCTTTTGGCTTTGTCAAATAATACATCATCTTCAACTGCCCTAAAATCTCCCTTCTTATCTATTACATTATTCCTTCCAGAGTTTCTTTCCCATTAAATGTTGAATATTTGTTAACCCTTGTAAATAGCTCGTATTGTAAATATATTTGTAACTATATTAAGTTGTATCACACCTAGAACGTTCTGGTATAAAAGAAGACGTAGTGACTACAATTGAGAAAGGTATGCTTAGATGGCTTGGGCACGTAGAGAGTTTTTTGCTTTTTGTTTTTTGCTCGAGTCGCAAAAACCTACCCTAGTCATCGGTGACCTCAACGCGAAGCATCACGCGTAGGGCTCACGAATTATCACGACGGCGGGGAGAAAACTGCTCGAGGATAGCGAGCGTTGGGGCTATGGTGTGCTGGGCCCAGAAGCGCCAACCCACATTCCTTCTGATTTGAANTGGCAAGTGGAAGGACGTGGTCTCTGCGTACCCCTATGAGAATAAGGCGTGATGCTATATATGTATGTATGTATGTAACATACCTGTATAAGGTTTGCGTTATTTGTATATTTACCAAATTCTGTTTTAATATCTCATAAAATGTATAAACTCTTTCAAGTTTTATCCCATCTGCTATCGGTTTTAAATCGTTTATTTGTACTAGAATAAATCAGGAAGAGACTCAAAGGTTTTGTGAAAATGAGCTAGAATTAAATTCAAACATCTTTACCTAGTTACTGAGTAAAGACTAAAGATGTCACATAATAAATTGACATCCTTTATGAAAAGAAAATTGATTGAGAAATCGTTCTATATTTTGAAGGACCACTTAGGAGATAAAAAAACGTTGGAGTGAAAAGTCGTTCATTGGAAATAAATGGAAAAACCTATGTTTGACCAAATGATAATGAGTGTACACTGGACATCTTATCTCTTAAAAGAAACCGCATCCATTAGCCCTTTGAAATATAATGGGAACAAAGCTAGTTTTATATACTCTTCACACATCTTAGGATTGATATGGAAAAGCTTCATTTAATGGTCAGGCTTCGATAAATTAATAAGCCTCAAGCATAATCGTACCCGCATAAATACGTCGCCGCTGGAAAGGGTCTTCCGGCTAATTAAGTGACGCCAACAATCCCTTTTCATGCCCTCTGACAGAATGAATGACCCCAAATGGGCTTTGAAAAGATTTACGAAACCCTGCTCTTTGGTTAATATTTATAGCAATTTTAACACACTTTTATATTAGCTTGACCTGTATATAACTTTTATTAATCCAGGTGGTTGACGAAGCGAAGCTTTGAATGGATTAGATAATAGATGTCCAATAATTGTCTTGCCATAAATCAAAAAACAGTAATAGTAGTAAACTCTGCAAATAAAGGAAACCCTTAAAATGTACAGCTGATGAAGATATTATAGAAAGACTTAAAATCTAATTCGAATCGTCAAAGATACGTGTTTCAACGTTTTAATTCCAATGTACTGATGATGATATTAGAGAATGACTTAAAATTTAAAGTATAAAAGGCTCCTTTGTGCCTTATCCTGAGAAAAACACACAACACACATTCGGTTATTCTTTTTTCCCTTCATCATTACAATATAGAATTAATTTAGTTTATTTAAATTAAAGCAATTCATTTCTTCTATGACTTTTATTGTCTAAGTAATTCTTTCAAATTTGCATTAGAATTTATTGAGCGACATCTCTAGAACATTTTCTGTGATTTCTTTTTTATGCACATTCTCTATACAGACTAAGGGTGCGAAATTCGATTCTCTTCTGTCCGTTCAATTATCATAAAAGGGTTACAATGTTTTTGTTTCTTCTTCCTCTATATGTGCCTCGTCATCTTTGAAGGTCGGCAGTCAGTTTTTCGAATTTCTCCTTGTCCATGGCTAATCGAAACAATTCACCAATTACGTAGCCACTTCTTCCGACTTCTTTCTTCTCCCCACGCCTTTTGCCGGCACTTTCCCTATCATTTTGATTGGAAACAAGTACCATATGAAATCTTACATCTCTTGATGGACCATATCAATTTTTTGCTCTATTAGGACAAGATCCTCCTGTTAGACACCCTTTTTTTTCATGAAGGGGGGGGGGATGTTCGAAAGCATACCCGAGATCTGGGGAAAAGATATCGGGTTATGTGGGATTTTTACCCACTAAAACCCCCTCGATACATCGGAAACCTGCTGGGGGGTGATACTGGCTATTCGGGCAGAACATACCAGCGCCACCCTTGCACAAAAAGCTGACGGTCATCTTGGAGCAGTCGGCGGGCCCGATGTGCAACTGTGCGAGCGGGATCATCCCTCTCACGGGTTCTTTCAGCAGTCTCCTTTTTGCGAAGAACATCTTCACAGAAGGAGACTACTACCCTCCACGCATCTGGCCCTTTGAGCATCGCTGCTACTACGGATTTAGCCGAAAGGTCACGCCCAATCTGGTCGATCAAAATGCGTCGTTCCTCTCAAACCAGGCCTCAAAATTTGGCAAAATTGCCTGCACGATTCGTTGGCGAATTGCACGTTCCTCTTCTAGGTGCACCCGCCATTCTGCATGTATTTGGTAATATGCCCACTTTTTAAACTAGCAAAGCTCTGTCTCAAGTGTATCTCCCCTCTCTGACGAATGGCGCAGGTCTGGCTGTAAAGTTTTTGTAAATCTGTGTAAGACACCCTAGCCATCCAGCTTATGCCAAGATACGTCTCAAAGGCCTCTATCTTTTTACGTAGATCTTCCACTAAGGTTCTTATCTATAAAACGTTGCTTCATGTATTATATTTAGATAAACTATTGTGTTCAGCCCTATTTATAAGTTATCGAAGAGAGTAGCCTCGTTGACATGTTAATGTACGGCACACAGTGTCCACTCGCGGGATTGACGCGAGGCCATCTATCACTGCCCGTGGAGGCGGAGCTTTATCAATCCGCATTGTTTGCTGCTCTTTATGAGGCTTACATCATAGTAAACAATCGGCCCAACCTCTATTGAATAGGGCTTTTATATTTCCTTTTGAAATGAAACTTCTTATGGCACGACAGGGAAAATATTCTGTCACGTGTTCAACGAGTTACATATAGTTCAGTCAAATTAGGCTAAAAAAGAGTGGAGATACATAATCTACATTGATTGAATTAAGTGAAGAGTAAGTCTCCACTGGGGAGTTAGTAATTAGCCATGACCGAAGATGTCTACTGTTACAAAATCTAGACAAATCAAATACAGTATATTATTTCGCTGAAGTAGTTTCATGAAAGGTAGAGGGACGATGCTGTGGATGCTCATCTCCTTCAGCACAGGATCTTGGGAAGTACAAGGAATAGAATTGCATTTCTCCTGCCTCCTTCCTAACTTTCCTAGCTGGAATCATCTGGAGTACAAATACTGAAGGATGGGGAGAGTATCGTTGGGTTGGGTCAGTCCTACCCTCCCGATTAGATTTTAGATCTAATCGAAGTTTCCTTTGTAGCCCATTTGAACAGCCATTGTTAGGGCTACAGCATTTATTTGGCCATCGCGAAATTAAGCAAGAAAAGTCGTCGCAACTTTACTATAATCCGGTCTTATTATACTAACAAACTAGGATGTATTAAGACAGTGGAGTAAAGTGGACAACATATCTACAAGTGTGTGTACTTAGGACAAACCCTTGGATGAATTGAATTAGTGTAACGAGGGTAGATTGCTTCATGAATGTAGAGTTATTTAGACAATGCATAACAAGGGGCCAATACAAAGCTTTTAGTATAATACGTGTAAATCTTTACTAGCTGTTGCCGACTACTTCATCTCAAATCAAATGAAACTAGTATATTTTAAGAGAAATTAATGAGTGTTTAATTCGTTTTAAAGAGAAAGGTAAGCTATTTACAATGGAAAACGATATCAGATAAATAGCCACCCCACTAAGGATTGAAGCACCATATCCTGCACATGATTCCATAACCAATAATGGATTGGGCTATTGAGCAATGGTTAATGATATTTTATAGTCAGAATTCGAAGATATTGATGTGCACGACGTTTATTTACATCAAGACTGGTTTACTGGACGTGTTATGTCCCGAAGAGGTTATTACAATAGTGTGATTTAACACATTTGGACAATGTTCTTTAGGGCAAACTAAAGGCTCCACAATCAATTCAAGTTCTTAAAGATATTATTCGTGAATTTATCGACGACATACGTGACATTCATGAGAAAGATGTGGTTCTGTTGGTGTAGCCACGGCTGCTATTTGACTGATGTTGTTTTCCGTCGTTAATCACCTTTCTCTTAACAATGAAACAAATATAAATCCTCTTATAGGAATATGTGTGACAATTACACGGTATTCTATTTAAAATAGGCCTAATAGACAGTAGACCTTTTTAATGCTAATCAAAATTGTTTTGTCTTATGTGATTCAAACAGTGTTTCTCGGATCAGCTAGCATATTATATATAATAAAGTTGAAATATCTGTCTGTAATAATAACATTTTAACAACAACTTTGTCATAATTAGACTGTTCATAGCGGAATTTTCTCCAAATGACTACCACAAGCACTTGGATCACCTAATCTTAATTAAAATCTCGTATTCATAGGGAACAGAGACATCTTTGCAGGATTAAAATGGAAGTTTATACAAGATCAGATTAGGATCCACTGTATCTTAATTTGTATCTTAAGTCTGAAATCTGTCTGTTAACATTTTATTGACATCCTAAGTTGCCATAGAAATAAACTTGACTGCAACGTCTGTGAACCTATTTTAAAACTTGGTAAACCTACGCTTTTTATATCATGAATTTACTGATCTGGTAAAAAAAATTGGATAAATATCACTTTAGACTTTTCTTTAGAATATTGGCTGTCTGCTGATAATATTTCCCTCGAAATTCGTCCAATCTTATATGAGACAGTCGTGAACATATAGACGGACATTTATAACAAAAATTCATTATATATCTAAAAAAATATATGTCGGAGAATAACAGAGAAAACGGAGAAGCATAAAGCACAGGGGCGTAGGGTTCTCCGCCGAGATCGTTATGAATTGGTTCCATTATTTAATTTCTTATTCTGTGGGCGTTCATGGGTAATGTTGGTGCAATCAAACCCTTTATTAATTAACTCGGATTATAATGTTCAATCACTTAATGTTCCCAATATCAATTTACACAAACTCATTAACAATAATAGCTAGGAACGCTACAGTTTCAATAGTCGACCACTCCGGCCGACCGCCACTCGAGAACTGCCGAGAGACACGCCGGACTGCCACTTATTGACTCTGCCCCCACGCCGATACAAAGTTGGCGCCAGCGTTCCACAGACTATTACACACGGAACAGCGATCCACAGACTCTTGCACTCCGACATATATATTTTAAAAATTCCCTATCAAATATTATCTGTAGTTGTGTAATTGAACACATTTAAGCGTTCCATTTACATTTATTTACAGGTGTTGTTAGAATTTAGTATAAATATGTCAAACAATTAGCGATATTGCAAACCAGGCATTTTCCACTAAATATTACTATTACCAAGGGTTGAGGAAATTGAAATGCAACTATTAACCATAAATTACATTTATTAACAATTTCATATAAATACATTTAGCTAAAATGATTACTATTTCCAAAAGTCATAATGTTTTCATCACTCAGGGACACTTCGTCTCAAGTTATGAGCCTTAACACGTATCCATTGAGGACCTTGATTTGTTAATTTCCATCCACCAAGGGGATAAACCCGACTACTCAGTACAACCTCACCTTCCCCACAGAAAATTTCCAAACTGCTGGCATCCAAAAAAACTCGCCAAGTTTTTGATGAAATAGGAGACCATTCTACTTGTCTTACATCACCTGAACCTCTATCAACTACCACTTTGCGTACCTCTGGGTCCCAACGCAACCATACACTACCTCCACCTTCACGACCTTCTAGCAGTAAATCTACTTTCTGATTAAGGTCGCTGTCAATCAGTAATTCTACAGCCTTCCCGAATTCCAACACTTGGTTTGGACCTAGATCACCGTCTGCAGCCACTCCATCCCTAATGCTCTCAATGGCTTCAACAGGTTTCATAATAATACGATTATTAACAATTGTTAATTCTCTTGGGATCGTTGTTATACCAGCCCAGCCATCAACGTCTTCGGGGTGAGGTACGTCCCACATACTAAACCAAGCGATAAGGTAACGTTTACCATCAGCTTCAGTTGATGTAGCTGCATAAAAATCATGACCAAAATCGAATTCTTGGAATGGTACTTCTGGCACGAATTCATTAGTATCGTAATTAAAGCTGCCAATGATATATCCATTTTGATAAGTGTTTTTATATCTATCACCTTGTGGTTGCATTCCTTGCGGGGACATGAGGAGAACAAACTTTCCATCGAGCTCGAAAAAATCAGGACACTCCCACATGTAACCAAGTTCCCCGTTCGATTCCCCTAATACTGATAAAAACTCCCAATTTTTCATATCCCTTGATTTGTATAAAAGAACTCTTCCCCTGTTGTCTGTAGTTTTGCTTCCAAGTATAACATAATAGTCGTCTCCTCGCTTCCATACCTTTGGGTCTCTAAAATCTGGTGAGCCATTTGGTGATCTCGGTAGAACTGGGTTTCCGTTATATTTGTAAAAGTTCACTCCGTCATCACTGAAAGCTAGATACTGACTTTCGTTATAGTAAGGTTCGACATCTATGCCAGCATGACCAGTATACATTAAGGTCATTTGGTCACCTTGGGTCACAGCGCTTCCCGAAAAGCATTGCTCTTTTTCAGGCAGAAGCGCAGTGGGTAATTGCTTCCAGTTAACTAAATCGGGGCTAGTGACGTGCCCCCAATGCATTGGTCCCCATACACTGGCATATGGATAGAACTGATAAAAAAGATGAAACTCGCCTTTGTGATGGGAGAATCCATTTGGGTCGTTCATCCATCCAACTGGCGGGGCGACGTGGTAGAGGGGCCTGAAGCGGCTGTTGATTTCGCTTTTCTTATTGTCGATGTACTCCTCTAACTGGACCTTAGCATTATCGTAGTTACTGACACTTGATGTTTGGATGTTGGCAACAAGGCTAGCGAGAATCAAACTATCGCGTATTAGTGCCATTTTGAATTTGATTGCTGTCTTGTAATTTCACAATGTATTTATATAGATTTCCGTATTTTCGAAACAGTTATCGATAATCTATTGAGTGTTTTGTTTTACGTCCACTTATCACTCACTTAATTTCTAAGTAAACCCTCTAACAGTATCTCTAACACAGTAGTGTAGGTATTATAAGATTTCCTTATCACTCTTCACAACAAATACTTTTTACTACTTTAATGTTCAAAGTTTCAATCACTTTTATAAAAACAATGATTTTAACATTATTTATGTAACACAATATGGATTTGATATTTATTAATTCAATTATCTTTAGCTCGACTAATGTTCTTCACATGGCAACGCAATCTGCACAAGATTACATGATCTCTAAATGCTTGCCTTGCGTTTTTATATTCGTATCTGAAACAAACCTTCAAATTAATATATACACACAAAAAAACCTCAAGAGCATAATTATAGAGTTATGTAAATGATTTGATTCTTTTTAAAATACTTCTCTCCCCATTGAAAGTATTATTTCTAATTTATTTCAGTTTTTATTAGATGATAACTTACTAACTAACTCTTTAACTTATATTGTATATAAAAAAGTGGATATCTTAATGATTAATAAGAATTTTGGTATAGAGATAGATGTAACCTTGAAGAAGGTCATAAGCTTCTTTTACGCACAAAAACTCAAACTCTGCAATCCTACTATTTCTAAATACTAATCAACGCACTAATAATTAGTTATTGAAAAGTTATTGTTTAGATATTATAGAGTAAAGAATTTGGCAGTTAGGAAGTTGTATCATAATAGCCAGGGATCAAGAGAGGTCCTCACAGATGATATTCAACCTCCAGTAATTGAAGAGGGTCAAGAAGAAAATTTAATATTAGACAGATAGGTAGATAGCAAGGGATCAAGGGAGGTTACCGTAACTGATTCCGAACCTACAGTATTAAAAGAAGAACAAGAAAAAGAAGCATGATAGCAGCTAAGGGAAGACTTTTAAAAAACATAACTTTAAAAAGAAAATGGCTGTGGGGAAAGACTCTTTATCAAAATATCTTACCTAATCTACGGCTAGAAATCCATTATTACTTCTTAATCCATGTAGCATTCTATAATCAATTTATTAAGTTTCTGATGATGATTTTAGGTTAAGTTAGGTTTTTATTAGTTTGACAAAAGTAAAGTCTTAAATAAAAACGTTTATAGATTACTAGGCTTCATTAAAAGGTCCAACAGTAAGATATAGCACAGTTCAAACACCTTATCTCTCTATCTCAACACTGAAACTGAATCAATTTGACGCCGTCCGGTGATTTTCTTATAAACAGCAACAATTGACGCAAATCAAATTTGTTTGTAGGTCTTAGTGTCCGTTAAAATCATAACAAGTCCTTGATCTTGTAGCCTACATACACTTTATCGTAACATACGCAGGTTTTGGGCGTTTTGAAATACATATATTGCGTCACAATCATCACACATCTTATCTGTACTTATAAATAAAGTGAGGTCTCTGTAAGTTTAATTGTTAATGTTATAAATATTTAAAACAAGAGTTCATCGGAGTTCACAGAAAGGCAACATATACAAAAACAAAAAGACACCACACTAAATCCACTGAACACAATAGACAAAAATGTACAGCAAAGCACAGTATATTACGAATGATAAAATATAGATAAAAAAAGACTAATATGCACATCGTGGTGCACTAAATATTCTATGATAAAATATAGATAAAAGTAAAAGACAAAAATTCACAAAAGAAGAGTCTATAACATTTATTTATCAAGTTTCAAGATCAAATATCAATTATCATGGTCAAATATCAGTTATCAAATTCAAATTATAGTAATCAGGGTCGGTTTTAAGTTATGAAACTCATATTTTCGTGATTAAGGACAAATTTCAGTTTCAAGGTCAAACTTCCATTACCAAGGTCAAATTACAGTTATTAAGGTTAAATTTCAGTTATCAAGGTCAAATTACCGTTATCAAGGTCAAACTTCAGTTATTAAGGTTAAATTGCAATTATCAAAGTCAAATTTCAATTATCAAGCGCAAATTTCAATTATCAAGTTCTAATCTCAGTTATCAAGATCAAATTTTAGTTAAAAAAAGCAAAATCTAGGCGAAATTACTTCTTCGCACAATAATACTTATAAACTATACAAAGCGAAGATGAAATTTAGAGTTTCGTATATATTTGCCTAACCTGAGATTACGAGATGAAAAACCAAAGGTATTTTAAAGATTTAGTCAATTATAATATATTTATTTATTAATAAAAAAGGCAGCTTAAATTACTACTTATAAAATTAGGTGTTTTAAGAAATCTGTCAAATAAAGTCGCGTCGTCGTCTTAAAAGTCATCGCATGTACAATATGCAAATAGTTTAAAGATACTGTTTAGACACGACAAACAAACAGTTTAATTTTATTTATTAGTAGATATTAACTCAGTTTGTACGCTGAAGTTTGGGTAAGTTATATTTGATTAAATTTCGCTGGAAACTTCCTAAACTTTTACAATAGCATAGTAATACTATTATGAAATTGTAATACAAGAATTTCATTACAGTAAGAACATTAAGTTATTGTATTACATGACGCGAACAATCAAGAGGATTATTTTTAATCACTGCTTTCACATTTCGGTGATTATCAACCAATAACATTCTGTGGTGCGAAAGCGATATTTTTGCCAATTTCAATACTAGGACTCAAGATCTACTCTGGATTCTATTATGTCCTTAACTAAAATTTGGGACTGTGATTTCTGGCTCCTTATTTTTATTTTTTAACAGTACTGAAGCATAACTTTCAAAAAACATTTTGATTTGACCGAGCGTGACGACTCAATCTCATTCAATACTCACCAAACACATGTGTATTAACAGCCTAAACAATAGTGTGTAACAAACGATAGCGTTGTCTCGCTCGCACACTTGTAGCGCCCGATAAGGAAATATTGCGCGCTCCAGTCGTAACTATTGTGCGGCTAGAGAAATGTACTTGTATTTTCGTTCCTTTACTGTCCTACGACATTGATTTTAGAAAAACGAGTCCATTTTAATCAGTTGCTTCAAACTTTTCAATTCGTAATCCAAACGCCACAGATTTATTATCAAAAATTGTTAAAAATATCACTTGGGACTATGTAAATGAGGCTTTATCGAGTAGTTATTTGAACAAGTCCGCACGTGATCACAAAACTTGTGCGTGGCAGCTGAAAAGGGCCGTCTGCACGTGACAGCGCGCCCTTTAGGGCACCGCGGTTTATTAAATATACACAATATAACTGACGACCACCTCAAGGTAATTTTCTTTACAAGAATGAGACAGGCTCTAAACCCTCGTTATAAAAAGACCAATTTTATATAACTCACGATCATCTTACTACCGAAGGTAGTGGGGAATCACGAAGCTGTTATTCGCGCGAGTTAAGCTACGATAATATTTCAACAGAGTTAGAGCACACTGATTGGGAAACCGAATTTCTTGCTTGTGTGATTGTCGATGATATGGCTGCAACATTTTACAAATGTCTAAACCATTTGACTCAAAAATATGTACCAAGAGGAATCAAATTTAACACTCCAAATGATTTACAAAATTTAACGTGAAGTGATACATGAGAAGGATAAATTAAGGTTAAAATATGAGTACAAAAACACAACAGACTTATTCGAATTCAATATATTATGAAAGCTCGTGGTTTTAAACATATATCATTTCTTCCAAACTATTTATTAAAAGTCCATAAATACTTTAAACAACACCATAACTGATATATAAGCTTGAGTAAAGATACACGAGATAGTACTCGTGTATCTTTAACATCGGGTAAAGATACACGAAAAAGTAAATTGACAATTGCTAACACAATAACAAATTATATGATTAATGTCACCAAAACTACAAACACAATATTCAGATGACTCTTACAAAAGACCGCAAAACCTTCTGGAGATTTCTAGCAGTAAACATAACAAAACGGTTTCCATGCCAGCAATCATGCACCTTGACAACGTTACTGTTAATAATGGACCTGAAGTGGCTAACCTTTGTGCGAAACACTTCTCATCGGTATCTTCAGGTAAACTTACACCTTTAAAGAATATTCCAACAACATTTCAGGTAGACTAACATTTGATTACGACGAAGTATTTAAAGAGGGAGCAGGTACCGATATTATTCCACCAATATTTGTAATACAACTATCTAAACCTCTTACTAAAACTTTTAATATATTTATAAGAGAAGGCATATTTCCACAACAATGGAATATGCAAGAATCCTATCTGTATTTAAGAAAGGAACCCAACAGGTTATAAAAAACTATAGACCAATTTCGATTTTGTCGTGCTTTTCTAAAATATTTGAATCCTTAACATTAACTAGTAAAATTTTATTGATATCAAACTAACAGCTTTTCAACATAGCTTTAGGAAGGGATACTTTATTCAGACAAACGTGTTAATAGCGTGTCACACCTAGTTGAAAAGGGTTATCAAGTAAATACAGTTTACACCGACTTAGGTAGTGCTTTTGACAAAATGCATCATTATTCTCTTCTGAAAAAAATTTGAATCTTTCCGCATAAATAATGTACTTTTAAACTGGTTCAATCCTATCTCTGCATTCGCCCCCAAACTGTACTTATAAAAGTTTTTGATTCTATAACATATAACGCTGATACGGGTGTTCCTCAAGATTTCCACTTGGGCCCCTGCTCTTTTTAGTTTACATCGACGATATTAGTCAATATACCGTCATCGTTCTCGTCGCTTCAACCGATGGACGTCCTCTGCTGGACATAGGTCTCACGAAATGATGCCCACAAGGCCCGATCTTGCGCCGCCTGACTCCAACGGCTATTTGCGACCCTCCTTATATCGTCGGTCCACCTTGTGGGGGGTGTTCCTACACTGCGTCGTTCCAGCACCTTCCGGCCCCAATGTCCATCGGTTCATCGGACTATATGCCCCGCCCATTTCCCATTCAGTTTCGCGATTCGTAGGGCTTTGTCTGTGACTTAGGTTCTGCTACGGATCTCCTGATTTCTGATTTGATCGCGTAGAGAAACTGCAAGCATATCCCTCTCCATCGCACGCTGAGTGACTCTGAGCTTCTGAATGAGGCCCATAGTCAACGACCACGTCAATACCAAGTCAATATATACACCACTGTAATTGTACCCTCTTTGCTGATCTCCAAATTTATCGGATTGTTGAATCTCAGTCTGATACTCGACTCATATAAGATGATTTGAAAAGAAATGAACAACTCATTAAAAAAACACTACCATTTTCCTCATCCTAGGTTATATAAGGATAAAACCTGAAATTTGTAATTGGCTTCCGAAATTTAAGAATAATAATGAATAAAGAACTCACTTTTACTATGAACATCGACATTATATAAAGAAAAGCTGGCCAAATGTTTAATTTCTTGAGAAGAAATTCCAAATCTTTCAACACTGCTACTGATCTCTCTTTATATAAAATGTTAGTACGTAGTCATTTTGAATATGCTTCTCAAATTTTGGAATCCTAAATACACTGTGGATTCTCAAATGATTTAAAAATAATCAACGAGCCTTTGCCAGGCATTTGGCATATATTTGCTTCGATATTCAATCAATCAATCAAATCAAAAATATCTTTATTCAAGTAGGCATATTACAGCACTTTTGAATCGTCAAATTATATTTTTTTTCCACACTCTGATTCTAATATACATCTGATGACGGTACTCAAGATCGGCTTAAAATCTAAAGTTACGAGGGTTCCTTCGCGCCCTGATCCGAGAAGAACCCACAACAAACTCAGTCGGGTATTTTTTTTTTCCCATCATCATTACAATAACAAATTAGTTTACTATATTTTAATTAAAATTAGAGCAATTTGTTCACTCCCAAGCGTTTCTATCGTCTAGGTAATCTTGCAACTTATAATACGATTTTTCTATCAACTTTCTTTTAACAAAGACTTTGAATTTATTAATTGACATCTTTATTTCTCACAGAACAGTTTACTCACGACTGAACCACTTCAAAATGGATTCACTGGCAAAGAAACGAAAGCTGCATGACTTGTTATTTCAAAAGAAAGTTATCGAAGGTGTAGCTACATGCGAATCAATTCTGAATGATATTAACAAAAGCGTACCTACCACACCTCCCAGAAAACCAATTTTTAAAATCTTTCACACCCAAAACAATAGACTATGTAGTACATTCAACCGAATTTGTGTAACTAATCATACCATTGACATATTCTTTGACTACTGACCTTCAAATCAAAAATTTGTAAGACATTGCCAATAATTTGAGCATGCTTTGTAGTTACGTAAGTGTAGTGTAGTTGTAGTATGTGCAATGCAGCTAGGTTACCTTTCGCTTATTTCGTTTCCTTTATCGATATTCATAATATAACATTAATTGATTGTTCTAACAAACACATTTTATTTTGAAAGCCGTGTACGCCTATAATTGGTTTATACATTGGAATTTGAATGTACGTGCTGTTGGTGTTCCAACTAAGTAGAAAAAAATAGAGTTCTCTAACCTTCGTGAAGTCTCAGTCGAAGAAGTCCAACTGACGGATTAAGTGAACTCAACTGGGTTTTAAGGGGTATTGCAGATCTCCCCGAAGGAAGAAAGGAAGGAATATCCACAGAAACGGAAAACGATTTGCTCAGAAAATCTAATGACTTCAAAATTTCCCCAAAGTATCAGGAACTTTGTTAATTTTTTAGTCTAACACAAAGAATGATTATAAACATTATACATAAAAAAAATCGCTAAGCTTTTTTTAAGCTCGTAAAAACATCCGACACCGGCTGCAGCCATGAACTCTCCGCATAAAACTAGTTTAAAATGCTTTATGTGCACTTAAAAAGCTGAAATTTTTAAATCTCTCATCCAGTGGAAGCTATACTAATAAAATTTCTATTTCAGCTACTTGGAGCCACAGTGCTGGTTACTCTTTACTTCTCCTTAATGAACAGAAGTCCAGTGTCCGTATAGACGAGTTATCAAAGCATTTGAGACAGCCCCATAAATTCCATTATAGCCTTTTGTAAACGGATCCATATACGTAAATACTATAAAGTTTTCTGTCATAAGCCTGATTGCGTCATTACTCTCGTGTTTAGTTTTGATGGACATGCAACAATAACATATAAAAAAGGCATTCAATATATTATTATATTGTTATTCTTTATATTGTGAAACTTATCTTCGTTACAAGTTGCAGTCACTTACGGACCGCAGCCAGATGTTATACAGCCAGACTTTCATAATCAACCACTCGTCGTCGTCGTTGTCTCAACTGCTGGACAAAGGTCTCTCTTAATGAATTCCAATGGGCCCGATATTGCGTCACTTGTATCCAGCGGCTGCCAGCGACCCGCCTGATGTCAATGGTCCACCTGGTGGGGGGTTTGCCGACGCTGCATTTTCCCGTCCGAGGCCGGCACTCTAGCACCTTCGGGCCCTAACACTCAATAGCTTCATTTTCACTCAACAGCTTCATTTTTGTTATCTTCTTATTTCATTTGATCCTTTTTTGCAAGGGAAATGCATAAAGACATCCCAACCCCTCAAAATCCGCCTTAACAAAGCAGAACGCCTATTGGTGCAACGAGGAACACTTGCGCATTCTCCTTCAATGTTTCAGATGAGTTCACGGTAATCCACTTCGTTCGGGGGTGTGAGGGAGCATCCATTGCATTCTCCCTCTCCCGTTCGTGGACTTATTTTAGCGAGGTAACCATTTCACAGAAGAAAGCCACTCGTATGCAGCATCGCTCACTGGAGAGGATCAGGCAGATGTCAGCAGAAAGAGACGTTTAGAACCCTGCGCTGCACAACTTTCCAAAGTGTGGTGCGCTAGCCTAATCATCTCTTATATTGGGTGAGAAATTTTGGGTTACATCATGTTTGCTTCCCACCGTCAATATATAGTAAGCCCCTGGAGTGTCGCCTTTAAGCCATGAACAGTCAGTGTCCGTTGGAAATGGGAAAACTTGTTAACTGTTCTTATCACAGCCTCGTTCGCTTAGAGCGTGTTAAAAATTCAACGGCTTGATATTAGATATAACATTGCCTTATTATTCTATGCTAGACTATCTGGTACGCGCTACTATGTCTGCTTCATGTTCATCTCTGCATCCTTTACCCAATGCTGGGAGTTGTGACCTTATAATATTATTTTCTTCTAGAAATGTTGTGCCATTTTGTTCTATTGTGCACAAAACATGGACTGCATAAGCAACTAAAAAGCTACAATAGTTCTTCAAAGGCACGTCGATGATTATGTTGATTTTTCCACCATGTTCAGTTCATCCAGTACCGATTGATTTGTCATATGAGGTCATAACATCGTCTTAATTATTTATACGTTGTCACCTACTTATGAATCCATTATGGACAGGTGAGAGGGGTGATTCTTCTTCATTAACAAAATATGATCATTGCCTGTCACTGAATGTAAACATCGTGAAACTAGTATATCGTGGAAGCAATTATAAAGTATATTGTTGTAGAATCATTGTCCTAAGCTCTAAATGACTGTTAGCTATACTGATACGTCCGATTACTAATATATTAAAATGTTTGCTAATTTCTAGAATAGATTTTTTTTCGTCGCTGGGAAATGCTTTTACGCACGCTGGATAGAGTGTACAGCTCCATCCAGGAGTGTGGGACTCAATGTAAACATAATACCCACTAAAACCCTCTTCATCCGTATGGTGGACGCCAGATGTTCGCTAACGCATTCATCTCTGGCGCCCCGGATGCGTCCGACGCAAGGGTTCAAAAGAGGGGAAGCAGGCGCTCAAAATTGCGCCGTCTTATACCTCCCCTTTTCCGGCGGGAGGGAGGAGCATCGACCGCTCTCTCTCTTTGCCTCTCTAATGCCGCCTTTTGCAAAATACCGGCCTCACAGAAGGAGGCACCTGCCCTCCAACCGGTCATGCTACCAAGCATAGCACCCACTATACCGGGCACGGAGAAATCGCTTCCAACCAGCGACATTAAGACGTGGCGCTGGGGGCCCCAGGCCGGGCATTCTGCCAATGTATGATACGCCGTATCAACAGCCGCATCACATTCACGGCACGCAGGCGTCTCCTCACATCCCACAATCTGGTGCAGGTACTTACCAAAACAAGCATGTCCAGTAAGCACCTGCACCGACCTGTATGTTAAAACACCATGCCCCCTTGAGATCCAATTTTCCAAATGGGGAAGAAAAGCCGCTACAGTGTCTGCGCCCGCTATAGGAAACCCGAGGTCCTCCCTCCATTTATGAATTAGGGCCTGGTCGGATAAAGCCCTGATTCTATGCACCTCAACATCATCGGGCCTTTCTCCTCTATTCCTTGGAGCTATCCGACACTGATATGCAGCTGCAAGGACCTCCGCCCGAAGCTTCCAGGGGGGATCACCTGCACGAAGTGTTGCAACCGTCCAGGATACTGTACGGCACCCCAGAGATGTTTTTAAATAAAAATATTCTTTATTCGAGTAGGTTTTTACAGCTTTTGTATCGTCAAATATCGTTTTTATATTATTAACGATTGATGATGATGTAATAAAACGATATAGAATCTAAAATTATGAAGGTTTCTTCGGTTTCACTCATGTCCTTTTTTGTAATCATCATTACAATACTAATTTTAATTTATTTTATTTCGATGTAGAGCAATTCATTCGCTCCCACACCTGTTTATCCTCTAAGTAATCCTTCAAAATATGATACGATTTCTCAATTACTTTTCTCTTAATAAAAGATTTCAATTCATTTATTGACATTAGGGTGTCTTCTGGGATTTCGTTATAGATAGACGTTATCTCAATTGTGAATATACTGTCGTAACTTAGACATATTTTCCATTCATGACGAATGCCTTGATAAGACATTCAATTATGTTGCGCCACCTGTACAAGTGCTTCTTCTGTGGTAAAACCCCATATATGAATTCAGATTGTCTGTCTTTAATGGCAAAATGACAACTATTCTCTAAATACGTATTTATATTAGCTGATCCCCATATATTGCTGCATGGAAACTGTACCTTCTACTGTCTCTTCAATATTAGGCCCAATGCCCATAATTGGCATTGGCAAGGGAAAGGATCCCTTGGCATCTTTACACGCAAGCCCATGCTGTCGGAAACTATTCCTCAGGGATGTCAAATCTCTTTAGGCACCGTCCTTATGCTTGCCAAAGTATCTCTTCAATCAGAGTTGCTAGCAGCTAGTTGCCTGTCGTGTTTAATATGGTGAGTTGGGATCTGCTCATAAAATCTCCGAGTGTTGCCTCGACATACCACAGGATATCGATGTACCCTGAGCAGTGGCGTAACCATACCAACTGGGGCCTGTGGCAAAGTATTCTGATGGAACCCTACCGCAAAAATGTTATTTTAATTTTAATAGTAACACTTAAGTAGTTAACCAGCACTAATAACAGATTTTATTTTCAAGAGCATGGCATTTTACTTTAATTCACATTCACCAGCCTGTTGGGCATAGGCCTTTCTTAAGCCTTCATCATGAGACTTCACATTTATCATCCATTCGCTAGCCTTTCGATGAAGAAATAACATCTTCAAGAAACCTGCATTCATTTACATTAAAATAAGAATAACAATATAATTTCAATAAGGTAAGAAAAATCTTTAAATAACCAGTCTTGTCCCATTTGCTTCGAGTACCTCTTGGGCCAGGAGCCTGTGGCATTTCGCCAGCCCTACCACCTTATGGTGACCCTGAGGCCTCCTCCTCAAGGCTGCTGATGCAGCAACCTCAAGCATAACGAAGCGGTTATTTTTGTTACTATATATAATGGAAATTTCTACTATATTGCATGATGTTAATGTTTATTGGTGTTTGGTACTTAAAATTCTCAGCCGGGCCTTAGACTGTATCATCTGTAACTATCAGGTTAGATTATAGTCAAGCTTTAAGTTGTTGAGTTGGGTTCATCGCAGCATTCTGTGGGGTACGGGCCTCGAGGCAGGGCCTCATTGCCCGGGCATCTTTCCTCGGGCATTCAGTAAATGCCCGGTACTCTTTTTTGCCCGTATTTTATACGGGCTGGATCCCGCCGGCGACCCCAGAGGGTCCACCCCGGTCAATTCCGAGGGGGGTGTGTTCCGAGTGTTGCTGCTACCGCGTCATCTTCGCCGCTATCGGCTGGTGGTGGTGACAGCAGGAGCTCACGAGGCAGACGACGCCCAGTGTTTGCCGTTCTTTGGTACTGGCAGGCAATGCCGTGGAGATGTGTATACGGAGAGTTATCCGCCAGGCGGAACATACTCCTCGCAAGCTGGCGTCCTGGTATCACGATGGATTAAGTTGTTAGGAATAAAAATAGATACACGAAATACCTTGTTTTATAACTAATATCATTTCAATTGTCATTTACTGCATGGCCTGGCTGGTATAAGTGTTTAATACACTCTTCGAGAGCCACTTTAAACTGGGTTATTGTACAAAAGTATCATTAAAATTGTTTACGTTGTTTCCTACAAAAGTGAATGCGTGATCACTGAATGACATTTGATATAAATTAACCGGATATACTTTGATAATCAAAGCATGAATCGTTGAGTCGTTTATATTGAATCTATCAGCGATATTATCAAGAAACTTAGTAAATATATCTTTAACAATATTATTTACATTCATGATATTTAACATTATATACCTATACTAGCTTTTGCTTTTTATCTGCGTACACTTAAATGAGGGATAGAATTTAGATGGTTCCAGTTATTAGACGCTTATCTAACTTAGTTGATTGCATAACTCAATTTAAATGATCTCCCAGTTTAGAAACAATAAGTATTTGATCATACGAGTATATCGGAAAAAATCCAGCCAACTGAAAAAAAGGCATCAAATCGATCGAGTTTCAGAGTACATGGCGATGAAATACTATTAAAGGGAATATTTATAATTTTATATAGAAATACGTATGATTTTGACAAGAACAAAGAACCAGTAAGACAAGGCTAATGTTAGTAATTTAATAAATATTCGCAAATTACGTATCCACATACCACAACACGAAAAATAACCTTCGTGTAATTGCATGTACGTTGACGAAGTTGTGTTGCAATCGAACGAAGGATACGAAAGACAAAAACACCAAAAAGTATTTGATTTATTCTAATATTTAATAATACTTATCACAGATACTTTTAAGAATAGATACTGTGTAAAGATGCTATTACCTCTTCGTTTATTAGAGTAGGTGCATCTATAGCCCAAAGATAATCTAAGTGATTAAATTCAGGATCTGGAACTCTATATATTTGTGCCGTTGATGGTAATTGTTCATACAAATGTTTTACATCCGTTTCACTTGAGAGTAAATCGTTCTCTGCCCAGAATAGCTTTATGGGTAGAGTAATTTTACTCAGATCATACTCGGGTGGTTGTTCTGTACCATAAACTCTAAGATTGTCTTTGCTACCGTAATCGAACTGCTGGAATTTCCCATCAGATTGTACCTCTTGTGCAAAATGTACTAGAGTTTTCCAAGAAGTCCCAGTACCAAAATCGGAGTAGAAAGCTGGCAAAAGCGTTGTGTTAAGCTGCTTCTCATTATAACCACAAATATATAATATAAAGTTCTTGCACACAACAGAATCCTTGTTGTCCTCCTTACATATATTCATCATTCTTCCAAATATAGAATCTTTGGCTACAAATTCGTGAGTACCGTATAACATTTCCATGTATGAAACGTTACTTGCAATTGGAGCTAATGCTTTGACAGGTGATTTCAAATTCGACATATAAACAACTGGTGCCAAAGCAAAACCTGCGTGTAATATATCATTGTACTCAGGTCTTAAAGTTAACATCGCAAACAATATGGTTGTCCCCATAGAATGACCTATATACGTTATTTTAACCCCTTCACCTTTTTGTTTGACTATATAGTCGATGACTGCTGGAAGGTCATGTAATGCTACATCATGCCAAGAGAAGTTCCAAAAAGCTTTAGAATCACTTTTCCAAACCTCGTGCTCTTTAGAATATCTGTTTCCTCTGATATTTGGCATCCAGACGTCGTAGCCTGCATCAGCAAGCACATATGCAAGACTTTTATCTGGGCCATTCAATATCCAGTTAGCTGATGTAGCAAACAGTCCATGGTGTAATATAACAGCATTTCTTGGAATAACATCAGAATTCTTGGTGCGAGGAATCCTGTGTATATTTAAAAAATATCCCTGTGACATAACGATGTGTGTCTCACATATGTAACCATTACGCATAACTATGGACGGTACTGATAGATTTATATCTATATTTTTTATTTGATCCTTAGGATCATCTGTTTGGAGATAGGACCATTTATCGGCAATTTTTCTTCCACTTTCTTCAACATTTTTGACGTAATTATTAAAGTCAGTACTAATTTTCTTTTCCTGTTCTTCTACATAATTGTTGAACGAATTTTTCAGTTGTATAGCATCTTCGTATCCCTTTTTGAGAGAGTTCTCGACGCGATATCTTTGCTCGTCGACGAATGTCGTAACATTTTCGTATTGATTTTTTAAAAAATTCTGAATGTTTTCAATATCAGTCGTCCAAGTACCAATTTCCATGGGATAAGCAGTGGAACTTATCGCCAAAACAATACAGAAGTATGCGTTCATAGTTGCGAGTGTCTAATTCATACTGGCGTTAAGACATCTATATTATATACTTCTGATGACCTGGCCGGGTTAATACATTACGATAAATGAATCATTATCTTTGTCTGTTGAATTCACGCACGCTTTAAAATATTATTCGAGAAAAAACCCTACTTTTCGTATAATTTACGTCACATGTTTTTGTTTGATAACCTCTTGAAAGCATTAAATTGAAAACAATTGTTATATTTTATTAGTATACCAGCTGTTCCTCTTGTTGTTCTAGTTCCTAGATCCCGATGGTAAAACCCGATGACAATAAGAGCTTACGTTGTAAAAATCAACACAAGGTTCCAGAATAATCTCTGGTAACAGGATATTAAATTAGAACATATAGTAATTTGTGTAACGTCTATATTTTTTCGTAGACACATCTGCCCTTGATTGTAATCTCATTTGATGGTATTTGTCGATAGGCTAAGTTAAGCTGGTACAGGTAAGTTGCCTCTTATCGGCTATTTGCAATAATGGTAGTTAACTACAACCGAATCGTTTAACCAGTCCAGATTTAGACGAGTTAGAAATACAATTTCCTAATTATAATATGTCAAGGTTTTGTATAAATTGTTTGTAAAATAATAAATGCAATTGCAAGTGTCATAAAAGCAAGCTTTCATCGAAAATGCTGCTAATTCCATAGTCATGTAACAAAACAATTTATGGTAGGATAATTCTCTGTAAGTAATAATCTTTTTAAGGATATACCGGATACATGATTGTATTATAAAATAAAATACGTTAGTTACCTTAAGCACTTTATTATGATGTTATACACTATATAATACAAATCAATATTTTAGAAGTTAAAGCACGAATAATAGACAATGTAACGCACGAAAGATGCCGAAAACAATATGCTTTCACTTGTGCTTCACTTTTCCAACATTACTTCACTTTAACGAACACTTCGCACACAACAACCGTATTATTATTAACTGCGCCAATCATAACATTATTTTTTATTTTCCAAATATAAGTTTTGGTTTAACTTAGAGATTACATTATGAGTTCACTTAAAAATGAAGTTTTTCTTTCTTTTCTCAACCACGCATGAATTGTCCGAAGAAATTTTTGATACCACTCGTTATTAACTGTGTTTGCTTCCTCATAAATTGATTCCCGGCTTCGTTGGCCGCCATGTACCCATCGAAGTAGTTCTGGAAAGTGTCTTCTATGAAATTGCCAATGTAATCCCTGTCTCCACCTACTATTGGAGACGCTGCGGTGTAGGCGATCAACGCGAATGCGATATACAAAAATATCTTCATGATTGCGAGTTTTTTACACGTTAATGCCGAAATCGGTTAACAAGTACGTCCTTCTCTAATTGTAATAACCCTCTGGAACTATATATATATATATTGTACTTCACCTTATAAAGCTTTGTTTTCGTATCTCGGTTAAACAGATAACGATTTCAGGAATATTTCGGCGTAATTTCCCATCACAAACGATTGTCAATTGTTTAATGGAAATACCACTCACTGACTGACTCACTCGACAGGATATCTCTAAAGCTTTATTTTGAACTGATGTCTCCATATTCCCATGGGATCCAATGTTTTTTGTAAGTTAAATGTGGTTTTATATATTTTTACGGATTCGCTGGCGCAGTGGTGCCTGTAGTTACTCAGGGTTGTACCGCATTTTCGGCACAGCAAATAGAGGAACCTGGAATAATGGCTTTCCAGAGAGCACAGATTGGTGAAGGTTTTGATCGGGCATGGATGCTTTGGTAAGTTCCTGCACAAAATTGCACGGGGGGAGTTACCAGCTTGTCATCAGTGTGGGATAGCTATATACTCAGCGCATTACACTGTGGCTGAGCGTGCAGCCAGGAGACCTCAGCGTCGATCTTTCGTTGGGGAGCATTGTAGCCTCGATGCACTCCAGTGAGAGATGGTGGGTGGGAGTGGCCTTCTTCTACGAGACGGTAGTCTTGCTCAAGAAAGCCCCCGAGCGAGAGAGGGATGAAGTGGATGCTCCCTCTCACCACCGAAGATGGCGATGTACTCATGCCTCCGTGAATCAAATTCCCCAGAGACAAAAAACGCAAACATAGAATTTTCTTTTTCTTTTCTCAATCACTTTTAGCGGGTGATTTCGGTCGTGGCTAGTTACGCTCTACCAGCCAATATGTGTCGCTGAAATGCCGTTTCGATAGGCTTCTATGTCGAAACCATAAAAGGTAAATTGTCTCTAACCAGGTCACCGAGCTTCCATCTTAGACTGTATCATAACTGTATAATTCTTCTTATTTCTTTTCTCCCACGATAGATCTTATCAATTTATGTATGTCTCTTTTTATTGACGCTCTTACGTTACATGATGTTTTCACTTCATAACACATATTTTTATTAGGGAAACGACAAACTTTGGATGAAGCTTTTCATGACCGTCAGAAATCTATCAAAGCCCTACTGCTGTTTACACAGCACAAGTTTAAAATACACTCCAGATTTGCTTCTAGGATAGTGATGATGCCAAAACGAAAGCTAGCCAGATAAAAGGAATTTTACCTTTTATGGTTTCCACATTGAAATTACAAAGTGGTAAGGTGGTAAGTAGCCACGACGAAAGCCTCCCACCAGTACAGATTGAGACAATGAGAAACTTGTCCTTCCGGACATCCAACCCAGAACTTTTCATAGCTTACAGAAAAGAATTTATATTACTCCTTATAACATCAGCTATCTGCCAATAAACCCGTAAAAATAGGTCCAAAAGATTCGGAAATTAGCGAAAACCAACATACCACTTCCAATATGCATTTTGTGTAAACCTTTTATTACTTACTCTACGCAGACCAAGTCGTGGACATCAGCGAGTATTGAATACAGGAAGTATTAACTTGTTTTACTTTAGATAACATCACGACTTAATGAAAACTCGTCAACAAATTCCCCACCGATACAGATGTTTTTTAAAGTGAAATTGTATTTAGCATCATTGTGATTTGAATGTCGATGTAACGTAAAAGCGACAATAAAGATACACATAAATTGATGAGTTCTAATGACGGAGATGATGATTATGATGTAGTCTAAGATGGAAGCCTGGAAGCGATATAGAAGCATATAGAATTTTGATTTCAGCGGCACATATTGGTTGGTAGAGTGTAACTAGCTACTGCCGAAACTACCCACTAGAACTAACTAAAATAAGGATATTAAATTTCCTATGTTTGGCCTTTTTCGTCTCTGAGGAATATGATTCACGGAGGCATGAGGAGGTGCGCGAACATGTGCGGTGTAGTAAACCGCCTCCCTCGGCGGTGAGAGGGAGCTTCCTCTTCATCCCTCTCTCGCTTGGGGACCTTCTTGAGCAAGACTATCGTCTCGCAGAACAAAGCCACTCCCCTCATCATCTGTCAACAATACTCTCCAACGGAAGATTGACGCTGAGGTCACCAGTCTGCACAATCAGCCACAGTGTGATGCGCTGAGTAGATAGCTGTCCCACACTGACAAGCTGGTAACTCCTCCCGGCCAATTTGGTGCAGGAACTTATCAATGCATCCTGGAAAGCCATTATTCCAGGTTCTGTTCTCTGCAGAAAATGCGGTACCAACTTGAGTAACCATAGACACCACTGCGCCAGCGACTACGTATAAATATATAAAATGACATTCAACTTACAAAAAACATTGGATCCCATGGGAATATGGAGACATCAGTTCACAATAAAGCTTTAGAGATATCCTGTCGAGTGAGTCAGTCAGTGAGTGGTATTTCCATTAAACAATTGACAATCGTTTGTGATGGGAAATTACGCCGAAATATTCCTGAAATCGTTATCTGTTTAACCGAGATACGAAAACAAAGCTTTATAAGGTGATGTACAATATATATATATATAGTTCCAGAGGGTTATTACAATTAGAGAAGGACGTATTTGTTAACCGATTTCGCATTAACGTGTAAAAAACTCGCAATCATGAAGATATTTTTGTATATCGCATTCGCGTTGATCGCCTACACCGCAGCGTCTCCAATAGTAGGTGGAGACAGGGATTACATGGGCATTTTCATAGGAGACACTTTCCAGAACTACTTCGATGCGGCCAACGAAGCCGGGAATCAATTTTTGAGAAAGCAGACACAGTTAATAACGAATGGTGTCGATAATTTCTTCGGACAATTCATGCGTGGTTGAGAAAAGAAAGAAAAACTCCATTTCTAAGTTAACTTGTAGTGTAATCTCTAAGTTGATCAAAAACTTACATTTGAAAAATAAAAAATTATGTTATGATTGGCGCAGTTGATAATAATACGGTTGTTGTTTGCGATGTGTGTTGGTTAAAGTGAAGTAATGTTGGAAAAGTGAAGCACAAGTGAAAGCATATTGTTTTCGGCATCTTTCGTGCGTTACATTGTCTATTATTCGTGCTGTAACTTAGAAAATATTGATTTGTATTGTATGGTGTATAATATCATAATAAAGTGCTTAAGGTAACTAACGTATTTTATTTTATAATACAATCATGATAAAACGTTTTTGATAAAAGCTTCCAGGCGATTTGATTTTTCGTCACTTGCACTAGCATTTATCGTTGTTTCAAACAATTTACACGAAATCATAACAGTCTTTTAAACTACATTATCTTATTCGTTTATCTTTTTTATTTAAGTGATATAGTGAAATAATGTGAAGTAAATATTGTGCAAATAACAATTTCTTGGCAATCTGCGAAATATGGGTCGAGGTTATTGACCTTATCGGACAAAATATCTCCTTTTATAAAGAAATATTATCTTGAAACAAGGTTTTTATGTTTTCATACGTATTTTTGAAGAATTTAAAGTGAGAAATTGTAAAGTATTATAGTCATAAAAGCTATTTTAACCAACTTTTAAGATAAAGTAAATTTTACACTCTGTGATGCCAAAGGTCATTGGCCTTATGACTCTTAAAGGTCATTGACTTTATCGTACTTAATGTATGTGTTATAAGAAAAACATTTCTTTTTATTGTACAATATATTGCAATTTACGATGAAGTAAGGTTTTTAGCAGCTTTTTTTTCCTTTTCATATATTTGGGTATAGTACAAAGTGTATCGCGATATTTCTACATCTTTTTGTTATTTGTAGCATATTAATAAATTGAATCTCCATTCTGAACCATGTAGGTCAATATCATACAAGATTCACGTTTTATATCCTCTAAAAACTATTAAAACTAATTGAGAAATCCTTCTATAATTTGGAAAGCTTTAAATGATAAAAAAATGAGTGAATTTAATTATTATTGTAATCTAATGATGAGAAAAAAAGTGACACCCGACTGAGTTTGTTGTGAGCTCTTCTCAGAACAGGGCGCGAAGGAGCCCTCGTAACTTTTGATTGTAAGACGTTCTCTAATAACATCATCAGTCATACATTTAAGAATACATAATGGTTGCATAATGTTGCTCAAAATTATATTTTATTATATTTTATTTAATTTTAATTTTTAAAATTATATTTTATTATTATATTTAATTATATTTTAAGACATTAAGTGTAGTAACTACTGGTGGTCCTTAAATAAATAAATAAATAAATAAATAAATGGTCGATAACATGAATAAAAAAAAAAAAAAATACTTAAGACTTAAAGACCTTTCATTCAATAAAATTCAAGATGAATGCGGAGTGAATTAACAAAAAAATGAGACACTGTTTTTAAAAGTGTAACTGTAATGGCAACACTACATTTATACACTTACATATTTACTTACGTATTTTAGAATAATTTTATACCTTGTTTTTACTGAGAAATATTGTATTATATAAATTATATAAATATACTAGGATATACATTATGAGTTAAATATATGAAAGAAAACTCAATTATTCGTCGTAATGTAGGAAAGTGGCTTACAAATACTATATTTATACTAACAGTAGTAAATATCGGACGGACAGATCATCTCATTTTTATATATGTAGCAATGTGTAGGCGCCGTTGTTATATAATACTCGTACCAATACATATAAAATACCTAACTTAGTACCCTTCAATTTTGTCATTCCATATTCTCACTAGTATAATTACTCACTAAATTAATAGATAAGGTTCATTACAATAAATAAGCTAGTTAAGTTAACGACCCTCTCACACCCTCCACGTCTCCATCCCTACCACATCGTCCTATATAAATACTCCCTCATTCCCAAATACACACAACGGTCAATAATCATTTCAAAACGCTCTCCGTAGACTACTTCAAGAGAGCCGTCAGTCACCCCAACCCTCTCATTAGAAATGCCGCCTCTTATGGGATTAGGCTAAACATCCCGCCTAGGAAGAGGCGGCCCAAACACGTCCTTGACGACCCAGACGACCAGATTACTATTGACAATGCCCCGTACACTAACACACACACACAGCGTCTTCGCCGGCGAAGACGAGGTCCCCGCTATCTGACGCACCCCGGCCGCGGCTCCCAGTCGCGGACCCATGGGCGTCAAGATTAAGCACCTGTCCGATTGTCTTTTTCAGCAGCAGCAAACGTTGCTCTAAGCCTAGGTCCGAGCCTCGCAGGAGGCGCCCTTAGAGCAACGTTTTCCCCCGACGCAGCAGGGCCCTTCTACGGGCCCACCCCTCGGCAGAGCTTCTGCGCTCGCCACCCCTCTCGGTTACGCTGTAAAAGCCAGTAGGGCTAACAGCAACTACACACTTGGAAAAAAAAAATACACACACATTCTATATCCAACACTCTTAGTTCTAATATTGTTACTCTGTTTCTCATTACTCTGTTTCTTTTAAATCGTAATGAAGTTATTGTTTAGTTTTATTTTAAATTATAAAGTTAAGTGAATAAATAGTTTTTAACAAAAAGGACAAGTTTGTTTAACTGCCACATAACACCGTTACCCTGTCAAGTGCCTCGCGCGACCGAAGGGACTATATTCCAAAAAACAAACCTCGTCCCAGGTAGTTAAAGCAACCACGTCTCGAAATCACGCTCTAGTTATATTTGTTGTCTCGGTAAATACGCGTTGCTACTTATATATTTATAAACGTAATATTTATAATAGTGCCTCCTATCCTTACGACCAGCTTAACGTAACCGTCATCCAATCCCTTTCAGTACAATCCTTCTGACTCAAAAAATAAAAGTGAAAGTGCTTTATTGGTGTAGTCTTATTCACATTACCCAAACATCGCACATCGCGTCACTGGTGATCCTACATCACCTCACCAGCTAACACCACGTCGCTTCACTAGTGGCCTACATCGCTTTATAACGACCATAAATTCATTTATTAACGTTTACAACATTGTAGGACTGGAGAACTATCGGACTTAGATTTTGTGAACCTTTGAACATTTCTATAGGATCACGGAGGAATTGAGGAAGCAAAAATGACATGACCAAAATGACAAGACTGGCCGACCCAAAAAATCTCTATTTTCACCAAAAAGAAACTTATTAGAGCTTTAGTCGTCCTTATCTTCCTTTATGGTGCTGAAGCATGGATGATCCGGCCAACAGAGAAGAAAGAGATAGATGCGTTCCAAATGTGGTGCTAGAGAAGAATGCTATATATAAGTCTAGCTCCGTATTGACACCAGACTCTCGATCAAGTACTTCCAAACTATTCTCGGTTGATCAACTATTCCAAGGTGGAGGGCAAAAGACCACGTGACCGACCACCTAGCAGCTGTGCAGTGGCGTAACTACACCATCTGGTAAGTCTTTTGATAAGGTCCTACCGCAAAAGTCATCACGAACATATTTAATAAGGAGTTATCCAACACTAATAACAATTTTATTTTCAAGAGCATGGGCTTATACATTTACATTAATTCACATTCACCAGCCTATACGTCCCGAGCTGGGCATTCTTAGGCGAGAGTGAATTAGCTATAGTCCCCACGCAAGCCTTCATCAAGAGACTTGACATTCATCTGCCATTCGCTAGCCTCTCGATTAAGGAACAACGTCTTGAGGAAAAATAACAATTTAATTTCAATAAGGTTTTTATAAAGAAAAATCTTTTTTTCGAGGAGTCTGTTCTGCAAGTGTCTATTATATAAACAGAGTACCTCTTAGGTCGGGGCCCTCTTGGCCAGGGGCCCGTGGCATTTTGCCAGCCCTGCCATCCTATAGTTACGCAACTGCCACTGGTCCGACCAAGTAAAAGGTCTTCAATTTGTTGCCGCCATAAGGATAGCCGAGGACTGAACAGGATGGAAGGTTTTAATGAAGAAAATGACACGGGCACCAAAAAACGGACACGACCTTCAAACATGAAGAATACGACTGATAAGAGATTAACGTTTGCATCGTTGCACATGGAAGCAGACCGCCGGCTCCGCCTATCTCGTAACTACCTCAATACCCGCCGGCATCCTATATCCCACTCGTTGCGTCCGCAAGTGCGTGCTGAGTGGGAGATTTATATAAAAGGACACCCGATCGTATATCTCAACCCGCGGAGTCGCGCTGGCAACACTACATTTATTTATATTTATACACTTTTACATTGTCAAATAGTTTTATAGACTATAATATAAATTATGTAATACATATTTAATAACTATTGTAAAATATTTATCAACGGAAAGACAGATGCCTATATCTGATTTTTATATATGTAGCTACGCGTAGGCGCCGTCTCAAGTACCACGCACGTCCCAAAAGGGACTGCATACGATACACAGATTGTTGCAGGTAGCTAACGCAACCACATTTTAAAATCAAGCTCTGGTCATATTTGTATTCCCGGTAAAATCAACTCGCGTTGCGACTCATATAACTATAGACATATTAAATATAATAGTGTCTCCATTATCCTAACAACCAGCAACAAACAGCACAACCCTTCTGACTTCAAAATAAAAGTGAAAGTGCTTTGTTCGTAAGACCATCGCACTTCGCATCACTGGTGACCCCACTGTGCTTTAAAGGCGAGGCACCGACGTTCCCGGAGGCGCTCTTAGTTCCTTCAAAACTCCCAAATTAAGTACTATTAAATTAATCTTCAGTAACAAATAACTTGATAAAATATCTGTTATTGGACCTATATTAACGTCAGTGTTACAGTTATTGAAAAAGAACAATTACTCCCATACTTACTAGGTACGTAATATTTGATAGAGAGGGGCCTCATAACGGTCTTGGATATCAGTGCTCCTATTGGGCGTTACAATTACAGCAAATTCAGAATAAGAGCATAGTTATATTGTCCATAGTCTTATTATTCTATCATCTCACAATTTCACACACAATTAATGAAAAGAACCGATTTAAGAGTCAAAAGGTTAGCACACCTCTGCATTTCCTTCGACCGGCCCATACTAATCGCGTCGTGCGCCCGAATGCCAATAGGCCCATTGTTCTCTGGACCGCACGTACTCGTGGCGACATTCACTACTCTATTAGGGGCTTACCCGCTCTTATTTTAGAAATGCTTAATATTAGCATACTCGGACAAAATAAAAATAAACGTGTGGTGTCGTGGGACACCGGATAGGAGCGAAATTCCTTTTTAAAAAAATATTAATTTTTAGTGCATTTACACACCCCTACTAATGGGGTCCCGAGAGTGGAACTCCGAGAGGAGACGAAACTCGCAATACCTACCAAACCTTATCGGGACCACCATCAACCATGAGTCAGGACCTAAAGGTTCGTTTAGGCATTCCTCCCTGGCCCCTCGGTTACAGTCGGCTCACAGATATTCTACAGGGGGAGGAGCTGTATGAACCTCCGCCTCCTGATTCCTGCATCCCTTCGTCGAGGCTGAATTCACCCTCTCCCTTTGCCGTGCCTCAAAAGGAGGCAATCGCTCTCCAGGCCTGCTCACTGATAAGTATCACTCCTATAACACTTGCCAGTGAGAGGTATGTGCCGATCAACGACGTCGTAATGAGTCGCTAAGGTCCCCAAGCGGGACAATCGCAAATTGCTGCCAAAGTGTGGTGGGCTGTTTCTAACGAGGCACAACACTCGTGATACCTGGTTGACGGCTCAGAGCCAACAGTACGGTACAGTTATTTACCGAAGCAAAAATGATTGGTAAGCATCTGTACCAAACTGTAGGAGAGCGATCCGTGCTCTCTGTCCAGCCATTTGTCAAGATGTTGGCAGACCGCCCCTACTATGGCCTCGCCCGCTACTGGGAACCCCAAATCCTCGTTCCATCTTTGGGTCAAGGCTCTGTTGGAGATACCCCTCTGGTTTTCGCGGCTGCTCTGCACTGGTAAGCAGCTGTGAGTTCCCTTGGGGGATCGTCTGCCAGGAGTGTCGCTGGCGTCCATAACACTGTAAGGTACCCTCGAATAGCGCAGATCGTTATATACCTGTTGATCTATTCGAGATATAAATAAAATAATTATTCGTGTATACATTTATTATTATACTTTAGAAAGTTATCAACTTTATTTTATTAACGATGATTTATAATTTCTATATTTTAGGCCACTTCGGTATTGTTGACCTAACATAAAAAAAGTATCGTTACAACTTTTGGTCTTCATTTTTTCCGTCTAGCCCCCTTTGGCAACGCGATAAGGAACTTCGTTCCAAAATGTAGACAATAACAATGGATCATAATTGGACAACGACGCCATTTATTATTAAAAACCAATCAATAAAAAGCGCGCCGTCATGCTATTGATCTACCTAAAATGTATTTGTAAAATCTAGTGACCAATGACTGTGCTTAGATTATGTTAATGTTTATAGGTTCACTTTATGTTGAGTATTTGCTTAAACACTATATAGCGTCACCACACTAGATTGTATCACCACGCTATATTGTGTCACCAC
>JACTOM010000936.1:3104785-3207160 GCA_015832385.1 Elymnias hypermnestra | reverse complement strand
CTGTATTGTGTCACCACTCTGTATTGTGTCACCACTCTGTATTGTGTCACCACTCTGTATTGTGTCACCACTCTGTATTGTGTCACCACTCTGTATTGTGTCACCACACTGTATTGTGTCACCACACTGTATAGTGTCATCACACTATATTGTGTCACGGCGCTCTCATTAACTCAAAAGGTTTCATTCTTTTAAGTCTTTTCTTCGTTTGGGTGACATCCAGAAGTTTAGCAGCTACAGAATTCACGTGATGGTGAAGGCTTTAGTGATAAGAAATAGCAGTTTTTTCTATTTACTTATTTACGAACTTTATATTAAGGTCTTTGTGACGATCGATATTTTTTACGTACAAAGGTGCATTCACTATTTCTTTGAGTACATAGTTAAACAGTTTTGGTACAATCCCAAAGTCAAATTACTGCATTAATGTTAATTATTAGTTGCAATGCAGCAGGGATTCCTTTTTACTTAATTTTATTTCATGTGCCACTTCTGTGGGCGATACATGTTTTATTTCACATGCGTCTTCATCTAATTGTTTAACTATTATGAGATCTTCTACATTTTCTTTTGTTTGAAAATTGTCTTCGAGATGTGCATTTTCTTTAAAGTGTACTTTTTGTTATCTTCCAAATAGAAACATCGTTGTCACGGTCATTTGATAAGTCCTAGAGATACGAGTTCCTTTAACTGCTTTGGTGAGATTGTTAAGTAATCTTTTGTCTTGATAGTTGCCAAATATTTCGTTGTTTCCTCTCATTTCTTAAGAGTTTAACAACTTGTTAGATGGTATGTTAATCCAAGCTGTTAGCTGATACCCACGATTAATCTTTGCTTCTACATTTTGCTGTTAGCTGGATACCGAACATGATTTACTACTCGTGCGAAGCTGCGTTGGGCCGATGTTTGTAAAATATGTCTCAATTTCCAACAGTAGCTATCTGATGATGCACCAGTTACATAATTGTTTTAGTTAGATCTACTCCGGCGCAGGATTTTGTGAGGTAGGAGGCGTAGATTTACGCTTCTCCTGCCTCCTTAAGTTTCGCAGAGAATTCTTCCGGAGTGCCAGAGTAGATTACGTCTACCGATCCTCTAGTGCTCTATTATAGAACGGCTATTCTGGCTTGCCAGCGAGTCGCACTTTCCCGATAATGCAAATGCAATAAACAAAAACAACGTCATTATTGCTAATCAATTTAGGCGATATGTTTTGATTTTATATAACTTTTATTTATATGACTTTTATATTTCAGTGCCAAAATGGCGATTATCTACGTAAAAGGAAAATAGCACTCACTGTCTGAATTACTCGTTGGGATTTCACCAAAATACTACTGTAGTTATATCCTCATATTCGCAAGGGATGAGGAACTGACTGTTTTGAAAGTTGAGTGTAAAAAAATATATGAGATCTCATAAAGACTAAAAAAAGGGTTTATAAGGAGTGTCGGAAGAATTACATATTATATATACACACACGTTCACACATACACATTCACACACACAGAGAGAGAGAGAGAGGGATAGAGAGAGAGGGGGGGGGGATAGAGAGAGGGATAGGGAGCGCGAAAGGGGAAGAGAGAGACACACGCACACACAAAACTTGTTTGGATCTTTATTTAAATTAGCTAGGTTATTTTTATTTACCTTAAATAGGATTTAAATCGGTTATTTCAAGCATAAAGCAAAATGGTACGCTGTTTGATTAAAAGTAAAAATAAAACCTCTTTGTGTATGAACATTTGTTTTTTTTCTTATTACTCTTGAAATGAGGCAAGTGATGTATATTATCCTTAAATGAATTATTAATTTTATGTAGCCGATTAGAATTTAATGATTTTACCTTGTTATATGAGGTGTAATAGATTTTTTTCTTTGAATGTTTCAATATATTTATTGTACTATATATTGTAACATGTATATGTATTGTAACAGTTTTACAAATGTATTAAATATTAGATTTATTATCTATTTTTATATGATAATTCATCCATCTCGCTTTCTATCCTGGATTCCTTTTAGGGCAGCTGGAAGTGGGAATCTCCTTATTATCTTTATTTTGTCAGACTAAAGAAAAGGTGACCGATCTTTTAAGCTTTTTCCTTCGACCCTTCCTATCACTAACAGTTTCTCCATCTTTTCAAGCTGTCTATATGTACAATATAGTGGAGTACTCGCTACTTCTTTTAACGTCATCTATCTGCCAGTGAAAGTACCATTAAATCAGTCCAGTAATTTAATAGATTAGTGGCAACAAACAAAAATGTCATACACGTCCAATATGCATCTTATAAAGCTTTCAATTTCAAATTACATACCTATTATTGTAGATACGTTAGTAGGTACCTACTTTTACAGTCGCTCACTAATTTGCAGGTTAAGTAATACTATTCTCATATTCTTCATTATTATATTACATACTTTGAACGACTTAAAACACAATACTAACGTTGATACAAACTAAGAACTGTCACTAGGCGAATATTACTTCATTCCCCTGTGCTACCCCTCTTATACAAAACGCCCCATTCAAAGTAATCTCCCCACCTAAAAATAATAAGTCCACCAATCAAAGTCGTTTTGAAAACGACGACTTTTTAAATTTGAGAATTTCCGGACTGCATTAAACCAGATGTAGTGCATGTAAACGTTTCACTGATATAAAAACCACAAATAAAACAATCATGATCGCTAACACTACAGTTCGTTCGCGTTAAGAATGTAGTGAATCATCATTCTAATGATTTCAACTGGTCACTATAAACTAAACCTTGTAATTTGAAAAGATTTTATTGATCAAGGGGCGGGGCTAGAATGATAACTCACTGCATTCTGTACGCGAACTATACGCAGAACAAGTCGCGGCCATCAGTGAGTATTGAACACATACCAACTTGGTTTAATTTCGATAACATTATGACCTAATGAAAACTCGCCAGCAAATTCCCAACTGATAAAGACAATTGAGTATCTGTAATTTTTATTGCAGACAGGATAACGTTTGGCTGCGATCGTACCCGATGATAAGAGGCAATTTACCTATGGTTTCTACACAACATTGTAGCGTAACTAGCCACGACTCTCTCAGTCCAGATTCGAAACAAATTAGAAAATTAAATTTCCTAAATTCAGCCTGAAGTAATCGCACACGGGGCCTCTATTAGCAAAACGAGTACTCGCACCACGGCGACAGCAAAGCCATCAGAATTAAAAACAATATTCAAGTTTTCGTTGAAAAAAGGTAACTGGAAAGTCATAATATAACTTGAGGGATTACTTAAATATTAAAAAGCGTGAGAGTGAGTAAATTGCTCTGAACTAAATAAAAAGAATTATGTAACACAAAGTTTATTGACATCCCAGGAGACGCGTTAGTGTGGCAATGTTGGTTGTATTGAAGGAGGGGAAAGGCGAGAGGAGTGAGAATACTAAAAACCCTATTCATTTTTCATTTAAAAAGGCCATTGGAAAGTCATATTGCTTGAGGGATTACTTAAATAATAAAAAGCGTGGAAGCAAATAATTTGCTCTGTCCTAAATAAAATAATGTAAAACAAACTCCATTAACATCCGATTAGTGTGGCCATGTTGGTTGCATTGACTATGAGGAGAGGTGAGAGGAGTGAGGAGACTAAAAACCCTATTCATTTTTTTTAATTAAAAAAGGTCCTTGGGAAGTCATAACATAACTTGAGGAATTACTTAAATAATAAAAATCGTGGCAGCACATAATTTGCTGACCTAAATAAAATAATGTAACACAAAGTCTTTTGACGTCCGATGAGAGGAATTAGTATGGCCATGTTGGTTGCATTGGCGATGAGAAGAGAGGAGACTAAAAACTTATTTAAAAAGGTCCTTCGAAAATCATAATATAGCTTGAGGAATTAATTAAATAATAAAAAGAGAGAATGCGAATAATTTGCTCTGACCTAAATAAAATCAAATTACGACGCGTTAGTGTGACGATGTTTGTGGTATTGGAGAGAGTAAGAGAGGAGTGAGGAGAGGAGAGGAGAGTAAAAAGATTTGTAGATGATTAAAACATTTTAACTGTGTGCTTGTGTTTTCTACTAAAATGTTATTATAATGTCATACTGTGCGAAAAAAAAGAAATTAAGTGCGTATTTAAATTATATTGTAATTATGACGATAAAAAATGGATAGCAGACTGAGTTCATTGTGGGCTTACTATACTATATTCTAAAGAGATGGATATAGATTTGTTTCTAAAGAATGAGTGAGCCTGATAAGACACTCGTTGACTATGGTACGATTGTCAGATTCTACATTTTTGTAGAGATTTTATTAGTGGAGTAAATTAGAAATTTCAAACTTTCAATTAATTTTTTTTAGTATAATACGTACACTTTTATCAAGGACACGGCCATTTGAAAAAATAACAAAAACTAATGATTTTTTTTTATTTGATTTCCACTAGTATTGCCTAATTTTTTCCTTTTTACACCCTATGCTTTTCTCTTCAGTTAAGTGCAGGTGTATTTTCTTTTAACATGCAACAAAATGAATAAATAAACAAATAGAAATCAAGCATAGAATATTTATCGGAAAGGTTATACGACGAGAAAAAAAAACAAACTTCTTTTTTTCCTAAAGCCTCAGATTATTTCACAATTTAAATGCTATGTTACAATTTAATCTAAGCAATATTCAATTTCAATTATCATCACTATATTATATGTATACATAGAGTACAGCTAAAATAAACAGTTTTACAATTTTCTCCATTCGTTTATCCATTATATTATCTAATCCTATATTTATATTTATTTTAATTTACATCGGAAATCTTGTTAAATATATCCCCTTCATTACTACAATTGTTACAACAAAACTTGTATATTTAAAGTAGCTTTTTGTCTACGTCGCGATTTTATGTCACATTACACCGACTAGGCATCGAAAAAAACCATTAAGGAGTCGTCAGTTTACAACCGACGGTTATTCGTCGGTACCAAAGCAACTTCCATTTAGCAATACGTCACACCCCATCGGTACCATTTCCAGAAAATCCCCTAAAAATAATCGAACCCGAGAGTCTTTGAAATTACAGCAACTTTCAAGTGGTTCAAGTTAGATTCAACTAGTCTTATGCGGTTCAAAATAGTTTCAAATAGCCTTTTGCGGTTCAAGATAGTTCCAATTAGTCTTAAGTGGTTCAAGGTAATTTTAACAAGTCCTATGTGGTTCAAAATAGATTAAAATAGTCTTCCGTGGTTCAAGATCGATTCAACCAGTCTTATGTACTTCAAGATAGTTTCAATTAGTCTTAATTAGTTCAAGATAGTTTCAATTAGTCTTGAGTGATTCAAGGTAGATTAAAGTTGTCTTTCGTGGTTCATGATCGATTCAACTAGACCTAAGCGGTTCAAGGTAGGTTAGTGGGTCGAGAAAGATTCAACAAGTCATGTGGTTCAACATAAATTCAATAGTTTTAAATGTTTTATCTAGTTTAAGTGGTTCAATTAATAAAAAACGGGTCGACGATAGACATTAATAAACATTGAAAAATTGCATCAGATTGGAGTCTATTCTCTGTAATGTGCTAAAACAATGAAGAAGTCTAATCAGATTTGAGTCTAGTCGGTGTAATGTACCAAAACAATGAAGAAGTAGAATCAGATTGGAGTCTAGTTGGTTTAATGTGCTAAAACAACGAGGAGGTCGAATCAGGTTAGAGTCTAGTCTTTGTAATGCGCTAAAACAATGAGGAAGTCGAATCAGATAGGAGTCTGTTCTCTGTAATGTGCTAAAACAATGAAGAAGTCTAATCAGATTGGAGTCTAGTTGGTGTAATATACTAAAACAACGAGGAGGTAGAATCAGACTGGAGTCTACTCTTTATAATGCGCTAAAACAATGAGGATGTCGAATCAGATAGGAGTCTGTTCTCTGTAATGTACTAAAACAATGAAGACGTCTAATCAGATTGGAGTCTAGTTGGTGTAATATACTAAAACAACGAGGAGGTCGAATCAAATTGGAGTCCATGCGCTGTAATGTGCTAAAATAACGAGGAGGTTGAATCAGGTTGGAGTCTAGTCTTTGTAATGCGCTAAAACAATGAGGAAGTCGAATCAGATAGGAGTCTGTTCTCTGTAATGGGCTAAAACAATGAAGAAGTCTAATCAGATTGGAGTCTAGTCTTTGTAATGTGCTAAAATAATGAAAAAGTCTAATCAGATTGGAGTCTAGTCTTTGTAATGTGCTAAAATAATGAAGTCTAATCAGATAGGAGTCTGATCTCTGTAATGTGCTAAAACAATGAAGAAGTCTAATCAGATTGGAGTCTAGTCTGTATAATGTACCAAAACAATGAGGAAGTCGAATCAGATTGGAGTCCATGCGCTGTAATGTACCAAAACAATGAAGAAGTAGAATCAAATTGGAGTCTAGTTGGTTTAATGTGCTAAAACAAGGAGGAGGTCGAATCAGGTTGGAGTCTAGTCGGTGTAATATATTAAAACCACGTCTTATTAGGTATGTGTCATTCGCACGTTTAAGTGTAACACTATCATTTAAATGTCACATATAAACTTGAAAAGTGGATTCAAATTCTATAAATATTGGATTTTTTTTTAATAATTTGTTCGAGATGCTCATTTAAAAGTGTAGTCGAAAGAACCGTAACTAGTATTTTTTTTTAAATAACTTTGTGAGTTTGGATTTGGATGTAAGGAAACTCCCAAATAAAATTCTTATTATATTATTGAAGTATTAATTAGAAAATAACGTTTAACCAAACCGTATTTAACATATCCGAATTAGTTAAAAATACGTTAAACATTACCTACTATGCGTATATAACGTATTCGACTATTTAAATATGTTGTACTTCATTTAAAATTCGTAATACGTCATTTGCTGACGCTACCCTTTAATAATAGGGTAAATCGTATAATTCTGTGAAAAAAACATCTTTTATCACATACTCGTTATTTGAAAATAGAGTAGTTTTAACAAATGCAAAGTATTATGTAAAAAATTACTTTTTTTGCGAACTACAGATTACAAGTCGAGGTCATTGACATTAGCACTACATTTTAAAACTATACTTCAATAAGCGTAATATCCAATTTATATTTCATAGAAACAAAAAACCATTTATTGTTATATGTATTTTGTCATCAACCAATGTTTTTAAATGTATATAAAGTTATATATACATATATAGTATATAACTTTTTCCCATTATTGTTTTGGATTATTAAATTATTTTAACCATAAGAACTCATTTAATTAAAACAAATTTTCTGTGAATATTTAACGAGTAAACGTAAATTATCAATATCTTATTGATTAACTTGAAATAGCTACGATGTAAAAAAAATTCTTTTGCTAACGGTACATTCCGAATCGAAGTCATTGACCACTTTATATATTCAACTAAGGTCTCTGTTTTGGAGAAAATATTATGATATTAATTAAGGCTTTTGACGGATGTATATCGCGTAATTTATTTTAATTTTGCTCTTTTTTCGTTTGTTTTTTTTTTTTAATTCTCTTAGTACAGATTAGTAGAATAGTGAATAATTTATTATTACAGATTCCACTCGTGACATTTGTGGTACTGTAAAATGTAAAAAACTGGATATTTCTCAAGCGTACGATCATGTTTTTAAGTTGCAAATGGAAGCTGAATTGTATCCGTTAAATTTAAAAAATTCAATATTTTACAAAATTTAACGCGAAATTATACAAAGTTTATAGCGACGTATTATGTATTATTCATTAAATATTATTTTGTTTATTTTAATTTCTAATTTTAATTTGGATCTTGAATATTAATTTTTACTAACACCTTATGGATCTTTGTCATCTGAAATAAATGATTATTATTTATAAAGTTTAAAGCGACATCGTACAAAGTGCATCGCGACTTTTTACAAATTGTAGCGCGCATTTTACAAAGTTTTATAGTGACGTTTTATAAAGTTAAACGCAAGACTATACAAAGTTTGCCACGTTATTTTACAAAGTTTTATAGGGACGTTTTATAAAGTTTAACATGAGATTATACATAGTTTACAACACTATATTTAACAAAGTTTTCCGCGACATTTTACAATGTTTATAGCGACATTGTACAAAGTGTATCGTGAATTTTTACAAAATATAACGCGAAATTTTACGAAACGTCTCGCGACATTTTACAAAGTTTATAGCGACATTGTACAAAGTGTATCGTGAATTTTAACAAAATATAACGCGATATTTTACAAAGTTTATAGCAACGTTTTAAAAGTTTTGCGCGACATATTAATATGTTTATTACTACGTTTTATAAAGTTTATCGCAACATTTTTTTTTCGTGATTAACAAGGATCACGAGTGGAGTCTTTAATATGTGAAGAATTATTACTTAATATTAACTTCATATCCGTCAAAAACCTAAGAAAATCTAAGAATACATAATATTTGCATATTGTGGCTCAAAATCAGCTGTTCAATAGCTCAAAATGATTTAACATGTTTGTTATATTGCAAAAAAACACTTCATTGCCTATATATATTACAAAATGGACTTTAATTAAATAAAAAAAATGAGACACTATATTTGAAGAGTAACGACTATAATTTTATTTATTTATCTTTTAAAACGTTTACATCATTGTACGATCCGTTTAATTAAAATATTTAATAGTTATTTTCGATATACAATTTCGATATTACATACGACAGTATCATTTCAACGTGTTGATTAATTCTTTCGTAACTTTGATATAACATAACATTTTGTTTATGTATGTATATATATAACAGTTATATGTTATAGCCTTAGAAGTTACACATTATTTTGTTTGTGGATTACAAAAGGGTATATCACGTGACCTAAAATTAATTACCCATCAACATATGATCAATAAAAATTTATAAATTAATGTTTATCTCTAAACAGGTCATGGTGTTACCTTCATAGACTATATCATCATTTACAATCAGTCAAAGTCAAGCGCTAACACTTTCTTCGTTCGCAGTTGGCATTCTGGGTCAGTTGATCCGAGGTGCCAGTTGGCAGACTGGGTCAATCGTGCTGAATTGCCAGTTGGCGCAGTTAGTGCTAGGTCACTTGAATGGTGTTATTCATATGACATACTTGGACATGGTCATTTGGCATACTTGTTTACGTAACTCAATATATTTATTTGGCACACTTGGTCATGTAACCTACTGTGCTCATATGGCACTGTAAGTCTTGTATCCAAATGACATGCTTTATCACGAGACTTATGTAGGATCAATTGATACACTTGGGTCCCTTGATTGTCGTTGTTCATATTCAACACTTGGTCACGTAACCCGTAATGCTCCTTTAGCATACTGAATCAATCGACCCGAGGTGACATAATGACTGTCACGTGATTGGTGTCTTTCATGTTACATACTTGGTCACGTATGCCGCGAAAACCCAGATGGCATGCTTGCTCAGGAAGCTTTAGTTTGTTCAGCTGGTATATGTTGACAAGATATGCGATGCTAGTTTCCGTACTTGATCGCGTAAATGTTTAATTGGCATACTTGGTAATGTGACACGATGAGTACAATCGGCATACTGGGTCGCGTAAACCACAGTGTCAAATTGGCATACTTGGTCTCATGTACCACGGTGTTAAATTGGCATACTTGGTAATGTGACATGATGAGCACAATTGGCATACTGGATCGCGTAAACCACGGTGTCAAATTGGCATACTTGGTAATGTGACATGATGAGCACAACTGGCATACTGGGTCACGTAAACCACAGTGTCAAATTGGCATGCTTGGTCTCGTATACCACGGTGTTAAATTGGCATACTTGGTAATGTGACATGATGAGCACAATTGGCATACTGGGTCGCGTAAACCACAGTGTCAAATTGGCATACTTGGTAATGTGACATGATGAGCACAATTGGCATACTGGATTGCGTAAGCCAGTGTCAAATTGGCATGCTTGGTCTCGTATGCCACGGCGTTAAATTGGCATACTCAGTAATGTGACATGATGAGCACAATTGGCATACTGGATCGGGTAAACCACAGTGTCAAATTGGCATACTTGGTCACGTAAACCACGGTGTCAAATTGGCATACTTGGTAATATGACATGATGAGCACAACTGGCATACTGGGTCACGTAAACCACAGTGTCAATATGGCATGCTTGGTCTCGTATGCCACGGTGTTAAATTGGCATACTTAGTAATGTGACATGATGAGCACAATTGGCATACTGGATTGCGTAAACCACAGTTTTAAATTGGCATACTTGGTTACTTGACATAATGTGTACAGTTGGCATACGTGAGGGGTCTCATGATGCTTAATCTATTTCAATACATGACCGAAGATGGTCAATTTGCAAGTTTCAATATATATCTGGTCACGTGCCCATAAAGCCCCATTTGCCCTTGACTTAGTCCACGTAAACCACCTGAACCTTAGACTTAAATGATGATAGAAATGTTAGTTGACGCTTATTTACTCAATCTAAGTATGACGTGGCTTAGATTAAGTGAGAAAATGTGCCCAATTAAGCATTAACTGATATATATGATAACTGTATACGATCCAAAACTCATAGTCAAGTCAAATCTCGGTCATAAAATCCGAAACACCTAATTTACTAAGGACTTGGTCACTTCAATACACTTTTCATTTACATATTCTCTAAATACATTATAAGCATTACAAAAAAAAAACAGAAATGTTATTAAAACAACTAAAATTGTGAACCTACATCGGTGTATTGTATTTACATTACAGTGTTGTAACATACACCTAGTTTATAGTAAATTTGTATAGTGCAAAATTACCCAAATTCTAATAATTAATCTAAACACAATAAATTATCTTCTGTATGATTGCACTTTTGGATTACAAAAACAAAACTTGTACAGTGAGACTCGAATATAATCATATTACAAATCTTTATAAAGCGCTATTCGTATTTATTCTTAATTAAAATTTAAAATGCGACAAACGCATTCACTAAAGCGAATATTTCCGAAGCTGACTGTACAAAGTCAACAAACATACAAATGTACAACGAAAAAAAAAAGAAACGTCCATCCGACGGTTACAACGTCGAAGTGCTTTAAACCTTAACATTATAAACGAAAAATAACGCAATATGCCTTACTTAGCGTAAAACTTAAAAACCACTCGAAACGACACTTTATGCTTAACACTGTAGGGTTCAAAATCAAAGATTCACTGTCAATTTATTGCTATACCACTGGCTGCCCGCCCGCAGCGCCGTGACCACGCCTGTCGGGTACTATGACGTCACCGGCCAATACACAACCCATATATAATATTGGGCTTAAAAACCATTACAATGACCTCTGTAGAGGTCATTCAAATAATTAGACCTATTTATTGTGCCATATACGTCAAATACAACAACATGAAATGAGAAATATCTGACCCCTACATAGCCCAGGGCAACTACTGGGGTGTCGTCTGTAGAAGTCAATCGGGTCATAAGAAAGACACATTTGATTCAACTTTAACAAAGAATAAGTTATATTCCCACCTTTTGTTTATACATTTGAATAAAATGACATCACCTTAGAAATATAATAATGTGTATGATTACGATGACCTCTATGAATGTCACTCAGATAATTAGATAAACCCATTTTAAGAGACTTATTTATTGCGTCGGATAAAACCATATAAAATTGGAAAATACTTGACTTATACACAGCGTAGGGCTTAACAACCATTACGATAACCTGTATAGAGGTTAATCAATCAGAAAAACCTATTCAATTTGTTTCGTCTGTAGAGGTCATTAGAAAGAGCCATTTGATAAGACCAAAAAAGAATAATTCATCATTGGTTCATACGTTTGGATAAAATTACAAAAACATATAACCTGTATGAGGTCATCCTGAGAAAAATTAATTTGTAACACTTCCACCTTTCGGTTATATATTGCTTCAGATGAAATAACATCGAATTGGAAAATATATAATCTAAATAAAATCCTGGGTTGGCCAACTATTACAGTGACCTCTACAGAGGTCATTCAAGTGATACAAAATCTCGACCATAATTGCTTGTATATTTTCAAATTAGAAAATAAATAACCTACATAGAAAGCTACTTGGTTTTCGGAAGCTATCTATTTGTGACCTTGTAACGACATTGAGATATTATCAGTCGATCTTTTAAAGATCTTATTATATATTTCTATGTGATAAAGATAGCCAACAAAAATAGCTTAAGTCCTTTTTTTATTTCGCTCAAGAGATCTCATGAAATATTATATGAAAATATTTAGTTGTGATAATAATACCTGGTGTAAAAAAATTTCAAATTTTATAGGGACAAAGTGTATCGTTAAGTACGTTACACGAGGCCGGTAGATGGCGCTTTATTAATAAAAATGGCACCTTTAAAAGCGAATGTTGTCATTAAAAAATATATTAAAAACATGTTTCAATCCGTTTATTTTATAAAACAATGTTATTGTTCAAAGAAAATTTATAAATCTAATAGCTTTTTAGAAGCTAATTTTGAATATAATTTTTTTTTAATATATATAAAACCTATTTTTGAAACCACACCGAGTATTTTATACTCGAAAATTTTGTTTAAAAAAATTGCTAAAGTGACGTGAATACTTTCGGAGTGCCCGACAGGCGTGATCACGGTAGACTTACGCAACGCGTGTTTATTGTTTGCGGGGGCCGCGACGGGCGCGGGAGTGCGGGGCCCGGGGTTCAAGTCCCGGGGGTGCCCCTCACGTGGCAGTGGCGGCGGGCCGTCAATATGCGCGTCGATCTTCTATATCCGACACCTGGAAACGTTTCATTAACAATGTATTAATGACTATTCGATGTCCTGGATTCTATACCCGATAGGAGGCTTCGGTCGTATCTAGTTACCACCCTGCCTTGCTGATCCAGCCAGCAGTTACCAAATCAGCGCGCTTCCATCTTAGACTATATCTTACCATCAGGTGTGATCATATTGAAGCGCTAATGTGTCAGCAATAAAAAGTCGCCCGTCGATATCCACGCCAGAATCACTTTTTTAAAGTATATCTTCTTTAGGCGCATGAGCGTAAAATATTTACGGATGAAACGCGTGATTAGCGTCACGAAGATGTGCAGCGTTTTTATGTTAATTCGATTGAAGGTTAGATAGTTTTGATATTTAAAAATAACTGTGGCACATTAATTTCCATTTTCCCTCCCTCTAAGTCTCGGAAATTTAATGTTTTGGATTTGTATAAATATAAACATAAAAATTCGTTTGCCTAAGAAGTTCCACTTCTGATTAGCTATTGATTGTAATCTCGCCGGATGGTAGGTAATGATACAGTCTAAGATGAAAGCCGGCTAATCTCTAGGTATTTAACGAGATAACGCCTTTTAAATCGATGGATGTCGGCTACACGAAATGTAAAGCGTGATACATAGTTAGGTTCCGCCTGAGGCGATGTGAGCGGTAGAGATGCGTGATCGGCCTAAGTCCATTGTTTATTTTTCATCAATGTTTTCTTGTGACGTTATCATGTAAAATTATTGCTCGAAATCCGAGTTCACAGACAACAAATCTTTTATGTATAACTTAGCGCTTGGCATGATCTTATAGTTAGTCAGTTAGTGATGATACAATCTAAAATCGAATAGCACTAACTTGGTAAGAGATAATATAATAAAAGGATCTACTTGCTGATATGGTAACTAGCCACGGCCGATGCCTTCCAAGCAGTCTAGACTGAGACAAATTAAGAAAATTTAATTACCTATGCTGGTAATCGAAAACAGAACCTCTGCTGACGAAACTGTCAAATGGACTTTGAACCGGTTTTACTTAGTAGACTGCGATCAGATACATAGGGTTACTAAGTAAATATACATACATGGTGATGCTTGGGGCGCTTATGAGGAGGATCGTCGGGCGCCTCCTCAATCACCAGCTCCCCTCCTAGCGCCGAGCACCCCTCCTCAGCACCGTACCCCCTGGAACGCGTACCACATTATTACACAATAAGAAACTTAGTATATGATAGTTATCGCTTATTTTATATTAAAGTAGCTGTTCCCGGCGATTTCCCCCGGAGACACAAAAATTTTTCAACAAAATCGATCCAACCGGTTATGAGTAATTCACTAACATATACACACACATAAGAATTATATATATAAAGAATAACTTATATTTTAAAGACATTCCAATTCGATGTTCACGTTGTAAAGAGTGAGACAATCTTATAAGACGCTCACTCGTTGACTATCGTACGATTGTCAGTCACAGCTGACTCAATAAACAAAATAAATCTAATATGCACTTAAGAACTAAAATTAGAAAAAGTGGCAAATACATAGGGTACAAGAATGAAGTCTTATAGCTAAACTGTGCCCAACAGTGGGGGCGTTAATGGACTGCTACTTATCTTACAGAAACTAGACAATATGTAAATTCCGGCGAAACATGATCTTCACACGAAACTCTTTTTATATGGCCATTTATGCCTATAGTCTAATAGATTGGCCAAAAAAGCTTACCCATAATAGGGCTCATGCTGGTGCAGCAGCAGGTTGGCTGCCTGTACCTCCTCCTCGGGCAGCGACACCAGCGCACCACCAGAACTGTTCACCACGTACTTCTCTGAAAGCACATGTATAAACTCATATTTATCTGTATGTCTTTGAATGTGTACGAGTCTTTCACTCTCTTTGTCTTTTTGAACTAACCTTCTCTCTCTCCCCCAGCTCCATTGGTGACGACGGTGATCTGGTGCCCCGTCATCACGAGCCCGCTACCGCCCGCGTTATACGACAAACCGGCACCTGAACAAACACACAGATTAACATAAATATATTATAGATACCTCATATGATTTCTACACAGCATCGTACTGGAACACAGATGTCTTTATTTGGCGGTACGTCTTTGCCGGTAACTAACCACGGCCGAAACCTCCCATCAGTCCAGGACTTAGATAAATTAGAAAATACGATTCACCCTACCGGGGATCGAATCCGGGGCCTCTGCTAACAAAGCGAGTACACGCAGCACTGTGCCAGCGAAGCCATCAAAAATGTTTCATATTCGTCCACGAAACCACTAAATATCAAGAAAAGAAAGACAGGAAAAGGGAGATAGGAATTCAGAGACAGTAGAACGACGACAAGCGAAGGGACAAAGGATATGGAAGATAGGAAAAGAGAGATAGGCGAAGGAAGACAGGAAAACGGAGATAGACGAAGGGAGACAGAAGGGCGGGAGTAAATAGGAGATAAAAAAACGAGGACAGCAAAAGAGAGACGGACGAAGGGAGACAGAAGAAGCGAAGAAGAAAAGGGAGATAGGAAATCGGATACAGAAGAAGGGAAGCAGAAAAATGGGAGACAGGAAAAGTTAGGGATGTTCAAGTTGCAAAATACATACCTGGAGAGCCAGGGGCGCTCTGACTGACGGTGCTGCGCTGTGGGAACAGATACTGCGTCGACTGACTGCTGCTGCTGTTGTTGTTGTTGAGCCGCTGTTGGCCAGACTGTGAATAACGAAAAAACCTTGTATAGTCAAAAAAACCACCTCAGCTTTGCACAGCTTGCAAAGCATACTATGCCTACCAATATTGTCTGTCGCAGGAGCTTATAAGCTTGAGGCATCGAATGTGGATTACATTTCAATGCAACACAAAACTCACTTTACTCTAAATATTTTATTTAGATACAACATTGATAACTTCTGCCTGATGACGATTAGCTAATATAGAAACAGTGGATAATAATGGAGCAAGGTTAAATATTTTTTTGATATTTCTATATGTCAGTACATTTTATCTAAACCCTGCAATTATTATATGTACGTTATAAAGAGGTTGTAAGTTTTTAATAAACATATTCATAACGTAACAGTATATAATGTTTAAATTGAGTTTTACAGGCAGTTTTAGGGAATTTTGGAAAATATTTTAAACTGATTATTGAAATTGTTTCTATATATAATATAATAATTAAAGGAATTTTATTTATATATAAAAAAAGTGCGTGTGTACAAATTACACGTCAGAAGTGAAACTTCTTTAACAAACAAATTTTTAAGTCTTGTTTATATTTATACAAATCTAAAACTTTAAATTTCCCAAACGGACGAAGGGAAAAAGGAAGAGATTTTAGGAAATGTCGAAAATTAATACAAATAATTTATTGAAATCTCAAATGTCGAATTGTAAATAAAAATGTCAATATTGGAATTTAAAAATATAGAAAATATTTCGAATTATTAAATGACGAGTGGCTAATTAAAATGCCACATGTTATTTGCAAATATTAAAACTACCTATCATTCAAAAAAATAAGCAAAAATCCGTAAAAATGTTCTCCTCATGCGCCTAATCCAGTTTCTCTTCAGAATGTTTTAATAAGTTTTTGGTTATATACGTCACTGTCAATGGTATATGTCTATCGCACGCTAGACAGTGAGTAGAGAGAAGTGGAGCCTGCCTACTATATGAGCGAATGGGAAGCCAGTAAGAGTTACGTAAAGAAGCGGCTTACCCTCCCATAAGACATTATACATAAATATATGTCGGAGTGAAAGAGTCTGTGGATCGCTGGTCCGTGTGTAATAGTCTGTCGAACGCTGGCGCCATCTGTGTATCGGCGTGAGGGCAGAGTCAATAAGTGGCAGTCCGGCGCGTCTCTCGGCAGATCTCGAGTGGCGGTCGGCCGGAGTGGTCGACTATTAAAACTGTCGCGTAAACTTCCTAGCTATTATTGTTAATGGGTTTGTGTAAATTGATATCGGGAACATTAAGTGATGGAACATTATAATCCGAGTTAATTAACAAAGTGATTTGATTGCACCAACATTACCCACGAACGCCCACAGAATAAGAAATTAAATAATGAATCCAATTAATAACGATGTCGGTGGAGAACCCTACGCCCTTGTGCTTTATGCTTATCCATTCTCTCTTATTCTCCGACATATAAATAATTAATTAATAAATAAATAATTTCTTCAGACAATAGAAAAAAAAGTAGCTTGAATACAGAATTAGTTAAACACAAAATTAAAAAAAAAAACTATATCACTTCGAAGACATACCTGTTCGTGCTCCTCTCCGGTGAAGAGGTCCGGGGTCGGTTCCCGAGACAGCTCCTCGGGCGTCACCAGCCCGGACATGCCCACTTGAGATGGAGAAGTCGGTGCACTTCTACAATTAAAAGGAAAGTCTTAAAGCCATATTCAATTAGTGTTTTTAAACTATATTATCAAAGCCCTATCTCCGACATCACTATATATTAAGTAGACTTGCCAACATGACCGAAAACGGATAATTGAGATTTTTAAATGATATTTCAAGTGTTTTGACAACAGAACATTAGAAATTGTCTGACCAGGTAGTTAATCTGTTATTTATTATATGTTATCCCGACACGAGTGCTTTTGTTAGATTTGCTCCCGAAATGTGATATTATTGGAGGATGTATTCTTGAAACGCGTAAAAGAATTCACACGAGTTCCTAATCTCAAAGTGAGACAGGTCACTTGGTGTGTAATCTCACAGTGAAATTGGCCACTTGGTGACTAATTTGGGATTGCCTTTCAGATGGATAACTATTATGCTAACAAGACGCCTCTCTCCTGCCGCTGTCCCCACAACTACCTGGAGGAGAGGCCGAAGGGCGCGCGGAACTGTACACCGCGCGGCCGCCTTGGCCGAAATGCCAGCTCGATTAGCTTGACCTCGCTCTGCGGGTCAATGCGCCAGAAGCTGCCCTTGCCCGGCTCCTCCTGGCTGCGAGGCACCTTGATGAAGTACCTGATCAAAAAGCATTCATTTTTAGTGAACACAGTAGTAAGTGATCACACCTTATGGTAAGCGATTAAATATTTAATCGTAATGCAACATCATCATTATACTTCTCTTGTATGTTTCCATAGAGTTCACTAAGTTGCCGGAGTCAGGACTGGTGGAAGACTTCTTCTTTTGTCTACTTACCACTCTACCAAAGACTTACCACCTAACAAAAGACTTGTGTTCTGGTACTTTGCGGAGTAGAAAACATAAGAGGTTACTCTTACCATGGCAGCACATCATCATCTTGGTCTACTGAATAATATAAGAGGATTGTCACTACCTGATTTTACAGAACGGAAACATTGCTGGAAACACTGCTCCAAGGGCGTCCGGCTTTGGAGCCGGGGAAAGCCAAGGGAATCCTGGATTTGGAGAAGAGCCTCCGGTATGCGTGGGTAGAGTTCACGTCGAGGTGACGTCAGAAATTAGAGATCGATTATCTAGAAACGCTGCTCCAAGGGCGTCTCCTGGGAGGCTGAGCCTCGGCTTGGAACAGGATAACACATGTTATGCAGGAATCCGGGATTTGGCGAAGAGCACTCGATAAGCGTGAGTAGAGTTCGCGTCGAGGTGACGTCAGAAATTAGAGATGGATTGTCTGGAAACGATGCTCCAAGGGCGTCTCCAGGAGGACTGAGCCTCGGCTTGGAAGAGAAAAACACATATGTTGTCGAGGAATTCCGGATTGGATCAAGAACAACCGGGATGCGTGAAAGGAATCCACCTGCGGATGACGTCAAAAATTGGTGATGGAACCACCATACGATAGAGATTGGGAGTCCAATGAGCTCCTTCTGTAAGATACTCTATCTGAGGAAAGGTGCAGTTTTGTTCTCCCCCCCTTCTGGAACCTTTCAATTATGAACATTTGGCCTTCAGGATTACAATGAAGAGGATTCTGCTGCATTAGGTATCCTGGTAGTCTGCCAGTAATTAATTGAAGAGGCAAATAAAGCTTCCTCCACTTGTAGGGTTGATACTAGTCACCGTGAAGTGGGCACTGACCGGTTGAGCGAAAGGTTGTGCCGGATGGAGTTCTGCCAGCCCTTGTCTGCGGTGCGGTAGTAAGGGTAGTGCTTGGTGATGTAGCTGTAGATGCCGCTCAGCGTCAGCTGCTTGTCCGGCGCTGAGGCCACCGCCTGCACGATCAGCTGCGCGTAGCTGATGACAAAATTATATCATCATATATGATATAAAGCTTGACTCTATGGCCATGATATGGACTCAATATTTATACAGTAGAAAAACATTTAAAGCAGTTATAATAATCACAGAATAAAGTAAGTAGCAACCGAAGGACATTCAACTGCTGGGAATAGCTGTTTTCCCTCATCGGAAGGGATTTTAGAGCATATTTTGGCAGGTGTAGTATACAAGTGCACTCTCAATTCCTTCATCCTTATAGTGAGATGTGACGGGAATCCGACTAACTGGTTACTGTGTACGCATCTATAAAAACTGCCAGAAAACGTTCGAGATGTGTCACACCTGAATGAATTTCTAGTGTATTCTTCTTAGAACAGAGCTCGAAGGAACCCTTCAAACTTTAGATTGCAAATCGTTCTTTAAAATGTTCTCAAATCTGGTCAGGGCCTGTACAAAGTATCATATAAATTCCAAATTTCACGAGAAAACACATATAAAAAGAAATAACACAATCAAAGTTTAAAACGATAAAGTCAAATTACATTACAATTTAAAATTAAATATAAATAGTTTATTGCACTTTCGTAGATTTAGAAAAGGCCTATGATAGAGTAGTGAGGAATGAGCTGCGGTCAACGTTATCTACATATGGGGTGAGCGGTTGTCTGATCCAAGCATTGAAGTCTCTCTATGAGGGTTCTAGTGCCTGTGTCAGAATAAACGGTACGACAGGGATGTGTTGCGCCACCATGGCTGTTCATGGATAACTGTTTGACAGATTTAAAAGAAAGTATGTATGGGCTAAGAATGAATGAATTACTCATCAAATGTTTACTCTACGCTGATGATCAAGTGATACTTGCGTCATCAACTACTGAGCTATAGGAGATGTTAAATTTTATGAATGAAGCTGTGAAAGGGAAAGGAATGAAAGTGAATGTAAACAAAACGAAAGTTATGCTTATCGAAACAGATGAATATATGATGAATGAATGAACAAGTGGAAGAGGTAAAAGAATTTGTATACTTGGGATCTAAATTTACAAAAGATGGAACACGTGAAAGTGATATTGAAAGGAGAGTGAATGGAATATGGTAAATGGTGCTCTGCACGCCTTTATGAATAGCCAGATGGTGTCTCAAAAGGGCCAAACTGGCTGTGCGTGGAGGAATGTTGGTGCCAATACTTATGTATGGTAGTGAAAGTTGGGTATGGCAGAAGAATCACAAAAGTAAAATAAATGCGGTAGAGATGAGAGCGTTGAGAAGCATGAGTGGATTAAAACTGAGTGACAGAGTAAGAAATAGGGTGATAAGAGAACGTTGTGGTATAAAAGAAGATGTAGTGACTAAAATTGAGAAAGGTATGCTTGATGGTTTGGGCATGTAGAGAGAATGAATGAAAGGGGACTGACTAAAAGGATTTATGAGTCAAGAGTGAAAGCGAAAGTTAGAAAGTTAGAAGGGCCAGGTCAAGAGTACTCGAAGCCGACGAACTTGTATGAAAGGTTAAATGAGAATGAAAGAAGCGAAGGAGATATGCAAGAAACGTGGCAAATGGAAGGACGTTGTCTCTGCCTACCCCGATGGGAATGAGGCGTGATGCTAGTATGTAAATATAAAACGATATTTGGCATTTCAAAAGCGCTCTAATAACTTATCTCAACTAAAGAAATTTTATAATATAAATTTTGAATGTATGTAGTGAGTTACCCTCAAAAGATAAGTTCATAAAAGTGGAAATTACTATTTCCATTAATTCTATCAGATTTCCTTCTATTATCACGGGCTCTATATACCAGCCACAATAATGTGTGATATAAATTCACTAGTGATGTGTAAATCGTACCTGTACGGTGGTTTGACATCATCTTGACTCTCGCGATGTTCACGCGCATCCCTAGCATCACGAGAGCTGTAGTTGGAATCGGATGTAGACGAAGCCTGGAAAAAATAACACAAAATACATCAATCTTTATATAATAGTTTAGCGCTTCACTATAATCTCCCTTGTGTGATGAACCAGTCTAAGATGGTACCGTGCTACTTAGTAAGAGATCTTTTACCTCTCAGTGACTTCTGAACAGCATCATACTGGAACTCGGAATTAATTTTTTTGTTTGATGGCTTTGCAACAGGTGAATCCTTTATTCATCCAGTGAGAAATCCAACTGTTTCAATCGATGAAGAAGACAATGCTGTATCCCATTTCCTTTTCCCGTCTTCAATCCTCAGTCAGACTCATCCAGGGTTAAGTATAAAATGCGCAAGCGAATCCCTGACGCCCCAATTATTGATGGAGAGGTTTCACCTGGTTTTCGGGACATACTCGTAGTTCACCTCCTTCCCACCAAGTCTATTATCGACCGATGCGATCCAGTGAGAAATCCAATTGTTTCAATTAAAAAAGAGAATTGTATAAAACTTTTCGTTATCCCTCCGTGAATTCCCTGTCGGACTCATCCAGGGTTAAGAATAGAATGCGGACCGCTGAGGTACCAATTATTGAGGTTTAGCTGTGTTTCAGTGGGCATACTTCACTTCCTCCCCAAGAAGTACATTATCGACAGATGAGAACCATTGAGAGATCCAATTGTTTCAATCGTTGAAGAAGAGAATGCTGTAACACATTTCATTCTCCCGTCGTGAATCCTCAGTCGAACTCAACCAGGGTTAAGTATAGAATGCGCAAGCGAACCCCTGATGCTCCAATTATTGATGGAGAGGGATTAGCTGGACTTTAGTGGAGATTGTTGTCATCCTTCCCACCAAGTTCTTACTCTCCATCCTACCTCAGTTTTGTTTGGCTAAAAGAGTTAAAGTATCTAACGGCATGGTGTTCTACTTACCGCGGTGCCATTTGAGGTGGGTCGCTGTTGTTCCGCCAGCACTGCGTACTGCGCCACCAGGCCCAGATCGGGATGCCGCCGCCCTGAGGAGCCAGCGCCTCTCGGAGACGTTGGACAACTGTTCGTGGCACTTATGGTACCTGGGAATGTTCATTATTATATAACTAACTGGTGTCTGTCTGGAATTAGTATAGTCTTTGAGACACCTTGACACGTTTAAATACCATATGAAACAAGAAGCTCTTTTCTATGCTTGAATTTTACAGTTCCAATGAAGCCTTTCTAAATAATTGAACTGTCGAATGCAAGATTTCTTTCAAATAGAACTTCTCCAACTATGTTCTCCAGTTCACAGACTCATCAGATATTCCCTAAAACTGGTCACTAACTGACTGCAGCTGGACTAGAATATGTGGATAATATTCACCTGTAGGAGACGGAACTGGACTACGTCCATCGTTGTCCATGGGTATTGTGATACGAAGGGGTGGCAGAGGAGGACCCGTGCTCCCCCCGGCACCACCCCCACTCTCCTCCACTAGGGACTGGAAGTCCAACCGGATGTTTGTCGAGGGAAAGCGTAGCGTGCATCTGTAATGAACGTAAAATAATTTTATAGTAGTTTTCGAATAACATCCATCAGAGTTATGGTCCATCTTTTCCGTTTGTTCCGTTATAACGCAAAAAATACAAAGAAGAAATCAAAATGTTCTTTATTCATGTTGGCTTAAGAAGCACTCTTGAATCGTCAGTAGTCTGTCCGTTGGTAATACATCTATCGCTGTTTCGGATAATTGACTTCGATGAGAAAAAACTGGCAACGTTAAGCCGTCGGTCCTGCGCCTGATCTCTCTCCAGTCGTGTCACATCGGACAATGAGAGTGAAGGAATAGAGAGTGCACTTGTGTACTATGCCTGCCAATTCGCAGTGGAGCAGCGTGGTGGGTCTATGCTCTTAAAACCCTCTCTCATATGAGGGAGGAGGCCTGTGCCCAGCAGTGAGACGTTAATGGGCTGCTACTTCCTTACTTTACTTAGTAATCTATGTGTAATTATTACCCTAACAGCATACGACATGCAATACCCAAAAAAAAAATTACGTTTCAAAACAATGCTTCGTGAAATATATACATACATAGCATCACGCCTCATTCCCATACAGAGACCTCGTCCTTCCACATGCCACGATACTTGCATATCTCCTTCGCTTCTTTCATTCTCATGAAATCTTTCGTACAAGCTCATCGGTTTAAAGTACTCTTGACTTTGGCGGACTGTATCTTCTTTCTGTGAGAATGTCATCTCACAAAAGGAATCAGAGAGGGAGGGGGAAGCTGCAGCTGAGGCCATCTCTGTCCGTAGGAAGAGATCGAAAGCTAGGAGACGTGCCTTTGCGTGTCTCCTGCCATTCTGAATGATCGTAACAGACGATGTTCGGGGTACCAGAGCGCAAATCCGCTTAACCTCTGGTACTCTTGTTCAGGACACTGAGGGTTCCGCTGGGTTTTAGTGGGTATTCTGTTCTCTAACGAGCCCCACACTCCTGGAAGGTATAATTTTCAGCCAGGGTACGTAAATGCATTTTCCAGCGGAAAAAAAAAGAGTACTCTGGACTTGGCCCTTATTTAAAACGTTCAGGAACATTCGCCTTGGTCAACTTTCTCATTCACTCTTGACTCATAAATCCGTTTGTCAGTCTCCTTACATTTATTCTCTCTAAGTGCCCAAACCTTTCTCAATTTTAATCACTACATCTTCTTTTATACCACAACGTTCTCTTATCACACTATTTTTTACTTTGTCACTTAACACTCCTCCATGCACAGCCATTCTGGTCCTTTGAGACACTCTCTGGCTATTCGCAAAGGTGAAATACATTAAGAGGTAAATCAAAAATATGAATTCTACCCTCTACGTTACATACTATAAGCTTGCGTCTGTGATTCTTTTCTAGCATTTTTTAACCAAGAGATCGTTAAGTATGCTGTAAGCTAAGTTACATAAACATCATGTACATGTTGCATTACCTAAGAAAATATTATAAGAGGAAACAGAATTCCAGAAACGTTACAGTCAAGGTTTACTGGCACTGGAAAAGCACTTGACACTTTTCCACCTAATGAACCGTTGGGAAAAACGAGCGCGCAGTTTTTCACGTTGTTTTTCACACGCAACTTAACGCTAACCCAAATTCCTTAGAGTCCCCATACCATTTGCTTTATTATGACCTCAAGTCGAAAGCGTAAACTTTCCAAAATACATATTTGATCATCACAAGATAAAAGCTATTCATTAAAAACACAATGTGTGGTTTTATACATGCGGATGCAAGTGAAACAGCTGATGCGAGCCATGAGTGTTGATCATATTAGTATTGACTGCTATACCGAGCTCCTTTGACGGCCTCGTTGATGCAGTGGTGCAAGAGGTCTTAAATTCGTTCCTCGGTAGAGCGAATTTAGAAAATTGTATTTTCTAATTTATCTGAATCTGGACTGGGAGGATTCGGTGGCTTGTTACTTCCATACCAGGAAAGACGTAAAGATAATCACAAATATCTGCGCCGGTACGATGGTGTGTAGAAACAATAAGAGTTAATTCCCTCTTAACAGATTACCACGCTTCTATCTTAGATTGTAACATACTTACCATTAAAAAATTCTTTTGCTTTACTCCCTCACTGTAATGCAACATGCAGTCGTCGTCGTCGTCGCTTCAACCGATGGACGTCCACTGCTGGACATAGGTCTCACGAAATGATACCCACCTGGCTCCAGCGGCTACCGGCGACCCTCTTTATGTCGTCGGTCCACCTTGTGGGGGTCTCCCTACACTGCGCCGTCCGGTGCCGTCTATCGGTCCGTCGGACTACGTGCCCCGCCCATTGCCACTGCAGGTTCGCGATTCGACATGCACTTGGTGGATGAAATATAAATACGAAATTCCCTTCTCTAGCAGCAGAAGTCCAAGCATTTAGGAAATTGCATTTTCTAATTTGTCTGAGTCTGGACTGGTGAGAGGCATTGGTCGTGGCTAGACCCTCCCCCCACCCCTTAACAAAGGTGGACCGCCACGCAAAGGTACAATATTGAGTAGACAGTTAGAGATGGACCGTTGAAGGATTACGATACTACCACTTAAATAAAATGTAGTTGAAGTGGAATGGTGTGTTTTTTTTACGATATATTTGTACATTAAATACAATTTAATATGAATAATAACCGATGTAAACAAATGATTGTTTACGACTTCCATTCATAGTGAACTCGACGCCAACTACGTTAGAAACAAATCTAACCATTCTCTGTTTAATAGCTATAATTATTATGTAATTATATTACAAATAAACAATTGTATTAAAGCCTTAATTACGCTTTTAACTGACTTTTGTGAAATCACTCCGAAGTCATTTTAGTTATTATATGTTTATAATAAAAAAGGCGACCTTTACGCCCAAATTCCATCAAATATTATAGTTGCGATCAAAAATTATTAGTTATTAAGTCAAATGTTAAAAACGAATCCAAGAATTTTTTCCCTATTCAAATCAAATCAAAATATCTTTATTCAAGTAGGCATATTACAGCACTTTTGAATCGTCAAATTATTTTTTTTTTTCTTTTTCACACTTTAATTCTAATGTACGTCTGATGATGATACTCCAGAACGACTTAAAATCTAAAGTTACGAGGGTTCCTTCGCGCCCCGATCCGAGAAGAGCCCACAACAAACTCAGTCGAGTATTTATATTGGTGTGTATATATTTTAGGTCTTGGTTAAATTTTACAAATCTAAAAATTTTTCCAGGACTTCGGGGGAGGGAAAAAGGAAGATATGTTAGGAATTTAATTGTCATTAAAATATTAAGTGTCTAAAGTTATAATACAATTAGTTTATTGAATTCTCAAATGAATAAAAATTCCACGTGTCTTTTGTCAATATTAGAAATTGTTAATTAAATTTTGTTTTTGAATTTAAAATTTAGAAAAAAGAATTTATGATATATTTTTATTGTATATTTGTTGAAAAATAGTAATTAAATGACAATTGGTAAGAGGCGATATGCTATACTTTTTGTTTGGCGGTACGTCTTTGCTGGTAGAGAGGTAACTAGCTGCGGCCGAAGCCTCCCACCAGTCCAGACTCAGACAAATTAGAAAATACAATTTCCTTAATTCGTCCTACCGGGGATCGAACCCGGGACCTCCGCTAGCAAAGCGAATACTCGCACCACTGCGCCAGCGAGGCCGTCGCTAATCATTGTGACGCTAATCAGGCGTTTCATCCGTAATTTTTTTACCCCTTAAGCGTCTAAAGGGATTCAATTATATCAGAAATCCCTTCAAATTCAGTGGACTGTATGGGTTTATAATATTTCAGGTTTTGATCCTTGGTTCTTGTGTGTTCGGTCTTCGGGTCTTGCGACTTCGTTCTTCGGTTTGTCAAAATAAGTGCTTCAGTCGATCCGGGTTCAGTGCTCCAGTTCTTTGGTCGTCAATGTTCGGGCTTGGGTCTTTAGGTGCCAATGCTTCGGAGTTCGGTGCTTAGTGGTTCACAGATTGTCAGATTTCGCGCATTTTAAGGGTCTACTCCGATCGGTGAGTGAATATCAGTGTCATATAAGGTTATGATACTGATATCAAACCTTTATTTTTTTATGTTCCGCTCAATATGCTGGTGTGTATAGTTTGCCAAAGAAGTTTCATTTCTGACATAAGAGTACTTTGTACGCACGCACTTTTAATTTTTTTTTAATACTCGTTTATTGTAAATTTATACTGAACAGAAATAGCTTGAATCTTGGTATACTCACACTAGCTGAACCCTTCGTCTGCGCAGAATGTGTTTTGGGGAAGATTTTCATTAATTTAGGCTAGATATCGTGAGAGAATTACGTAAAATCCATTCTTAGCTTACCTCTACTCGGCTACTAAATTTCAAGTCTCTACGCCTTTTGGTTCCAGATATCGTGACCTGGATATCTCTTTTATATATATTATATAAACTACCTCATTGGTCTAGTGGTTTGCATGTTCGACTACAGACATGAGGTCCTGGGTTCGAGTAATGGGTCGGGCCAATTCAAAAATCAATATTGAGTTTTCTATTAAGATTTTCTCAATATTTGGCCGAAATTGGGAAGTTGGCGGTGTGATCTACCGCCGTGCCTCGAAGAGCACGGTAAGCCGTCGGTCCTGCGCTTGATCTCTCTGTAGACTATGAGAGCGAAGGAATAGAGAGTGCACTTGTGTACTATGCCCGCCAATCCGCAGTGGAGCAGCGTGGTGGGTCTGTGCTCTAAAAACCTTCGCTCTTCGGAGTGAGGAGGCCTGAGCCCAGCAGTGGGACGTTAATGAGCTGCTACTTACTTATTTACTTCAGTAATTACTTTTGTACTACCATACATATAGCACGTTTTCTCCATTGTAGAGTGTAATCTCAGAGGTTACAAAAGCTATTATTTATCACTGAAACCGTTTATATAATATGAAACGTGGTGACCGGCACGTGTTTACCGCGAGACTCTAAAATAGCCAGTTTGTATGTAAACAAAACACTTTTATCGCAGCGTGGTGTTCGTTTATAGATGTTACGCACTCGCAAGGTTCCTATTCTATTACTAGCTGAAACCCATGACTTGCCCTGATGACCTAGTGGTACGACGCACAGATTCACGTTTAGAAAACACACCGGATTGTTCTTTTCAATCCATCACTTATCGGAAACCTACACATCCCAAGAGTAATTCTGAAGTACAAGTAGCTTGCCAATCCGCAATGGAATAGAATTATGGCTTTTCTCCTATAAATAAGGAGGCCTGAGCAAAGCAGTGGGAAGCTAACAAACTGCTTGCCTTTTTCCTTTTACCCATGGCTATAGCTGGACGAGAATGGCCTTCTACAGTGAGACATTTCGTTGTAACGCGGATTAAACTGTTTACCAATACTGTAGTTGGCAAGGAGCACACACACCTCCATGGCATTGCCAGCCAGTATCCTAGATCTGAAAGCACTGGGCGTCCATTACCTTGTGAGCTCCTGCTGTCACCACCAACAATGTGGTGTGGGTAAAGATGACGGCGTTGACGACGCGTCGGCAGTAGCAGAACCCGGATATAAACAAATACTGGGCATCGTCGACGCCTGAGATAAGAACCCCGGATGATAGATTGTTCTCACTCCCTAATCTCTGCTGATCCTAACCTGCACTAACTCCTAATCTTTGAAAGTTCTGGAGCGTTTTAATTAGGGTATTACTGATAGCTGGTATTTTATATTCCAATAAACTAAGCCATTACGACGCAAACATAATGGTAATGGTAGTTTAGTTAGAAGATGTATGACAGGACTAATTTCTAATACCAGGCTAATCATCAGACTTATTTGGGACAATGGGCATATAGGGCACTTTCCTAAAAATTGTGCAGGTTTTGACTGGACACAAGTGTTTCAGAAAGTACTTCCAAGAAATTGGCAGCGAGGAGTGTACGATGCTGCTCAACATCACCTCCTAGAGTACGTTGGAACCGCGATGCACTCCGTTAATAGACGCTTGGCTGTGATGCTCTTGTCAGACGATCGTCTCACTGAAGGGGGTCCACGAGCGAAAGAGGTAGAATGCAGTGCACGGTTCCTCACATGGGGATGTACCAGGTGGCGTATGTTTGCCTGTCACCTTCGTGAGCCCTCAATCAGACTTATTCGGGACATCAGAGACGGGACTACGTAAAAGGATTCCGCTGGGTTTTATGAGCTCTCCACTATCGCCTAGTCCCTCCTGAGTATTCACAACCTTACATTCGGGATACCTTAACGCTTTCCACAGCAAAAAAACTCGTAACTTTCGATGCTTAAACACAAATACATAAATGAGATAATCTTAATTACACAAAAAAATGGCGTATCAGCTGGACTTGGTCTAATTTACATAAGAAATATGCCAAAGGCCTTATCATAAAATAGGTTACAGTGATTTAAACTTACGTTACAGTTACGTACTGTTTTTGCAACATTTTTCATTATTACTTGGCTCTAATGAAAGGCGCTCATTTGAGCAGCTGAGACCAATATGGCGGCGTCCATGACTGGCACCTGCCGTTTCATCTGCGTTATGGTTCCATAAACCGCACAATATTTTTTACGGAGTCCTACAATATACCCAATTACTAAGGAACTCCGTTAATTTATTACATTTTCCAATAAATAATATCAGTCAAAATTCATCCGGCGTGTTTGTCGCTATCAAACTCAAATACAATTTATACGAAAATCAATACGTACGCTTGTTTACGGCGCGGTGGAACTGAAATGTTGTTTACAGCATAAATTCAATACAAATTCGACCGTACCTCATTGAGATATAGTTTAAAATGTATCAAACTATAAATCATACAAACAGTTACATATTATGTAGGATTCATTGCAGCATACTGAAGCCACGATGGACTAGTGGTTGGACACGTACATTTTTTTACGTCCGGGTTCGTTCACCGGTAGGGAATTTTATAGTTTGTCTCAGTCTGGACTGGTACTATCGTATCACCAAGCAAGATGTGTTCCGGTACGATAAATTACTATAAGAGGTAAATTACCTCTTACCAGTTCAACGGCTAACCTGTCAGCAATATAAAATGGTAACGGTATTTTACCTCTTTTCGTTTCGTAGCCGAAGCTACCCAAACGAATTAGAAAATGCAATGTCCTAAGATTACCCTCCTCCCCTTCACCACTGTAAATCAAAATCAGAACCTGACAGCCTCCTCCAACGGCGTGGAGGGCATCAGTTCCCTTAGCCTCTCATGTGCCTCCGTCAACGATAAAGCCCTCAACCCACATTCACTGGCGAACACAATTGTGCTCTCCAGTGAAAGGTGTCTTTTAATTCTGGGAAATCCCCATGTGTCATGGAATACTTGGGAGGATGGTCCAGGTTATGCCGGATTCATACTGGCTAAAACTCGCATTCGATGTTGGGGTCCTGAGAACGCGATTAACATATATCAGGCTCAACCCGGTCCCAAAACAGACTAACATCTCCAAAAGTGAGTGTTGGACAACGGACCCCGCATCCGTCACCCACAAGTTATCACTAAGGAGGAAGACTGCGATCATGGGTTACCCGTCTTCTTCCCCGCCTTCTCCTGATCCAATGAAACATCTCCTCTAACCAGCGACAACAAAATATGGCGCTGGGGGGCTATGCTGGTAAACCAGAACCAACGCCGTTGCTATTAATATTGAAAGCCTAATTATGTTACGTTAATATGCACGTAACCTCCATCCCAAACAAACAGAAGACGCGGTCGACTTATTTATAGAGTACGTCTCGGTCGAACAAACGACGAGAACCAAGTTGTCTTCACGAAACGGCTGCTTAATTCTAAAAGGGCACGGGGTGAAGGACGTTATACCCGACACAGAGCGGTCGATATCGTCTATATACAGCCTTCTAAAGCCTCCTATCCATACCTCCTAATACCTAGAGAATACAGTCTATATTGCCTTAAATTCCAATGTATTTTGTCACGATGGTAATAAGGTCCATTTTCCTAAACATTATTATACCTTGCTATGTCTATTAGACTGTCTGAAATGTGTGTGCGGTTTATATGTAATGAGGAGATTATGAAAGGCTGATTTAATCTGAATTTTCTCCATAATGATGAAGGGGGACGTGAAGCTGGGTGTTCTTGGACTCAACATTATAATGTAATTAATCAAAAGACTAGGCTGACTAGATGGGGCACAGTCAAGCACTGACCTGTATAAATAAAGTATAAATCACTAACAATGTCCGCGACTTCGCCCTCGTGGAATACTGTTTAGGGTAGCATATTTAATTATTTAGGCAAATAATTTAATAACTAAGAAGCATACATATAATAAGCTATTATATTTGCAGTAAAACACTGCAAATATAGTACTTCTTTAGCGATTGGCAAATTGAATTCAACGCACTTAGTCTTTGCCGAGTTTAATATAATAAACTGAAAGCAATGTGTGACACGCGATAGGGTACTGTTTACATCGTCAGAATTTTCAGTATTTCTATATACTTTCAACAGTAAGGATGTATCGTCAGCAAACAGCACTATATCACATTTGTCTTTCACGTGGTATGCTATATCATTTATATACATTAAGAACAAAAAAGGGACAAGTGTTGATCCCTGTGGGACACCGATTTTTACAGGTGATGCGGACGAATCGACACCATTTACGAAAACCTTATGTACTCTATTTTAAGGATAAGAGGTCAAGAAATTATGTCCCATCCTTCACACCACAGTGACAATGACGTCTTTTGTGAGGTCATTATCCTGCAGAAGGAAGCCTTAGAGAGGCAAAGAGAGAGAGAGCGGACGATGCTTTTTCTGCCGCCGGAGGCAGGGAGGTGTTAAACGGGGCAATCTTGTCTGCGTGTTCCTCGTTTCTTGAACATTAGAGGCGGAGTCATCCAGGGCGCCAGACTGAATGCGTTAGCGAACATCTGGCGTCCACCGCTCGAATGAAGAGGGTTCTGTTAGGGTTTTAATGGGTATTCCAGTGAAAAATAAGTCCCACACTCCTACATGGAGCTGTATACTGTACAACATCATCAATAAGCTGATAAAATTATGATTTCTGCTATATAAGGCCAATCGTTGTTTTGGACATCTATGTCATATTGCACTTTAAAATATTTGTGATTCTAACTTACATGCAAACCTCGTAGCAGAGAAAGAATTGATCGATTCATAGCCGAGTAGGCAAACAATAATAACGCCATCGGCTCGTGTGACACGGGACAGGAATAAATTTAAAAGGTCACAGGGTCTAACGGTCCGCGAACGGAACAGAAATAGTAACAGGCGGGGGTTATATCTATTAGTGGATGATACAAGGCCTATTAAATGCAGTTAAAACCGTTAGTTCATAATCTATATAAACAGTCAAAGCTGGGTAAGCGAGAAAGCTCTTTGAGGAAGAGTAATTGCATAGTCCCGCTTCTAATACCACTTTAAAAGACAGATAGGCTCATCTTGATGGGGAAGGTTGTTGGCAAAGGAGGTATTAACAGCAGAAAGAAATCCCGAAAAGATAAAGGATAAAGAGGGATACGCGAAGCTAACTATCAACCTGAGATAAGAAGGTAAAAAAGAGACGTAGGACCTTCAGATATCGATGTCTGGACGCCTATAAATGAAAATGGTAGTTAACAACACCTATAAGCGACAGACGAGCATGTTGGAAAATTTGTGGTTAGTATTCATTGATTTTTAAGACATTGTTAAATTTCTAAAAATTTTAGAATGAGCTATAATGAGATTTGCTTTCATTTAATGAGCTATAAACCTCCATCCGGAAGAGTCTGACTTGCTGGCTGTATCAGGATACCCACGGAATCCTCTGCACACGGTTGGTGGGGCCCAGGTATTCACTAACTCATTCGGCTCTGATTCATAGACACCTGACGAGCTAACGCATTCTGGCGTCCGTCATAAGAATATTGATGTGTTTCCGCCAACCTTTGAAGATTTTGTACAAGTTAATGACGCCAGAGAATGTGCAGACTATATCGTGCAGAATTTAGTAAAAAAAAAGAGTACTTATGGAGAGATCAGTGAAAATGAAGCCGACCGATCACACGCTTGATACAAAAGTAGAATAATGTAATATTCGATAAAATTTACGAATCACAAAAGCATTTATAATATGTGGAGGTTACAAACGTTTCAAACATTCGTATTTTGAGCTGTTATTTTTTATACAGTAATAATACTGAAATGTCTGAAATAAAAGCATTTAATAATAAACATTAACCCTCACTCCACTCTACGTGGGGACGGTTATAAAATTTTACAATCCGCCATTCAACGGATACACTCCAATGTAGTAAAGGCGTGTAAGGGAATACGCAGAACTCCACAAAAACAACATTATATTATACAAACCAAATTATACCTTATAGTGGTAACAACTGAGTACAATTTCGCATAACATACTCGGTATTAAGGGGGTTGTAACTAGGGATGTCACTCTGTTAAAATTTAATTTAGAAAAATCGTATTGAGCCCAGGTTAATCTCTACAGGCTTTTCATCGCACCGTCACTCGCGTAGTTCCCGATCTCGTGGCGAAATATAAGAAAATCCTTAAAAGTTATCGTCTATATTGCGAAAGGTGTCTATTAAAGTGAAACATTGTCTGTTATTTTTTTGTCCTTGCATCGTATGTCGCATTACAGTCAATCCTAGAGTCGGGGTGAAGTGAAAGTCACTGAACAAAGACGCCAAGCCAACATAGCGGCGCCCATGAAAGAAATTTTGATCGTCATCTCGTATTGTGTTCATATACCAACTGTCAATACAAAACAATTTGTGTTAAGATTTTAGGTAACGTAGTTCCCTATGCCGAGATTTAGTAGTAGTGACATTTATAACAAGCAGACTAATGGCGATTTAAAAGAGCTATTGAAATCTATTTGATCAAAGTATATACTGATTTAAATTTATTAGTTTTTTAAATTCCCTAGTGGTATTACTAAAAATTTCAACGCCAACTTTTGGAAGATTCTGTAAATCTGATTGACCTCTGTAATTGAGAATAGCCATTTTAGCACCTTTATGAACAAGAAACTGGGTTAAATATAAACCTCCGTAAGCAAGAAAGATAAACGAGAGTTCACATCACTGCCATAAACTCTCGTTTATCCAGGTTAGCCTATATGATTATATGTAATGAATGGCAATTTGACGTCAAGCTGGTGCAGTATTCGCTTTATTAGCAGAGGCCCTGGGTTCGAACCCGATAGAGCGAATTTAAAAAAATACTGTTTTGTTCCGGTACGATGCTGTGTAGAAACCATAACAGATAGATTACCTCTTACCAGATTAGTGCACTACCATCTTAAGGCTATATCATCACTAACCGTCAGGTGAGATCACAGTCGAGCGCTGATCTGTCAGCACAAAAGAAATAAAAGTGCCTGCGTACAAAGTACACTATTCAGAAGTGAAACATTTTTGGCAAACTAATTTTTAAGCCTTGTCATATATTTATCCAAATCTTTACATTTCCGAGACTTAAGAGGGAGGGGAAAAGGAAGATAAAAAAGTCGAAAATGAATACAAATAATTTCATCTCAAATGACGAATTTTAAATAAAAACACCACGTTTTTCGCCAAAATTTAATTAATAATTTCTATATTTAATTAAATTTTGATTTAAAGTTTAGAAATGAGAATTTATGAAATACTTTTCTTTTATATTTTATGAAAAATAGTATATCAAACAATAACGCGAGGCAAATTAAAATGCCCCATGTTATTTGAATTATGATATTGAATATGATATTGAAGAGATGGAAGGATCATTTTGAAAGTTTGTTTGAAAGAAATGAAGCAGAGTTAAATATGGCCTCTGCGGATAGCATTGAATGTAAGACAAGTGATAGCGAGATTAGTATGGATGACATCATGAAAGCGATAAAAGGTATGAAATCAGGTAAGGCTGCTGGGTATGACAGAGTGTCAGTCGAGATGCTGAAGGCTGGCCGCGGGATTGTGGTAGCTCAGCTGTACTGCCTTTTCAATATATGCTGGGAGAAAGGTCAAGTCCCAAGAGATTGGAGCAAGGCCGTAATTGTCCCTCTATATAAAGGAAAAGGGTCACAGCAGGAGTGCAAAAATTACCGCGGTATCAGCCTTCTTAGTGTCGTCGGCAAATTGTATGCAAAGATATTAATTGAAAGGGTGATTAATGAAACTGATGGGAAAATATGGGACGTGCAAGCGGGATTTAGAAGAGGAATGGGATGTACGGATCAGGTCTTTTCTTTACGGTGCATAACTGAAAAATGTTTGGCTAAACACCAAAAAGTTTATTGCGCGTTCGTAGATTTAGAAAAGGCCTATGATCGAGTGGTGAGGAATGAGCTGTGGTCAACGTTATCTACGTATGGGGTGAGCGGTTGTCTGATCCAAGCATTGAAGTCTCTCTATGAGGGTTCTAGTGCCTGTGTCAGAATAAACGGAGCGTACACGGAGTGGTTTCCTGTCGAAAGAGGTGTTCGACAGGGATGTGTTGCGTCACCATGGCTGTTCAACCTTTTCATGGATAAATGTTTGACAGATTTAAAAGAATGTATGTATGGGTTAAGAATGAATGAATTACTCATCAAATGTTTACTCTACGCTGATGATCAAGTAATACTTGCGTCATCCGCTAACGAGCTTCAGGAGATGCTAAATATTATGAATGAAGCTTTGAAAGGGAAAGGAATGAAAGTGAATGTAAACAAAACGAAAGTTATGCTTTTTGAACGAGATGAATCTATGATGAATGGCAATATTTTGATAGATGGGGAACAAGTGGAAGAGGTGAAAGAATTTGTATACTTGGGATCTAAATTTACAAAAGATGGAACATGTGAAAGTGATATCGAAAGGAGAGTGAATGCAGGGAATATGGTAAATGGTGCTCTGCATGCTTTTATGAATAGCCAGATGGTGTCTCAAAGGGCTAGACTGGCAGTGCATGCTGGAGTGTTGGTGCCAACACTTATGTATGGTAGTGAAAGTTGGGTATGGCAGAAGAATCACAAAAGTAAAATAAATGCGGTAGAGATGAGAGCGTTGAGAAGCATGAGTGGATTAAAACTGAGTGACAGAGTGAGAAATAGTGTGATAAGAGAACGTTGTGGTATAAAAGAAGACGTAGTGACTAAAATTGAGAAAGGTATGCTTAGATGGTTTGGGCATGTAGAGAGAATGAATGAAAGGAGACTGACAAAAAGGATTTATGAGTCAAGAGTGAATGCGAAAGTTGGAAGAGGAAGACCGAGGCGAACGTTCCTGGACCAAATCCAGGACATTTTAAATAACGGCCAGGTCAAGAGTACTCTAAACCGACGAACTTGTATGAAAGATTTAATGAGATTGAAAGAAGCGAAGGAGATATGCAAGGATCGTGGCAAGTGGAAGGATGTTGTCTCTGCCTACCCCTATGGGAATAAGGCGTGATGCTATGTATGTATGTATGTATTAGAACTACCTAACCTTCAACCTAATAAGCACAAAAAACGCTGCAAGATTATGATTAGGGTTACGATTAAGGTTAGAACATTGTATGTATTTTTACATGTAAGAAAATAATTGTAACCTGTTGTGTTTGCCTAATAAATAAATAAATAAATATCTGTCGGAGAATAAGAGAGAACGGAGAAGTATAAAGCACAGGGCCGCTGGGATCTCCGCCGACATAATCATTAATGGGATCCATTATTTAATTTCTTATTCTATGGGCGTTCGTGGTTAATGTTGATGCAATCAAACACTTTATTAATTAACTCTGATTATAATGTTCAATTACTTAATGTTCCCGATATCAATTTACACAAACTCATTAACAATAATAAATAGGAACGCGACAGTTTCAATAGTCGACCACACCGACCGACCGCCAGTCGAGAACTGCCGAGAGACAAGCCGGACTGCCATTTATTGACTCTGCCCCCACGCCGATACACAGATGGCGCCAGCGTTCCACAGACTATTACACACAGAGCAGCGATCCACAGGCTCTTGCACTCCGACATATCTATATCCGTAATAAATTTACAGTCATGCGCCTAAAGAAGCTTCACTTCAAATGTAAGCACATAAGTCTTTTCTACTGTTATAAATTTTAGAAACGCTGTTTGACAGCCCTACGTGGGGTTATGTGCAAATGGTGACGTCACGTCGGCCGCTCCACCCCAGCGCCGCCACCCCGGTATCCTGTATTACGTTACATGCGCGGCGAAATATGGAGCGAAATATTTTTCAATTGCAACTTTGTAAACGCTTCGAATCAAAGTGCAACGAACTAGAGAAATTCACTGCATTAAACTGTCTGAGGCTCGCTTTATAAATAGTGCCTGCACTAGACTGTGTAGCGTTTATTTATACTCTACTTTTTACGTATCACTGGTTCCCATTAAGAAAGTCTGATCTGCAACCAGATCCAAGAAGCTAGGTAGATATCAAATCGTTGGTTGTGAGCCCTCTGCCACCAGCCACGCATGTGGTGCTCGTGTAGGCACAGCACACCACACGGTAACCGAAAGTCCAGCTTGGGGACGTCAGCATCATCTTCTGACGTCGCTGATCGATACATTGTTATTTCGTTGAAGGAGGCACGTTAAAGAGGGAGGGCGAATACAGTCGAGTCACAATACCCCTGTCGGCTTCATTGACGACGACGTGCCTCTGGACCTTGGGTTTAACTGGTTATCCTGGTCCGGGTCTTATAGGCTGGGAGCGTAAATGCATTTACCCAGCGACAAAACAAAATCAGGTCCAAGAAATCCATTAACAGTTAGAAGTCATATCAACCATATCTACCATGGGGTAAAATTTCATGGTGTACCTCACAATACACATGCCCCAAATTTTTGGACATCAGATTTTACAAATTATACTAACTTCAAAGGCCTTTACAGGTCTTGGTTATATTTTCGTGACTCTAAATAGGAACCAGCTATTTACAGTACTTTAATAAGAGAAACGGTTGGGTATGTATCAGAATTGGTAATAAAATACGCTACAAAACAAAACTCACTTACACTTCGGATGACGGAGAGCATCGTGCTCAAAGTTTCTCTAAGTGATCAGAAGGTACCTAATAATACATCCGTAGTAGAACTACAGCCATTTTTTGGCTTCTTATTAGCCCACGAAATCGGAAGCTCAGACAATGATAGCAAAAAAGCTATGAAACTTCCTTAGATCCTAGAAGCATAAATTCAACATACGATAGAATTTCTCAATGTTGATAAACTGAAGCATAAAGACAGAAGTGAATTGATAGCAGACAGATGACCTGATCCCATTAAAAAGCAGAGGCACAAATATTTTGCACTTATTGGTTCTTTCCATCTAGCGTAAAATTAACCATTGACATGGCAGTTCCCACATCCAATGAAAAAATACGACAAATGTTTACTTTAACAAATCCCTGAATAAATCACTCAATTACTAGTCAAAAGTCAGTTTCATGGGAATATGCAAATGCACTGCAGACCGATATAGTTTCTGCTGTTTCCAAATAAACTACGTCAATTGTTTACCTTTAATTTAATCGCAAATTGTGCGTGACCTCTTGAATTCTGTCGCACTCAATCAGATTGCGGGTCCAAAAGGTTACTGGTATTGTTGATGCGCAATTTTATATGAAGTTCTCTATACCGTGGGAAAGTACTTCACGAATAAAATTAGTATGAGAAGAAATCTACTTAGCACATGTCGCCGATTCGCTAATGCATTTGGATGCTGTTTTAAAGCCAAATTTTCTATTGACCCGTGAGATTTAGGCAACTACTTACGATATGGAGCTGACATAATTGGAAAGTTACTAAAATATTGATTATTCCAAGATATATCCCCATAATATTTGTGGCCCGATCCAATATTCCCATTGCTTTTGTGGCCTGAGCTATTATCCCCATAACATTTGTGGCCCGGCCGAATATCTACATAACTTTTGTGGCCTGAACCAATATTCCCATGACATTTGAGACCCAAATCCATATAACATTTGTGACCCGACCCAATATCCCCATAACATTCGTGGCCTAAACCAATATTTCCATAACGCTTGTGGCCCGAATCAATATAATATTTGTGGCCCAAATCAATATAACATTTGTGGCCCGACCCAATATCCCCATAACTTTCGTAGCCTAAACCAATATTCACGTATCATTTGTTGCCCGAATCAATATAATATTTGTGGCACGACCGAATATCTACATAACTCCCGTGGCCTGAACGAATATCCCTATAACATTTGTGGCCCGAGCGAATATTCCTATAATATTTGTGATCCGAACCAATATCCTCATAATATTTGTGGCCTTTTTTTAACAAAAATAGCCAGATGGTGTCTCAAAGGGCTAGACTGGCAGTGCATGCTGGAGTATTGGTGCCAACACTTATGTATGGTAGTGAAAGTTGGGTATGGCAGAAGAATCACAAAAGTAAAATAAATGCGGTAGAGANTGTATTTGTGGCCTCAACCAATATACCCATAACATTTGTGGCCTGTCTTTAAGAAAAGGTTGACCCATTGGATCGTATACCGTTTATCTATAACAAACAAACATAGTTAATTTGGAAGAAATGCTACCCAGATTCTGGCTATAAATCTTGTTTGTATGGTTCTTATTTAAATAATAATATATCACACGATCGTAGCATGCAACGGTCGATTCGTTTCCACGTCGGTTAAACATAGGAGCTCAAACTCGAAGCGCCGTTATGTCACTCCCTTTTATACAAGTTAAACTTGCCTGTATGAATAGTTAATGTAATGAAATGCACGAGGCACGCCGCTTTTTGAATCCGTTCAAAGAAATGTAAAGGGAAGCCGCTCGAGCAAATACCCGCTACACCGTGAACGGTCATGTGAGTAAACAGTAAACATGGCATACTGCAAACATGGCGCCGGGGACCCAAGTGTTTCGACTTTTTACAGATGACCCGCAAGAGAGCACAAATTAACTACAAACTCCCAGAAGACGTTCTAGGCATAGACATCACGCCTTAGTCCCATAGGAGTAGGCAGAGACCAAGTCCTACTTGCCACGATCCTTGCATATCCCCTTCGCTTCTTTCATTCTCATTAAACCTTTCACTTAAGCTCGTCGGTTTAGAGTACTCTTGACCTGGCCCTTATTTAAAATATCCTGGATTTGGTCCAGCAACGTTCTCCTTGCTCTTCCCCTTCCAACTTTCCCCATACACTCTTGAGTCATTAATCCTTTTCTTCCATCTCCTTTGATTCGTTCTCTCTACGTAAGTATACCTTTCTCAATTTTAGTAACTACATCTTCTTTTATACCACATCGTTCTAGAGGTGATATTAAGTTAATTTTAAAGCCTTTATTTTAAAAAGCATAAAACAGGAAATAACTGAACAGATTTTACTAATTTCGGTGTTGAAATATTTGTGGAAGATCAGGAGAAGTTTAAACAATGAGATTATATAGAAAATAGTGAAAGCGTGATGTTCTCGCCCCCCAACCCCAGAATTAAAATGATTTCATTTGGTCTAATAGGTCGTCGCTTCAACCGATGGACGTCCACTGCTGGACATAGGTCTCACGAAATGATGTCCATAAGGCCCGATATTGCGCCGTCTAGCGACCCTCTTTATGTCGTCGATCCACCTTGTGGAGGGTCTTCCTACACTACGTCGTCCGATGAGGGGTCGCCATTCCAGCACCTTACGACCCCAACGTCCATCGGTTCGTCGGACTATGTGCCCCGCCCATTGACACCGCAGGTTCGTAGGGCTATGTCGGTGTCTTTGGTTCTGCTACGGATCTCCTCATTTCTGATTTGATCGCGTAGAGAAATTCCGAGCATAGCCCTCTCCATCGCACGTTTAGTGACTCTGAGCTTCCGATTGAGGCCCGTAGTCAGCGACCACGTTTCCGATCCGTAGGTAAGCACTGGCCACACGCACTGTTCGAAAACTTTAGTCTTCAGGCACTGAGGGATATTGGACGAAAACGTCTTCCGGAATTTCCCGAACGCTGCCCAACCGACTTGGATTCGGCGGTTGACCTCTTTCTCGAAATTGGACCTACCTAGCTGGACTATGTGTCCCAGATATGTATAATCGTCAACAATTTCGAGTGTAGAGTTCTCAACGATGACTGGATGGAGCGGAACATGGATATTGGACATAACTTTCGTCTTATCCATGTTCATTTTTACGCACACCTGTCGAGAAGCTCTGCTGAGGTCATCGAGCATTGCATTGAGATCTTCCAGTCTAATAGGTACTCTGGACTTTTTCAGTGTTTAAATATGATATTCTAGTAAAAAAAAAACGAATGCTACCTTTTTATTTAAATGAAATAAATGCTAGTCCATTACAAGTAAATATTATAAAGATCCTTAAAACAACACACACAAGGCAAATCAAGAGCCAAATATAAAGAGATCTTGCGACAAAGGACGGCCTAGATTACAAAAATGGCACACTGTTTTATCTTTTAAGACAAAGACTACCGAGTTCAGACATTCAGAGAGCAGTATCGACTTAATAAAAGGCTCGGAATTAGAGCGTTTTGTGCGATTTCAATTCTACCCTCCATAGAATACCAAATTATTTTTGAAGTGTAACGCGAGGAAGTTATGTATGAGTAGCAGCTTGGGGACGTCAGCGTCGTCATCATGATGACGCTGATCGGAGGTAACCTCTGGCTGGGAAGCATTACAGGTACGATGCTTTTCAGTGAGTGGGTGTAAGAGAGGGAGAATAGAGCGGAAGCTCTCGATGGAGGCGCCGTCGTGAATCTTCAGCTGAACTAATCTGAGATACCAGGCATGAATGCCAAAGTTGAACACTTGGTGCCTCACTAAGAGAGTTCCGCTGGGTTTTAGGGGGTATTTCGCGGTCTCATCCCTCGCCGAGGCCCACATCCTGACCCATGGGTCGGGGGTTTGTGTCTAAAAACATTTCCCAGTGAAGAAAAAAGATATGTGTGAATTCATATGTATGTGTCTGTTAATATATTAAAGAACATAAATCAATCTCAAATGATGGTTTCTTTTCTATAATTATGTCTAAGATGTGAGGGTGCTAATCTGGTAATAGTTATTCTATCCCTTATGGTCTCTTAAGCATTTTTTGGCGGCGGATCTTTGCTGATAGGTTGGTAAATACCCATGACTGAAACCACAGACGTCAGACCCAAAAAACCTTAAATCAGGCCATCAGTGTGTCATGTGTTATATTGATTTTCAAATACGAGACAGTTTACCATATGAGATTTATTAGCACACAATAAGAGCACCCATCGGCCAAAGCCCCGACGCATGAATGGACGGAAGGTTGACCATAAAAAAACCGAGTGTATGTGTCATTGTACACACAGCCCGTGACTCAGCTGAACGAGATTCTTTTATGCAGCAAATTGCCTTTTTGTCTGTAAATAGACCATTTTATAAGTCATATCGTTGACGACATTTAACTGTTGAACTCAACGGCCTCGTAAAGAAAATCGCAATTCTAAGTCTAGGTCTGGTTTGAGGCTTCAGCCGATGGCAACATTTACTGTACAGTTATGAAAAGGAGCTGGTCACACTTGTTAAGGCGCCGTCTTGAATCAACCTTATTGAATCTAAAATTATATGAGGACTTTCTTCTATACACATTCTGTGTATTGCTGTCCAAATGTAACTGAATAACTGCAGTTCGGAGTAGAGACAACTTCATGTTCCATGTCTTTTTTTATCATTTCCTTGCGTAATCGAGAGAGCTGGAAGCCCAAGTAGTTTGGGAGGAACAAGGCGAATTTTTCTCGTTGGGAAATGCTTTATGTACGCCGAATGAAGCGAACCTTCATCCGGGGAGTGTTGGACTCGCTATCTGTTGTAAGCTACCCACTAAAACCCAGCGGGAGCTTCTTCATCCATTTGGTAAGGTCCAGATGTTCGCTTCGGCTTTGATACCACCGGAAATATCCGAATCAAAGGTTCAATTGTGAGAGCAATCAAGCAAAATTGTGTCTCTTATCACAAGAAGGTAGGGTTCGATGTTAGCTTCTGGTAAAAAAGTGGTAGACCCTACTAATGTCTAAAAGCGATGTGATAGACTCAACATTAATTTATTAGTGAAAGTAGAATATGACAATAATTAACAACACAATGCAATTAATAAATGACAATGAGTTTGATAGCAGTATTGGTTATCACATAGACAAAGGTCGATTCCCCGACGCAGTCACTAAGGAATGCATACCAAACCCGCACTCTCGGCTACTTTTATAGCACCCATAAAACGAGTTATTGCGATCTCTTTACATTTGCCCATCCAACTACCTTAGCAACAAATACAAACGTCACTTTCGTCGTGTATATGTATTAAATAAACAGATTCATCTGCGCTTAATTAACGTGTGGGAAAGTAAGCTGTCTCTTTAACTACTAAACACATTAACTTGGTAGTAACAAGTATAGAATACATGACGTATAGGTTTTCGCATAAACCACAAGCTAACTCGCACAACTTCGTATATAAAAAAAAGAGAGAGAGAACAATATCTATGAATATAATATACTGGATGACCCGTGCAACTCTGCACATCATAAGAGAGAAAGACAGGGAACAAATTTGATTATCATAACAAAAGTTACATTGCGTCACTCTTACAAAAACGCGGTAGAGATGAGAGCGTTGAGAAACCGACGAACTTGTATGAAAGGTTTAATGAGAATGAAAGAAGCGAAGGAGATATGTAAGGATCGTGGCAACTGGAAGGACTTGGTCTCTGCTGTGGGATAAGGTGTGATGACTTTTTTTTACAACTTTGTAAGAGTATCGTTTCACTCATAGTTCTCGAAAAATGGGCTATCGAAACTGAGAGAATTATTCAATATCAACCAGCTCTTTGTGTCCTAAAGCCTAACAGATTACGACGATATTATTCTCGTGCGTGTCTCGGTTTCCAACCTTGGGCAGGTACCACAAAATTTCTCTATATATTGGGAAACTTGGATCCCTAATTGTTCTTTCCATTCCATCATTACGCTGTGCAGTGAAAACTAAACGTTTATATACGTTTAGTTATAGTTTAGCTATTTCGCTATTGGACTTATACAACATGTGACGCGCATGTCGTTGTACAAAGCATTCGTCCACTTCTGGACATAGGTCTCACGAAATGATGCCCACAAGGCCCGATCTTTCGCCGCCTAGCTCCAGCGGCTACCAGCGACACTCCTTATATCGTCGGTCCACCTTGTGGGGGGTCTTCCTACACTGCGTCGGCCGGTGCGTGGTCGCCATTCCAGCGCCTTCCGGCCCCAACGTCCTTCGGTTCGTGGGACCATGTGACCTGGCCATTGCCACTTCAGGCTCGCGATTCACGAATCGCGAACAAAGCATTAGCAAGTAGAAAATAAAATAGTGCACGAAATATAATAAGCTAAAAATCACGAACATAAACGTACATAATTCGACGGACACCAAATCCACTTAGCATATAAAACGCAGGTGCAAAATCTAAATATATCGCGTGACAAATATTTATAAATCCGCCACGTTCACACAGTGCGACTATAACAAGTGGAGAAACGTATATTTAGACATATTTATTAATAAAATCGTTGTAAACAACGACACTCATTGCATAGGTATGCAATTAATACATACACTTATGAATTCATTCACACGATATTGACAAGCAACCCTTATACATACATAGCATCACGCCTCATTCCCATAGGGGTAGGCAGAGACAACATCCTTCCACTTGCCACGATCCTTGCACATCTTCGCTTCTTTCATTCTCATTCAACTTTTCAAGGTCAAGAGTACTCTTAACCGACGAACTTGTAGTTCGTCGGTTTAGAGTACTCTTGACCTAGCTCTTATTTATAATGTCCTGGATTTGGTCGAGGAACGATCGCCTTGGTCTTCCCCTTCCAACTTTCGCATTCACTCTTGACTCATAAATCTTTTTTGTCAGTCTCCTTTCATTCATTCTCTCTACATGCCCAAACCATCTAAGCATACCTTTCTCAATTTTAGTCACTACGTCTTCTTTTATACCACAACGTTCTCTTATCACACGATTTCTTACTCTGTCACTCAGATTTAATCCACTCATACTTCTCAATGCTTTGATCTCTACCGCATTTATTTTACTTATGTGATTCTTCTGCCATACCCAACTTTCACAACCATAAATAAGTGTTGGCACCAACACTCCTCCATGCACAGCCAATCTGGCCCTTTGAGACACCATCTGGCTATTTATAAAGACGCGCAGAGCACCATTTACCATATTCCCTGCATTCACTCTCCTTTCAATATCACTTTCACATGTTCCATCTTTTGTAAACTTAGATCCTAAGTATTCTTTCACCTCTTCCACTTGTTCCCCATCAATCAAAATATTGCTATTCATCATAGATTTATCTCTTTCAAAAATCATAACTATAGTTTTGTTTACATTCACTTTCATTCCTTTTTTCTTTTAAAGCTTCATTCATAATATTTACCATCTCCTGTAGCTCATTAGCGAATGACGCAAGTATTACTTGATCATCAGCGTAGAGCAAACATTTGACGAGTAATTCATTCGTTCTTAACTTATACATAATTTCTTTTAAATCTGTCAAACAGTTATCCATGAATAGGTTGAACAACCATGGTGACGCAACACATCCTTGTCGAACACCTCTTTCGACAGGAAAGCACTCCGTGTTCACCCCGTTTATTCTGACACAAGCACTAGAACCCTCATAGAGAGACTTCAATGCCTGAATCAGATTACCGCTCACCCCATAAGTAGATAACGTTGACCACAGCTCATTCCTCACCACTCGATCATAAGCCTTTCCTAAATCTATGAAAGCGCAAATCACTGACAATTACCTCAAACGATACTATGGCGGTTAAGTTTTCTGCGTAACTTTATTATTTTTTTCATTCAGAAGAACCTTCGGACCATAACAAAACAGCACAACAAAATGAACGTGGAATTGGGAAAAAGGGAGTATAATCTTTGATAGAAGAACCTTAGTAATGTTGAAATTTTGCATCTAATTCTTTCCCTGCCGCATAACAACGTCCTTGTATCTATCAACAGTTTGGAAGGAATTCAAAGCAAGCAAATTATGTTACAACAGCACAAATTGTTTATTATTATAAGATAAGATATCACGATAATGACAAGTGCAGTATCGATAAAGATTGAATTATCAATAGAATTGTTTTCATACAATCGTATGACATTGTTAGTAGCTGTTGACGATGGTACAGTGGTGCGAGTACTTTACCGCCAAGCAAAGAGATTATACTTCGTTCGCGTTAAGAATACAGTGAGTCATCTATATTCGCCGGAGTAGCACCAAGTCACCAAGAGTAGTCAAGTTCACAGGTACTAGTTGAAGACATAGCTAGGCCGCCGAATAATGACTCACTACATTCTTATCGCAGACGTTTTTCGTCGTATGCCCCGCGGGTCGAATGAGTGACTACCAACTATTATGATTTTAATGTTAGCTAATAGGTAAACTATACAATGTTATCTTTTGTTTAATAAATTAAGACTCTGGTGTAGCGTCATCTTGCGCTAAACTTTGAGATTGTGAAAAAAATCCGTCTTGTATTGGTAGGCTAATATCTGAAAAATTAAAACTTGCCTCATGGATTTTCTTTGTTATTAACATCACTTATATAATCAAAAATTCAAATATTCACTAACAAACACTCATCATCATCATCATCTCAACTCATGGACGTCCACTGCTGGACATAGGTCTCCTCTAAGGATTTCCATAATACACGGTCTTGTGCGGTTTGAAACCATAGGCTTCCGGTCCTTTTCAGGTCATCTGTCCATCTGGTGGGGGGTCTACTAACGCTGCGCTTACCGGTACGTGGTCACCACTCCAGTACCTTGGAACCTCAACGTCCATCGTTTCGCTTAGCTATGTACCCTGCCCATCGCCACTTCAGCTCGGCGACTCTTCCAGCTACGTCGGTAACTCTTATTCTTCTGCCAATCTCTTCGTTTCGGATTTGATCCCGAAGAGATACTCCGAGCATAGCTCGTTCCATCGCCCGCTGTGTGATCCTGAGCTTCCTAATAAGGCGCATAATAAACATTCATAGTTTATAAAATACCATAAAAAAACTTAACGACCTTCGACGTGACACACGCAGCGTTGGTAACGGTCACTTTGTAACAGTTTTTTTTTATTTTTTTTCAATTGTCTGGTGTTATCTCTACGGATGTTTTGTTACGACAGTATCCGAGAAGCGAAATAGATAATACATTATCACTTAAGAAATGCTCATATTTCTGATGGACAGTCAAAGGGTTATGAGGTAAACTGCCTATGTCAACAATACGAAAAAGACTTATCGATCCCATGAGAGTATAGGAAAACCCAAATTACACATATGTATACTAAATTTTAAACCAATCTAGCGAACAATGAGTCTTTTTCGGTTATATATCTAGACAGATAGATAGATACGTGTAATTTATACGTAATTGTTGGAGTAACCTTAACGCCGAAGCATTTTAAACTCTTATCGTATTGATATAGAGTATATTATTCTTTGCACGATGTTTTTTATGTCTCGATTACACACTTTGATGCTGCGACGGGATTCTTTATCTTGTCTCAAACATTTGCGTGCAAGATCCCGTGCATGGCAACAGACATTAATATAAATCTCTGGTCTCGTCAGAGTTTCAACGCCTTTATTTCATTCAAAATCAAAATATTCTATAGTATCCAAGCAAAAAAACTGATTGCACCTCATAAAATATAAGAAGTTGTTGTAAATTCCAGTGGTCTACATAAAATCAACAACTCATTGATGGGTAACTGTATAAGTTTCTATAACAAGCCATCAGAAGACGTTGTAGATGTACTATAATTTGTAACATTACTTTGACGATAAGACAGCGAATTCTCGAAGCCAAGGAAACTGTGAGTTCTAAGTCCTTCTTTAATATCATCATCACACCGTACATTGGAAATAATTTGACAATTCAAACTGTTCTTTTTTTTGCGTTGGGATTTTTTTACGCACTTAACCCAATCGCAATGGGTCAGGAGTGTGGGATTAGGAGAGGGAGGAGACCTCGCAATACTGTGATACACCAAAGGGTCAGCTTGCGTAGTAAGCCTACTTGAATAAGAGTATTTTAAAATTGACTTTGACTTCATGCAGGTCTAATAAGCTTTGAGGAATCGCTCATCTGCCATGAACACAGCACATCAATCTGCGGCTGAATATCCAATGTGGGGGAGACCTCTTGCTAGTCAGCATAGTACAGTGGTCACCGGCGAAGGGGGTTGGAGGGCCGTTGCCTCTTTTTGCGAGATAGTTACCTAAAGCAGGAACTTAAGACGGAACCAAAACCTGAAGCTCTTACTATTCGTCGCAGAAGGTAATGCTAAGTCGTTCTCTAATATTATCATCAGTCGTACATTGGAAATAATTTGCATTTACTTTTACGCACCTAACCCGAACCTGAATGGGCCAGAAGTGTGGGATTAGGAGGAAGGCCTCGCAATGCTCAATAAAACCCGGCGTAACCCTCCTCATCAGTAAATAAAACACCAGAGCTTTGGGTTGTGCATTAAGCATAGTTGAATAAAGGTATTTTGAAATTGACTGACTTCTAACAAGCTCGGAGGAATCGCTCATCTGTAAAGAACACAGCACATCAATCTGTGGCAGAATAGCCAATGTGGGGATTGGGGGAGACCTCTCGCTGGCCAGCATAGTACAATGGCCATCAGGGAAGCGAAGTGGAGAGCCATTGTTTTGCGAGATTGTTACCTAAAGCAGGCACTTAACAGAGAACCAAAATTGGCACGTGAAAGCAAGAGAGCAAAAGACTCAGCCTTCTCCGCCTCTTCTCAGTCTTGAACCACGATTCGGCTTCATCATAATGATTTTTTTATAATTATGACAAGCATACGTGACTGCGAGACACCTGCAACAACAGGGAAACTGCCGATGCGATGCCCCTTAAGACAGTTGCATGCTGTAGTCTTGAACACTACTAATAGAAATTGGTTAAACATTTTGCAAATCAAGTCGTAAGCTAGCGAACCGCTGTTGTCCCACTTCAAGATGATGAGGGAAAGCTGGGTTCTAGTGTGTATTCTGCCTTGACAGTGACTCACTCCCGACTGCTCGAGTTGCGTAAAAGAATTTCACTGGTGATGAATCTACCGCTCGTTTATATTCGGTTATCTTTCGCATAGTTAATGGTCAATTAACACGGGTTTCCCCATACTCCAGAACAAAAATGAAAAACCAAACTTATGGCACAGTATTTATGTTCATCGCCGGTTGCCTGGTAACCATGAGAACAGGAAGTTCGTTTAGATAATTTTATTCACAACAACTTTATCTAATGGTTGTCGTGGGGTTAGTTTTCCGCTTCATTAGCTAAGATTAGGCTAACGGCTTATTTAAACGATAAGGGATATATGCAATATTAATAATTAATAATAAATCTTTATTTGTTCCGTAAAGATTGGATTGGTGTCTTAATATTATCCTCGACTTCCAAACTAGGACAACCCGTATCACGTTCGCTAATATTATAGGAGCTTTGTAAAACGTTTATGAAAAATTGTTAATTACATTATATTAATAACTTATAATTTTGTTAATATAATAAAGCCAATTGTTGCAAAGACGTTTGTAAACCAACAATGGTCCTTTCTAAAAACGATCGTGGTAGCATTAGATATAGAGCAATTACGTTTTTATTAAGATGTTATGATTATATTTGTTACAAAGAAGTAATTGATATAATAACACAAATATATTGTAAATAGATTATAAACAAGATGTAAATAGTAATGACCGAGGAACGCTTAATCGTTTCTTAACGAACGTTTGTCAGTCATTTGACTGAAATAACAGAATACGATTGTCTATTAGATTGGACTAACCAAGCTGTTTTTAAATGTCAAGTACTTCCATTATTAATGACTCCACGGATTTGAAAGGTACATAATACTTCAATTCTTCGTCTTCTAAAATCGCATCATATTTTTTTAAGATCGGCCGCTATCTTTTGGACATCTAGCAAGAAGAGACAGTTGGGCTGCGGACTTGATACCTGCTTATTCACGATTGTCCCGTAGTCAAGACTTCTTCCTGAGTTTTCAACTTGGAACAGCCCTTGCTTAAGTACATGGTCGGGACACTCAATTTTCCGCCTCTTGATGGTATGCATAAGTTTCCGGGTCATACCGACTCGCTGAAGTAAGTCTTCGATTCGTATTTTTGCGTCAACTGATACGAATGTTGTGATTCGATGTTTATTTTAAGAACGAATTTAATGAAATACCTTTTTCACTTATAATTTTCGGCTACGTTCGCCACTTTAGTTATAAGATTGGAAAGTATTTAAATTGATTATGATTTATTTATCATAATCGTCGATACAAGTATAATAAAGTTGTACTGTGGTAAAGTATTTGGTTAAGTGCGATATTAGAATGTATAACGAGTTAAAATATGTTTGCGTCATAGTATTAGTTTTTGTATTGATTAAGTTGAAGTAAGACGTTGCGTTGGCAGGCTGGCGGAGCTTATTCATAGAGGACTACTGTGTGAGTGTTGATATTAAGTCTATTAGTGGAATGTTAAGAAAGTATTAATGTATTAAGTTTAAGTTATTAATCTCAACACGAAGCATGAAACGGTATATCGACGTCTCAACCTATGAACGTCCACTGTTGGACAAAGGTCTCTCTTAACGAATTCCACGGAGTCCGATCTTGGGCTGCTTGTATTCAGCGGCTGCCGGCGACCCGCTTGATGTCATCGGTCAACCTGGTGGGGGGATCTGCCAATGCTGGATTTTCCGGTACGAGGCCACCACTCTAGCACCAACGTCCATCGGTTCTGCGAACTATGTGACCAACCCATTGCCACTTCAGCTTTACAATTCGGTCTGCTACGTCGGTTACGTTAGTTTTCCTACGGATCTCCTCATTTCTGATTTGATCACGTAGAGAAACCTCGAGCATAGTCCTCTCCATTGCCCGCTGAGTGACTCTGAGTCTTCTTACGAGGCCCACGTATCACTGGCAACACGTACTGTTCGGAGTACAGTACTGAGGAATTGTGGATGAAATTATTCGCCGTAATTATTCCCCCGAAAGCTGCCCATTCGAGTTGGATTCGGCGGTTGATCTCTATTTCAAAGTAACGAAATAAACAAACTTCAAAATGTCTCGAGGCGTCATATAATATCTTCTTTCAGGGTTGTCCTATAAAGAAACCCGACCCTTTGCTTTATATTTAGTTAGACAACATAGTAATAATAATAATAATAATAATAATAGTATTAATTTTTATTATAATCAAATGGATCATATCTGTTAGTAACAATAATCTTAGCCTAATATTAGTACACTAACCTACTTAAAAGTAATTTTTCTACCTAGTCACAGCCTTGATTTGTCAGTACATGTACAATACAGCAGTGGTTCAAGTACCGGCATTCAAGTCTATCAGCAAATGCCTTCAGAATACTGTTAGTGCTGCCCCGAACCCTGCGCACCAGGGATGCACACCGTTTGCGAATGGTAGTGTAGAAACAATCTACACCCGCCCCTGTGAACATACCTGAAGCGCTGCAGAAGCGAGGTAGCCCCATCAGAATCCTGAAAGCATTATTGTACTGCACATGCAGAGCATTATACTGCTTTCGAGTGTAATCAATCCACAGGCTGCTCGTGTAAAAAGACGTACAATAAGCATTGAAAAGAGTCAATTTAACCTGAAAAGTACAACGAGCAAACATGCGCGCGATCATGTTTGCTCTGACAGACAATGCTCTGCGCTCTCTCTCTATATCTGCATCGTCTTTCAGATCAGAGGATACAACATGGCCGAGGTATTTAAATCTGAACACTCTGTTTAATGGAGTACCATAAAGTTTAACAGATGGTATGGTCCCGGGCAGCGCCTTTCCTTTGACCAGAAAGACCAGGTGATTTCTACTTTGAATTTCATGACTATTATTCATACATACATACATAGCATCACGCCTCATTCCCATAGGGGTAGGCAGAGACAACATCCTTCCACTTGCCACGATCCTTGCATATCTCCTTCGCTTCTTTCAATCTCATTAAACCTTTCATACAAGTTCGTCGGTTTAGAGTACTCTTGACCTGGCCGTTATTTAAAATGTCCTGGATTTGGTCCAGGAACGTTCGCCTTGGTCTTCCCCTTCCAACTTTCGCATTCACTCTTGACTCATAAATCCTTTTTGTCAGTCTCCTTTCATTCATTCTCTCTACATGCCCAAACCATCTAAGCATACCTTTCTCAATTTTAGTCACTACGTCTTCTTTTATACCACAACGTTCTCTTATCACACTATTTCTTACTCTGTCACTCAGTTTTAATCCACTCATGCTTCTCAACGCTCTCATCTCTACCGCATTTATTTTACTTTTGTGATTCTTCTGCCATACCCAACTTTCACTACCATACATAAGTGTTGGCACCAACACTCCAGCATGCACTGCCAGTCTAGCCCTTTGAGACACCATCTGGCTATTCATAAAAGCATGCAGAGCACCATTTACCATATTCCCTGCATTCACTCTCCTTTCGATATCACTTTCACATGTTCCATCTTTTGTAAATTTAGATCCCAAGTATACAAATTCTTTCACCTCTTCCACTTGTTCCCCATCTATCAAAATATTGCCATTCATCATAGATTCATCTCGTTCAAAAAGCATAACTTTCGTTTTGTTTACATTCACTTTCATTCCTTTCCCTTTCAAAGCTTCATTCATAATATTTAGCATCTCCTGTAGCTCGTTAGCGGATGACGCAAGTATTACTTGATCATCAGCGTAGAGTAAACATTTGATGAGTAATTCATTCATTTTTAACCCATACATACTTTCTTTTAAATTATTCATTATTATTTTACTATTATTCATTATTATTAATTTTAATTACACCCGATTCCAGGACCTCATATTGCGCTACCGTTTGCGATGGTTACTGAACCATTGGGTTGAATCGGCTAAGTAAATAAATCGCAATACATAAATAGCTGCGAGGCGCATCGTACGCTGTGCTGACGAATGCGGTGTATTTTTGGCAGTGCAACAAGCCGACGGCCGAACAGGAAAAAGATCGATGTTTCTAGAATAAACGATGCAAATTTTTTTATTATAATCTAAAGGAGCGACGTCGTTATCCTGTCCGAACGAATTAATATAATACTTAAATACTCTTTTGATATATCAAATCAAAATATCTTCATTCAAGTAGGCATATTACAGCACTTTTGAATCGTCAAATTATATATTTTTTTCCACACTCTGATTCTAATATACGTCTGATGATGGTACTCAAGAACGGCTTAAAATCTAAAGTTACGAAAGTTCCTTCGGGCCCTGATCCGAGAAGAACCCACAACAAACTCAGCCGGTTATTTTTTTCTTTGTTACCATCATCATTAGAGCAATTCGTTCACTCCCAAGCGTTTCTATCGTCTAGGTAATCTTGCAACTTAACGTCAAAAGAACGTCTTGTGGGAGTTTATTATAGAAACGTATACAGTTACCCTTAAAGTTTATTTTGGTGTTCGCAAGTTATATGATGTACATTCACTCTTTTTATTAAAAGAGTCAATGTTTTTACGTCAAACAACAAATTTTCTAATAAATATACGCAGTGAATGTCATTATGTTAACTGCCTTGAACTACATTGAACATTGTTTTTCGTTTAATACATTATTGTCACCTGTGTCTAATTACGCTGACAAAGTTTAAAATTAAATATCGCTGTCTCTGCACTTGATTTTTGTAATGCTGTTATAGGTTAGCTTGACTATAATCTCTCCCGAAGTCTAACATGGAAACGCCTTAAATCCGTACAATTGAATCTTATAATGGTTGTTGTAATAAACAATGGAATTAGGCTGATCGTGCCTCTCCGTCGCTTGTTCTGCGCTCTCGAACGTGACAGTGAATGACGTGCAGGGGGTAACCGTCAATTCAAAACACGTTATCACGTCAAAGCAAGACATATTTTTATATAAGCTATCGCCGTCGCTATATTGGCCTTGGCTGTTTTGCCTAGCACGTTGCACTGTACCCTATTCCGAGGCCGGTTGTAATGGGACATGCGATGCAAGGACGAAAAAATAAGAGGCGATAGGAATAAGTATCACATTAAAAACAATTTTTGTTTTATTTACATACATATATATATATTATTGAAGTAAATTCACATTAGAGAATGTTATATTACAAGGAGATCCTCAGAAGATCCCTTATCTCGTCGCGGCTTTGTTTGCGTCTGCAGGCGACACACACGGGGTTATCAGTTAATGGCGAATCAGTTTACCAGATTTGGGTCAAGATAACGTTGTTCACACAGCACCTCTAACTATGTGACTGTAATGTCGTCACGAGGTGTTGTACGCAAATTAAAGATGTAACCGTCCAGTTTAAAACTAAGAATAATCTTGTGTACAATTCACAACTAGTAGAAGTGAAACCTTCAAAAATGTTGGCTTCAAGATAATCAGACGAATTTTAATTTATAGCAAGAGAATCATTGAAGGTTTTAGCGGTAATTTCATGTGAGTTCTTATGCCTCCCACTGTGCTTGAATGGATGCCTGTGGGGGGAGGGAGGGCACGAAGCAGACCACAAAAAAACCACAAGCATAACAAATACTGTACAATACTACCTGGACACGAGTGGGGGGAGAGGGGGATATGAAGAAGACCACAAACAACCACGAGCATAACAAATACTGTACAATGCTTCCTGGACACGAGTGAGGGGGGGGGGGGGTGCATGAAGTAGACCACATACAACCACAAGCATAACATAACTAATACTGTACAATGCTTCCTGAAAACGAGTGAGGGGGGAGGTGGGAAGAGAGTGCATGAGGCAGGCCACGAACTGTATATATACTGTATAATACTTCCCCCTCTCTCTACCCGTTTTTCGGTTCATAGACTTTCGAATCACAGCGATACTAAAGAAGATCATTTCAAACATAGTTCATAGTATACTTTTACAAACGCACAATGCAATTCAATCAGCTGATGCAAGCCACGGTCGCCGCCATAGAGGTCCTATCAAGAATAACAGGTACTTAAAAAAAAGTTTGCTTCTAAAAAGCCCATTGGTTTCAGTGTTAATACGTAAAGGAAACTAATATTATATAGAATTCAACCTAAGTGTTTTTTCTTAATAAAATGTGACTGTAAAGTAAAGACCCAACAGACTTACATACTGAAAGAATCGTGGATATCTCACTTATCAACTATATGTCCCTAACCATGACTGGGCCGAAACTATCAAGACTTATGTTCATTTTTATGTTAGTCCATTCTCTTAATCTTCTTTCTTATTCCCGCTTTCTTTTTTCAGCCTAATTAAAGTCGGCTTTTTGACATATTTCCAAGGGATCCTTAACTACGAATTTCGCAGTTGGAAAACAGCTAGCATTATAAAAGGTAGGTATAGAGGGACGAGCACTCGTCGGAGTATGCCTTGAGGAATGCCGCTCCCGGAGCGTTCTCGCTTTATAAAGAGACGAAAGTACCGTCGGATGTATCTTTTTGTGATCGCTCAGCTGGCGAAGTATTATTGTTCATGCGATCATGATATTTAAAGATGTAAAGAATCGCGCTAAAAGGTAATTTACCTATTGTTCAGGTCAGGTTCAGGTATCATCACTTGCCATTACAAGTCAAGCGCTAACCTACCAGGATTTAAAATGATACAGATAAACTTAGATAGTTTATGTTTAGAAGCGTAGAGAGAATGAATGAAAGGAGTCTGACAAAAAGGATTTATGAGTCAAGAGTGAATGCGAAAGTTGGAAGGGGAAAACCAAGGCAAACGTTCTAAGATCAAATTCAGGACATTTTAAAAAAAGGGACAAGTTAAGAGTATTCTAAACCGACGAAATTGTATGAAAGGTTTAATGAGAATGAAAGAAGCGAAGGAGATATCCAAGGATCAAGGTAAACGGAAGGACATGGTCTCAGCTTTCCCCTATGGAAATGATGCATGATGGTACGTATGTTTGTAAAAAGATCAAGTTAAGAGACGACTTCATTTTAAAATCAGTCAGTCACACAAAATTAGACACAGGTGACAGTAATGAAATAAACAATGTTGCAAATTTAAAAGAATTATTTTAGTATAATTTCAACAAATTTTGTACAGGTTAACCAGCCAGGGGCGATACCTTCTGATGGTTTTGATTAGGACAAATAGCCAATTTATTTATTAATTTATACTTTATTGCACACATATGCAATACAAGTTAGTTTTAGAAATAAACAATGTTTAGGATGACGAAGTGCGTAAAGGCGGCCTTATCGCTGTAGCGATCTCTTACAAACCTATGATGAGAGGAGAAGTAAGCAGTGATAAGGGCGTTCGTTTAATCTCAGTCTTCAATTCAAATCAAATTGTCTAACGATTCGCCAAGCATTTCCCTAAATCAATGGGAGATTGTAATCATCAACGAGCCTAACTGTCGCAATAACGTCAATAGCGATAAAATAAACATTTTGGTGCGTTCGTTGATACGCCTTATCAGTACAACGTAGGTCATCTTCTTTAAAGTAAATACTGAGCTTGAGTTTATCTATATATAATAAATACAAAATTGTTTGTACCTGTACATTATTGACATTGAAACCAACCAACTCCAAGATGTGCCCCAAACCACAAACGTTGGAAACATGGTTTAACTCACCAAAGTCAAAATATTCTTCATAAAAGTAGCCTCAAAAAGCAATTTTGACTCGTCAATAGTCTGTCCGTTGATATCACATCACAGTTTTTTAGGTTACAATGTGTAATATTTAGCTTCGTGTGTAACGGAAATAAAATAAAATACTGCTTGAATATAATAACGGCACGGTTTTCCTGCACAGTCTGGTGAGACACTTAACCAGGTTGGCCTTTGACAAAATCGTCAATAAGGACATTATCATCAGAGTAGCCCCCTCTTTGTACTGAACCATTACAATATGCCACTTCAAATGGGGCAAGGCGTATTATATTCAATACGCGCCTCCCTCAAGTCACTTTCTCCCTCACTCGGAAAATAGAATTAGGAGTAGGGCACTCTTACATTGTAACGAGTGTCTCAATATCAAATAGTTCTTACCGTGATGGGGACGTGATACCAGGCGGTGTATGTTAGCACGTCCTTCGTGTCGACTTTCACTCGGACTCATCTCGGGAATGCACGAATCCGGGATTCTTCTCAAACCTGTTGAGGAGTGCGGGCCTAGAGGCGTAGCCGCATTGCCCGGGAATTTACCGGGCTGGTTCCCACCAATCTAGTTAGCAGGCCACTCCAGTATATCGTCCAGTCCGGTGTCACCACTGCCACCGCGTCGTCTTCGCTGTCATCACCTACATCCGGAGATGGCAGCAGGAGGAGCTCACGAGGCAGGGGACAATGCCGTGGAGGTGTGTATGCTGGAAGTTGTCCGCTAACCGAAATATACTCCGCGCAATTCGGCGGACGAACACCTCCAAGGTGGGCGTCTCATTGTCACGGTGTATGACATCATTTTTGACGTACCTAGGAGCTCCTACTATTAGATGTTAGATGTAGGCACTTATTCTGCTGGATATGTAGCCTCTGCCTCTGGTACCCTGAGCCGAAGCCGTATATGTCAGTCTGGAGCGGACGTAGGTTCCGTACACCTTATGCTTGGCTTTTACAGGGAGACTTAAAAAGCGGTCACAACAGCCTAGCCCACGGCGTGGGTTACCGTATCCGCCAGGCGCAGATATCCTAATAACCCATGGAGAGGGTTCCACTGGGTTTAGTATGTATATATACGGGACTGACCTAAATCCTACTCAAAGTTTGAAAAAGTTCAATTACTGACTGACTGCAGATGGGTTTTATTATTGTTAGAAATTTTGTGCAGTTTACTATTTGTTTATATTGTAACGTTGATGCTCAGCCATAAACTGTACCTGTTAACATACGATAAGGCATGGCGGGCGCCTACGCTGTTACCAACCGAAAAGTTGTAACTGCCTTATCGGTTAAACAAATATCGCCTTAAACAGTAAACAAATAAGAATCTTATTTGTAGACATATGTTTTTATTATGGGACGAGACGATGACGATGCGCTTAGCAAAGAGCCCGCATTCTACCGGTCAACTCGGAGCATCGCACTGTGCGTTTGCAAATATACTTGCTACTATCCCATAGGGATATATGGGAGGTCATATTAACTGCACTAAGTTTTTTGTCGTGGAAACCTTTTTAGGCCAATAGTTGATGTGTAATTAGTGAGTATTTAATGATACTGAGCCGTCACGCTCGGCTATAACATCACAGAAGAACGACTAAACGGATCATGTGGTATCAAGAAACCTGTAATCAATGTAAGTAACAGCCCATTATCGTCCCACTGCTGGGCACAGGCCTCCTCACTTATATGAGAGAGGGTTTTTAGAGCATAGACCACCACCACGCTGCTCCACTGCGGATTGGCAGGCATAGTACACAAGTGCACTCTCTATTCCTTCACTCTCATAGTCCGATGTGACGGTAATCCGACACGACCGGAGAGAGATCGGGCGCAGGACCGACGGCTTAACGTGCTCTCCGAGGCACGGGGGTGGATCACACCGCCAACTTCCCAACTTCGGGCAAATATTGAGAAAATCTTAATAGAAAACTCAATATTGATTTTTGAATTGGCCCGACCCGGGACTCGAACCCAGGACCTCATGTCTGTAGTCGAACATGCTAACCACTAGACCAATGAGGCAGTCAAGAAACCTATAGCCCATAGATATTTACGAAAGCAACCGAAGAAATTGATGATATTACGTCACAGAGTAAAAGCCAAATATCCCAAGGCGACCCTGGTTTTTTACCCCTGGTAACATCTACAAAGTCACGAATGCTTCTTATTCACTTGTGTTCCTGTCCACCTAGCGAAACTCCGGATCAGGGACAATTTAATTTGTGAATGTTCTGGACGAAGGCAGTTTCCCTTATCATGTGTTGTCCTTAACCTATAATTTTTTAATTTTTAGTAGTGGTGGTAAATTACTATAAGGTGTCAACTATTTGTAGATTATCAAAATCTTGGTTTGCAATCACAGAATCGTACAATCCTAAGTGCCTTCTCCAATTAACGTGACACTGAAAGCCAATTATTAAAAGAAGGAAACTAAAAAGCAAAATGGACTTGAAATAGGGTTTGGCAAACTTGCTAAAATTAATCCAGACATACTATTCTGGATATTTTACGGGAAATATCTTAACATCCTTGTACAGAAAATATATGAATTGTGTGTGACAATGTAGTGATTGAAGATATGGTAGTGACTTTTGGATTTAAACAAGACAATGACTGACAAGAGAATGACCATGAACTACTCGTTCTAGTCTTTCAGTGTCAGATAGCCCATTTATCGAGGAAGCAATGTAAGCGATGCACGAATAAAAATTGCTTCAAAATCGGTTATTTCTTCTGAATTTCTAGTAACGAAAACGATAAAAGTTTGGCCAAAAATCATGTACGACACAATTAATCCCCTTTAATAATTCTTAAAAAATGTCCACCACAGCATCTGTCTTGTAAGGTTGGCGCTCAGCTAGTATGTGATATTTACGTTTTCACAACGCGTAGATAACATTTTCTTATCTAATGTCTCATCTGATATTTCGGTCCAGTTGTGAATTGATTTGGGCCATGCTCCAAGGCGCCATTTTGCTGAGAAACCTGACCGCGGTCATGTGACGTGACGACAATTCATTATTGAATCACACACCCTCTACATATATACTCATTACCTTCTTATTTACGTAAATACAGTGTGTTCCTAAATGAAATGCGAACCCAGTACTTATTAAATACATACATAGCATCACGCCTCATACCCATTAAATCTTTCATACAAGTTCGTCGGTTTAGAGTACTCTTGACCTGGCCCTTATATAAAATGTCCTGGTTCATAAACGTTAGCCTTGGTCTTCCCATGCCAACTTTCCCAGTCACTCTTGACTCATAGATCCTTTTTGTCATTCTCCTTTCATTCATACTCTCTACGTGCCCAAACCATTTAAGCATACCTTTCTCAGTTTCAGTCACTACATCTTCTTTTACACCACAACGTTCTCTTATCACATTATTAAATTCCTAATAAAATCTCTTTGTTTACAAATCCAGTGTAACATAATCGATATTAGAATTTTTTCGAAATCTACCACCACCGTCCGTAAGAGCTAAAGCAAATTTTACCTTAACATTTCATAACATTGTCTTTAGATTCAGTAATTCATGAAATAGATAATAGACGGCAAGTAGACGCACTTTATTTCGATTTTAAAAAAGCGTTTGACCTCGTTGATAATGACGTACTTCTTAAAAAATGTGCAGGATTGGGATTTGATTCCAAATTATTGTGTTTTTTTGCAAGCTACTTGAAGGATCGCTCTCAGTACGTTAAGATCGGCAAATACGAGTCAAATACGTATTTCACCAGGTCCGGTGTTAGTCAGGGAAGTACACTTGGTCCGACACAATTTCTGATCATGATAAATGATTTACCAAAAGTAGTAAAAACTTCTATGTGTCTATTATTTGCAGATGATTTAAAAATATACAATAAGGTTGAAAATTCTAAGGACACTGAATGCATACAAATAGATATAGATGCAGTAACAGAATGGGCAGACTTAAATAAATTATCATTCAATGAGGATAAATGTAAAGTTATAACATTTTCAAGATCCAAAACACCTATAGTAAATAATTACACAATAAAGGGGAAACAAATTAACAGAGTAAATGAAATTAGGGACTTAGGATTAATATTAGACCAAAGATTAGTTTTCAAAAATCACTACAATAGTATATGTAAATCTGCTCATAAAAGTCTAGGATTCATAATTAGGATATCGTCACAGTTTTCTGATATCAGAGTAGCGATATTACTGTATAAATGTTTTGTCCGCAGCAAACTTGAATATGGGGCCATCGTTTGGGATCCATATGAAATGAAATATGTAACGTTAATAGAGAAAATTCAAAAAAAATTCGCACGCTATCTTTATAAAAGACTCTATGGATATTACCCATATTTATATCCGTCTATTTTTATAGGTGCCATGGTTGGCTTAGAGACGCTAGAGTTCAGGCGTAAATTATTATCTATAGTGCACTACTATAAGCTCTTAAATGGCGAGGTGGACAATCCGATTGCCCTTGCGCGTGTAGGACTCGTAGCACCGAGACGGTACATGTGCGGTGCGGCCGGGGCCAGCGGTCCGCGACGGCGACCGCGGCTGCTGGCATCGGGAGAGCAGCCGCGGACACGTCGCGGGTCCGCAGCACCTACTCATCGCGTAGTAGAGCATCTTAATAAAATATTGGTCCAAATCCCGGATACTGATGTGTTCGGACAAACGATTACATCATTTATAAAAAATGTTTCAGTATATTTTAATAAATAATTTTTATCATTTATATATAATATGTAATTATAAAAAACCTAACTTGTATACGATTTGGCGAGAGCTATTAGTGTACTATGTATTGTTTGATAAATAAATAAATAAATAAATAACGAATTGTTAATCAATGCAAAATGTGGATTTTTAAACATTGTCTTTATAACGAATTGTTAAGATTTTTACCTTCTATTAACCTTATTCTCGCTTAATTTCATAAATACATATATCGATAGGTTAAATTCTTTGTAGATTGAGATGCTAAGTATAACGAATCGTAGTCCAACCTAAAATCTCATTACAACAACTGAAGGATATTTCAAACAATATGATGTTGTCTTATTGGTAAAAGGTACGAAACAAGTTTTCAATTGCGCTAAATTTTTTTCAATAAAATTAATCCGACGATCTGTTAGCCTGGTGGTAAGTGAACCATAGACATCGTTCTTGTATCTCAAGAGACAGGATCCATCCAGGCTAATGTTGTTTTTAATAAATCAAGTCTAGTACAGGTTCCATTGCAATTATTATATTATACATGTTTTATTTTGTTTTTAGAAATATACAGTAGCGAGATCATTACTCTTTTTGCCGTATATATATCAAAAATAAATATAGAATTTTCAATTAAACATTGCATAAGCATGTAGATGTTCTATTTACCCACTTATCAGCCAACATGTATATTTGTAATTGCAATATATGTTGAACATTAAAACAACAAGATAATATAAACATATATTCCTATGCCATCTAGCACGAATTACCAAAATTTATCTAAACTAATATTATAAAGAAAAGACATTTGTGTTTTTGTATGTATGTATGTACCGCCTCACCCAGTCATCGTTGAGAACTCAGCTCTCGAAATTGTTGACGAGTACACGTACCTGGGACATATAGTCCAGCTAGATAGGTCCAATTTCGAGAAGGAGGTCAACCGCCGAATCCAACTCGGTTGGGCAGCGTTTGAGAAACTACGCCAAATATTTTCGTCCGATAACCCTCAGTGCATGAAGACCAAAGTCTTCTATCAGAGCGTGTTGCCAGTGATGACCTACGGTTCTGAGACGTGATCGCTGACTATGGGCCTCATGTGTAAACTCAGAGTCACTCAGCGTGCGATAGAGAGGGCTATGCTCGGAGTTTCTCGACGTGATCGAGTCAGAAATGAAGAGAACCAGAGTCACCAACATAGTCCTGCGAATAGCGAACCTGAAGTGGCAATGGGCGGAGCACATAGTCCGACGGACCGATGGACGTTGGGGCCCGAAGGCACTGGATTGACGACCCCACATCGGGCGGCCCAGTGTAGGGAGACCCCCCACTAGGTGGACCGATGACATCAAGAGGGTCGCCGATAGCCGCTGGAGCCAGGCGGCGCAAGATCGGGCCTTGTGGACGTCATTAGGTGAGACCTATTTCCAGCAGTGGACGTCCATCGGTTGAAGCGACGACGACGATGACGACGATATATGTTTGTAACATTTTCACACAAAAACTACTGGATAGATTTCAAAAAATTTCACCATTAGAAAGCAGCATTTTCACTGAGAGTCTTAGGCTAAATTACTTTCTCCAAAAAAATAGAGATCCTCAAGAAAAATGCATTAATGTAACCCAAGGTGTGAATCAAGAAATCTGTTATCGCGTGCGCTGTGAAAACTATTGAAGATAGAACAAAAAATGTTCTACAATATTATAGAAGCTATAATATCTACAAGCCACTATAACTACATTTTTCCATTTTAAAGGTCAATGAAATTGCCAACAACAATCAAACCATATTATTCATGCCTTTGTAATAATCCTTTTCCTGTTAAATATTTTATTGAAGACCGTTTCAATACCTGTAAAATACTTTTTAAATTATCCAAATCAGACATTCCATTCAAGAGATATAACAAATTGAAAAATGTCAATCTAAAGAAAATTGTAGCGACCCTTATAAATAGGTCTGGGACTGGTGAGTTAGCTCATACTCCAAGGATACCAATACCAACCGATATACCTATACTGTTTTTATTATTGTCAAACGACTTAACGTTGTATTAAAAACTTTATCTTGTCAAACGCAAGTTATTAACAGATCTGGATCTGAGTAAAGGAGCCTCAGATAATAATATCAAATAACAAAAGTTTGTTGTATGTACATAAAAACATTGACTCTTTTAATAAAAAGAGTGAATGTACATCATATAACTTACGAAACCAAAACAAACTTGTTATAAATTCTAGTAGGCTGCATAAGATTAACAACTCATTTAAGGGTAACTGTATACGTTTCTATAATAAACTCCCACAAGACGTTCTAAATCTATCAATTAATAAATTCAAAGTCTTTGTTAAAAGAAAGATGATAGAAAAATAGTATATAAGTGTTCTAATTTTAATTAAAATATAGTAACCTAATATGATATTGTAATGACGATGGAAAAAAATACCCGACTGAGTTTGTTGTGGATTCTTCTCGGATCAGGTAAAAAAAAAAACCCGACTGAGTTTGTTGTGGGTTCTTCTCGGATCAGGGCGCGAAGGAACCCTCGTAACTTTAGATTTTAAGCCGATCTTGAGTACCGTCATCAGATGTATATTAGAATCAGAGTGTGGAAAAAAAATATAATTTGACGATTCAAAAGTGCTGTAATATGCCTACTTGAATAAAGATATTTTTGATTTTGATTTTGAAAGTTAATTCATCAAAATTGCTCAAACTCCCTTCTTATATATGCAGATGCATCAAAACCATCTCCTGATAGCTGTGTTGGTGCAGCCTGCTGGGTTCCCAGGTATTTTAAAATTCAATCCTGTATGCCTATTCCCATATAATCCAACAAACTGTAATTCTGACTGACTCCTTAAGCTGCCTTTTGTCTATTAAAGAAAACCGCTTTTGTTGTAAATCAAGATTCCCCATTATTTTCAGAATCAGAGAGGCTTTGTTCTCATACTTTCAACGGAATTTATCTGTTTTGCTTGTTAAAGTTCCCAGTCACTCCGGTATTCCTGGAAATGAGAGCTGACTCATTCCCTAAAGCAGCAATCTAAGATGGAACGCTTGATCACTTTCAAAACTTTTCACTCATAAGTACACTTTACACGTCTTATATGGAAAAATCTTGGAAGTCATTTTGGATTTCATCAAAATTGGTTAAAGGCAAATATTATGCCGCCATCCAGCCAAATATCCCAAGGCAACCCTGCTTTTTTCTTCATAGATATGCAAATCGCTCTGTAACATCTACTATCTCACGAATGCGTCTTGGTCATTTGTGTTCCCCTGTCCACCTAGCGAAACTCCGGATCAGGGACAATTCAATTTGTGAATGTGGCCTGGACGAAGGCACTGTTCCCAATATCATGTTCAACTGTCCTAAAATTTCCCACCCCATACATGACATTATTCCTCCCACTGTTCCTTTTCCTTTAAATATTGAGTATTTGTTAAGCCTTGTATATAGTCCCTATTGTAAATATCTTTGTAAATTATTAAATGTAATAGTATAAAGTTGTGAATGTTTTGTAATAAGTGTTTATCATGTGTATGTCGTCCCTAACCCTTATTTTTTTATTTTTGTTTAGTGGTGGTGGTAAATAAAGTGTCGACTATTTGTAAATTATCAAAATTTTGATTTGCGATCACAGAAACCGTACAATCTCCTACGTGCCTTCTCTAATTAACGTGACACTGGCGAAATTGTGTCTGCCTCGTCTTACCTGAAAGCCAATTATTAAAAGAAGACGAAGAATTATTGTTCCTAGGATATACGTCCTTGTAAACTAACCACAACCGAAGCCTCTCACTATAATATCCCAAAATAGAATCGTACCCGAGACCTACATAGTGAAGCGTATATTCATAACACTATTGAGCAAAAATTTTACTGATTTCAAGCCAAAATAAACATGAGGCAGCCAATTAACCTTCATTGGACAATAAAGACGCGAGCGCCGTCAAAACAAGCGCGTAGGATGACGCGTCAAAATAACTTCTATATCCGTACTTTACGGCACTTTAATAGAGCTTTAAGACCGCCTATATTATGTATAGGCACTGTAGCAATATATGCCTCTCTAGCACTTATAATACATTCTTAGATGGTAAGGTGATAATCTGAACTGGCCCATTGGTGGACTGGACAGCTAGTTTGGCTGTTGACGTGAGTTCCTAAGTTCGAGTCGAAAATTTTTGATAAGTCTAAAACTTTTCACTTTAAAACTAAATTCATCACATAAAGTTCATTTTTGAACAACATTTTTGTACATTATTATACCGAAGACATCCCGGACGTCTGCTTGTACAAGGTTAGTATGGTCCTTAAGCAGGTAAAGAACAGCAAGGCACCTGGTGATGACGGAACCACAGCGGAACTCCTGAAGGCGGGTGGAAAACCCATTCTAAGTCCTTCAGCGAATGTTCAATTCCGTCATCCTGGAAGGTACGGTGCCAAAGGCATGGCATGGGAGCGTTGTAGTTCTGTTCTTCAAGAAAGGTGACAACACCTTATTGAAGAATTATAGACCTATTGCGCTGCTAAGTCATGTCTATAAACTGTTCTCGAAGGTCATTACGAATCGTCTCGCTCGCAAATTTGACGACTTCTGGCCCCCCGAACAAGCCGGATTCCGAAAAGGCTTTAGTACCATCGAACACATCTTTACGCCGCGGCAGATTATACAGAAGACCGAAAAGTATAATTGGGCACTTTGCTTAGCGTACGTGGACTATGAGAAAGCCTTCGATTCGGTGGAAACATGGGCCGTGTTGAAATCTTTACAGAGATGCCGAATTGACCACCGGTAGTCCAGCTAGGTAGGTCCAATTTCGAGAAAGAGGTCAATCCAACTCGGTTGGGCAGCGTTCGGGAAGTTCCGGAAGACTTTTTCGTCCAATAACCCTGTGCCTGAAGACTAAAGTCTTCGAACAGTGCGTGTTGCCAGTGCTTACCTGCGGATCGGAAACGTGGTCGCTGACTATGGGCCTTATTCGAAAGCTCAGAGTCACTCAGCGTGCGATGGAGAGGGCTATGCTCGGAGTTTCTCTACGTGATTAAATCAGAAATGAGGAGATCCGTAGCAGAACCAAAGTCACCGATATAGCCCCACGAATCGCGAACCTGAAGTGGCAATGGGGGGGGGGGACATAGTCCGACGAACCGATGGAAGTTGGGACCGGAAGGTGCTCCATTTTTAGTAACAACACCACCGTTGACATATTTCAATATTAATGAAGCTATTTAAATAATTTTTGAAGTGAAACTTCTTTAGGCGCATGAGGCTAAAATTGTGACGCATGAAACGCGTGATTAGCGTCACGAAGATGTGCAACGTTTTCAAGGCTAACTTGTTTGAAGGTTTGTCTTAACATTTACGAATAACACGTGGCATTTTTATTTACAACTCGTCATTTGAGATTTCAATAAATCATTTGTATTTATTTTCGACACTTTTAATATTTTAATGATAATTAAATGCATTAAATTTATCTTCCTTTTTCCCTCCCTCACAGTCTTGGAAATCTAAAGTTGTTTGCCAAAGAAGGTTCACTTCTGACATGCACGCAATTTAATGTTCTTTTTTTTAGTTATTTTCATTTTTCTTAGTAACGAAGAATGCCTTTGTGTTCTGCGCCTGTCTCTTTCAGGTGGTATCGGTTATGAGATTGGACACCGTGGTTGTAATTCGGTTGGGGAGGATTATTTTTATAAGTGTAAGTAGCCGAAGTCGAAGATTATCAAGCAACAAAAACAATGGTGGATGTATCATTACGATGTCATCTAACAATCAACGTACCCGATACGATCCAAGGCGCTCGCAGCAAATTGTTTACAGAGCGAGTAGGACATTGCGTAACGCGTGGCGCACATTGGCACTGCATCGCAGTAACACGGGGACTAAAATCACTACAACAAACGCTAGATCACCAAGACAGACATAAATCACCATTAAATATTGCTGACCTAAAATACATTACCTTTAATAAAAGAATATCTGAAGTTCGCTCAAGAATAAATCGACATCGAGATCGCGGAAATTCGAAAGTTCAAGCGTCACTCACCGTGCGATGGAGAGGGCTATGCTCGGAGTTTCTCTCCGCGATCAAATGAGAAATGAGGAGATCCGTAGCAGAACCAAAGAAGTGGCAATGGACGGGGCACATAGTCCGACGGACCGATGGACGTTGGGGCCCGAAGGTGCTGGAGTGGCGACCCCGCACCGGACGGCGCAGTGTAGGAAGACCCCCACAAGGTGGACCGACGACGTAAAGAGGGTCGCTGGTAGCCGCTGGAGTTTGGCGGCGCAAGATCGGAACGTGAACGTTATAATTTTGATAAGAAAGTCACGTTGATATTTTCAATGTCACAATATATCTAACGACTAATATAATAAAATAATTAAGGTATTACGAGGTATGACAATTAAGTAATGAGACTGATTCCATAAAAACCGTATATTTGAAAATTATTCTACAACTCTGCCATCCCCTTCAAAGTAGTCCCCTTGGGCAGCTATACAGCGTTTTCCATGCTTGGTAACATTTCTGGAACGCTTCGACTGGGATGTCCGCGAGTACCCTCGTCACGGCCACCTGGATGTCCGTAATTGACTCAAAATGGGTTGATTCCTTTGACCACCGATTTTGTTTTAGGGAACAGAAAAAAGTCACAGGGTGATATGACGAGTGAATAAGGCGGCTGTTGCAACACGGCGATCCCTTTAGAGGCCAAATACTGGGACATGCTGTGGGCGATGTGGCACGGCGCGTTGTCGTGATGAAGTATCCAGTTACGAGCGATGTCTGGGCGTACCCTGTTGACTCATGCACAGTTTTCCCCGGTGGAACGAATTCTTTGTGGACGATTCCACGGCTATCAAAAAAGGCAATTATCATCGTCTCCCACTCCGCGCCTCGTCTTCCACGCTTTCCCACCTCTCCTTAAACTCTTTGTGCCATCGAAACACCTGGATTCGATTAAGAGCACTATCACCATATACTTTTACAATTTAAGCGAACGTTTCCGAAGCTGTGTCGCCCAATCTGGAGCAAAATTTTATCGCGACGCGTTTGCTCTTGATTTCGTTTTTCCATTTTCGTGACGAGCTCTACAAACACTCGTCTACTCAACTTGACGCAGCAGGCGAACTAAACAAGCTAGAGCGATGGTACACATATCAATGGAGAGGGGAGGGATGCCGGAAAAACAAAGGAAATTTCAAGCTTGTGGTAAACCTGTGACACGTTTGTCACAAGCGTGGCAATAAAATCAGTCTCTACTTAAATGTCACACCTCGTATGTAATTATAAAATATAAAAAAAGCTAAAATGTTGACTACAGCTAACTTCAGGGTGTCGGTTTTATTGTGACATTGTGCGTGCGCATCGTAAACAATTTACTCTCATCATTTTTTCCTAACGCGCCAAAAGAAGTCAATAAATAAAAATAAATCATAACAATGATACATTTTTAAGATACTTAAATGAAAGTGATAATAATTGGGGATAAAGTACTAAATTACTACGTAAATAAGTTTATTAAAAGCCATTAAAAAATAGTATTTATAATAATGTAAATACAGTGTAAAATATTACTTCCCTAAGACTGTCCGTAAAAGTACAAAATATACCAATAGGTTACGCAAATATTATGATGATGAACTTCCAAAAGACGTTCTAGAGTCACACAATAAATTGAAATCCTTTGTTAAAAGAAAACTAATTGAACATATTAAAAGAATGAATAATTTAAAAGATTACTTACACGATAAAAATCCATGTAAGAGAAGGAACCATTATCAGAAGTAAAAGAAATTAATATTCTTCATTATCATCACCAATCGTACATTGGAAATAATATGTGGGAAAACATATATTTGTCTGTAAGGACCTATTTAAGTATATAAATCTTGTAATGGATAACTTTCTGTCCTGGGGGTAATAAAACTGGGAGTGCCACAGGGTTTAATATTAGGACCTTTTCTATTCCTCATTTACATTAATGACCTACATTTTATTAAGGATGATCATGTGATTATTCTGTTTGTTCCTTCGCTATACGCTTATATATTAAAAAGAAAATAGCAGAAAATGAATAATCGCAACGCTCCCACTAGTGTTACGCGTACGTATGTTTCAAGAGGTTACGTAACAAACGCACGCACAAACAAGAGATCCGTCACAAACACGACGTAAACACGTGCCGCCTACCAACTCAACCGTGTGTAGGTAATCTTCACAGTGAACAACGTACGCGGCCTCGATTTGTGGAGCCTACTTTTTATTGCCTCAATTTATTATTGAAGTTATCATTTATTACTTATGTAGTACACCTTGTACTTGCTACGAATATGTTCAAGGAAACTCAATGTTTACGTAACTTCAACCGATATATAAAGAGCTTTCTTACACGTGTAAAGTTTCCAACGGACAGTTTCGGTTATTCAAAGGAAACCTATTTCAATAAACAATACTTAGATTTTTCCTAATACTCTCCACAACTATAGCTCAGATTTACTGGGATTTTGACATAGGTACTCCTATCGCAAATAGACGCTGACTAAAAACGGGTATTCCCATTGGATTAGTAATAACCCGGAGAACAGTTGTTAATTTTATTAAGGAGAAAATGGGTTTGTTTGTTACGTTGTGATGCCTAAACGATTTAATCAATTATGATGAATATTGGTGTAAATGTGCATGAAACCATATATTATCGCTGGACTAAGGAATAAATCCAGCAGGACCCTTCCTGAACAGGAGCACCAGAGGTTCAGTGAGGACGTTGCTCTCTGCAACTCTGGACATCGCCTATTGGGACCATATAAAAGAGCAGAAGCACGTCTCCTCACCCGGTCTCCTATTTAGGACAGTAGTAGCCTCAGCTGCGGTTACCTCTCCCTCTCTCGTGCCTCCTTCTGTAAGATGACTTGTCACAGAGGAAAGATACCACCTGAAGGTAAATGAAACCTTGGTGATCTCGCGAAAAACATATGGGGTAGGGGTATTTTTGTATAAAACATTTTATTGCGTGATCCTACTTGCTTCCAGCTCCTCGACTTCGCACAGATACTCGAACATATTATGCCTACAGGTTGTGTGTCCACACAAACTAAACACATAAACTAAAATATGTATTTATACATGACATTGATAACCTCTGACTGACACGTTAATTTTATTTATCAGTTATGTTAAAATGTATCAAAATAAATATTTCGTAAATTTCGGTGTTCGTGAGACGAAATAATTTCGCCGAATCCACAATGTAACCAATTCCCCTCCCCTCCTTACTTTTATATTGTTCAACCTTGAACCGATCGCGTTTTATTATCATCGAGACATTGAAATCGAATCGATTTATTATAGTAATCAGATTACAAAAATTAATCTACGATTTTTGTAAACATCTTAACAATCGCAACGTAAAATCATGTAAAGTATTAATGATAACACAATAGTGTTATCACATGCTTTTAACCAATTATATCAGTAAAAAAGAAGAATCTCACATAAAGACTTGGCTAAAACAAATGCGGTCAAGATAATATGTATTCAAAAATTAAAAAACTACTAGAGAAATCGAAATCTCGTGATAATATAACGAAGATCTTTTTCACGAGTCATTTCAGTCCTAATCCAAATGACATCGTAAACTCGTTGATTCAACAAAAAAATTGCCTTATATATAAAAAGTATAAATATTTAGATCATAAATAAAGCAAATCAACGCTAAAACCATGTGATTTGTTGATTAATATAGATCATTTTCACACAAATACACACACGCATTCACGCACGCACGCACGCACGCACGCACGCACGCACGCGCACGCACACACACGCACGTATTTTTACATGCACAAGTGCATAACATTAAGCTTTATTTGATTGTTATTTTCCATCTGTTTCCATTTTTAATTCAACGAAAAACTGACAGAGAGCGAGAGGAGGAAAGAATTGAGTGCGTAATGTTAAATTTTTTTATTTTTATTGAGACAGAAGACTAGTGCCTAAAAGAAGGGACGAGATACGAACTTTCGATGAACGTCTGATGAAAAAAGTATTGATATTCGACCTCCCAAGGGGTCACCACCACACGTCGGCTAAAAAACATAAAACAGGCAATACACGAGTACGTCGCATACATATAAATAAATACAATTGTATGTGGTACAAGGCCGTCCGAGCCAAGAGTGCTTCGGATCGCGTGTGACACAAATACTAGGCTAGATCTAGACAAAAACTTACGTCTAGATAATACGCCTCGCCTTATACACGACGAGTTTTATAGCTGCGTATCGTTATGATACATTATAATGAATTCATGTATTCAATAGTCCTTTTCTTTATATTATCACCAACCTATTCCCTATGGTGTAGCTCATATAGTTCCACAACACGTGGAAATGTGAGGAAACTAATACGTGAGCTAAAAGTTTCATACACGTTTTTACGAAATAGGCAGCCCATTGACGTCCCACTACTGGGCACAGGCCTCCTCACTCTGAGTGAGAGTTTTTTAGAACGTAGACCCACCACGCTGCTCTATTGCTGACTGGCAGGCATAGTACACAAGTGCACTCTCTATTCCTTCACTCAGAGAGAGAGAGAGGTCAGGCGCAGGACCGACTGCTTAACGTGCTCTCCGAGGCAAGGGGATGGATCACACCGCCAACTTCCCAACTTCGGGCAATTATTAAGAAAATGTTAATAGAAAACTCAATATTGATTTTTGAATTCCGAACCGGGACTCGAACCCAGGACCGACGGAGGAGTATGAAATTAAAATACATTAAATCAATAAAAAATACAACACACCCACACATATAGAGGACTATTTGTCAATTGCTGACAGTTATGTCAAACTTCAATAAGGTTGCATTAAAAAGTTTATATTGTAATGTCAAAAACACAAAGGAGGTTGAATTAGAAAAGTTTATATTGTCAAAAGCACTAAAGAGGTTACGTTAAAACACAACAAGGTACTACGGCGGTGAAATTTACTAAAGATTTCTGATGTTCTACGTAATTTTGTTATTTTTTTTGTGTCGTACGAACCTCCTCTTTGATTAAGCACAACACAAAAAGAATTTAGCAAACGATGAAACGTTAAAAGGGAATCCTGAATAGTTCAAAATTTAATGAACTAAATTGATGTCACATTGTAAGCAAAGGAATATCCGACAGTTTGTCGTGGAATTTTAAGTCGCTTTTTATCATTACTATCAGTCTCACATTGGAATTCATATGACAAATAATAGGCTTAATAAAAAGTTTCAGATTTGATATTGAATTGGTAATGATGATTACAAAAAGCGTGACGTCAGAAAAACCCTTGTTCTTTTGTATCATCATTATCAGTGGTAAATTGGAAAGAAAGTCTCCTGGAACAAGAAAATTTATTTAAACTAGTAGGAACTTCCCATTACAATGACATGATTCCAGCAGCAATAACATCCAATGCGTAGTAGTCTTGTTTTTAAATGACATCAATTGCATACACAATAGACCATAGGAGCATTAATCTTAGAAACATCCTCTTTTTATGAATATAAACTTTAATGTAATATCGATAAAGTTCTATTTTGAACGGCCAATGTTTTTTCGCGTGCAACGACGCTGTAGACATAAGACAAATAGTTGAATGACCTACTCCGATAAGAGAATTTAATCCTATAATTCATAGCAATTTCCAGCTTTGTTCATATTCTAGTAAAACTCACTTCGCTAGTAAATGTTTAGGGCTCAAATTCTGAAATTGGACTCCAGGTTTCCTTCTTGCTAGCGCTGATTAGTCAGGATCTCTCACTGGAGAGCATAGTCTACAATGCTCTTTAGCGAGAGAGAGTTATGTTGGGCATCAGTGGCCTACTTCTGCATGAACGTAATGACGTTAAAGTAGGTCCATGAGCAAGAGAGGGAGAATGCAGTAGACGCTACCTCTCACCGTCGAAGGAGGCGGGATATTAGGAGGCGCATATTTGCACACTTGCTTCCACATCCGTGAATCCACAGCCGGATTCACTCGCGGCCCCAGAGAGGAATGCGTAAGCTACTGCTGAAGAACGTTCCGCTGGGTTTTAGCTTGGATATTTCGAAGCGTCCTCCCTCGCCTCTCCCACACTCTGACCCATGGATCTGATAAAAACATATTCCAACGAAATAGAAGGGAAAGCTAAGAAATTTTATTTTATAATTTGCTTCTATCTAAATCCTTTTGCCTCCCGTAAATATCCTCAAATACCTAATTTAGTAGTCTAAGGGTAGATTTTAGGATGTAATCTTGTTTTTTTGGGAGTGGGCCTCAATCATTCCTACTTCTGGATTGTTGGAAGGCATCACACACAGACATGCCGCCAAACAAGAATATTCAATACGATGCTGTGTAAAACCCTTGAGTTCTACAATCACATATCTAAGAATTGCTATAGGGGTTACACCTCGCGATGTTTCAACGAAAAGCACATTTTAAACAACAGTTACATTTATTAGACCCTATTTATATATAGTGACACGAGCCTTTCTTATCCCTAGTACCATAACAATAAAGCAAAAAAATTAAATACGTGGAATTAAGAAATAGGTGCAATGGATATCTAGAAAATTGTATATATATACAATACTAGCGGGTATTTTGAAGTCTGTGCGAAACAGTAGTTACGTCATAATGTAAATCATTCACACAATACACCCTGATAATAGATTCAACAAAGAAAGACGTCGCATTGACGATCATCATACGAAGTTTTTATTATTGAGGCGCACGGCAGTGCACAGGTCAAGTTCCAACCTAATGCTGCATATATATTTTTTTATAATAAAAATAAAGCCGCCATACTAACATTCTGTTCCTATATTTTAACTGCTCTTACAACCGTTACTGCCTTATAATATAAATAACAATAACATGGCTACAATATATTCCAAGCTTAATGATAAATTCACCAAAGTAACACGACACATTGGCAATCATCATATGAAGTACTTTCACTGCATAGGTCAAGCGTCAATCTAATTCTAGAATTTTAACATACATAGCATTACGCCTCATTCCCATCGGAGTAGGCAGGGACCACGTCCTTCCATTTGCCACGATTCTTACATATCTTCTTCGCTACTTTTATTCTCATTAAACCTTTCATACAAGTTCTTCCGAGTACTCTTGACCTGGCCCTCATAAATTCTTTTTGTCCGTCTCCTTTCAGTCATTCTCTCTACGTGCCCAAGCCATCTAGCATACCTTTCCCAATTTTAGTCCCTACACCTTCTTTTATACCACAACGTTCTCTTATCACACTATTTCTTACTTTGTCAGTCAGTTTCAATCCAATCATTCTCAACTGTCTCATCTCTACTGCATTTATTTTACTTTTTTGGTTCTTCTGCCATACCTAACTTTCACTATCATACATTTACCATATTCCCTGCATTCGCTCTCCCTTCAACATCACTTTCACATGTTCCATGTTTTGTAAGACGATGCATTTGGAGATCGTGATGCGAAGTTTTATATCAAGGCGCGCAGCAGTGGATAGGCCAAGTATCGCCTTAGAAATAAAAGGGAAGACGTGGCTCTTAGGTTATTGACGAAAAATCAGAAAACAAAGATCTGTTTTAGTCAAATGAAAATTATTCAGAATAGTATACTCTCGAGGAGTATATATATTGTATATTTGGTACAAGCCTAGATAGTATTATTATTAAAGGTAGATAAGGTTGCCGGCAGATTTTTGTTTAGCGGTACCTAAAGTGATAGCTAGCCCCGGCCAAAGCCTTCCGCTAGTCCAGCCTCAGGCAAATTGGAAAATTTGGTAAATTCGCCCAACTGGGATCGAATCCGGGACCTCTGCTAGCATAGTAGAAATGTGTATTTCTTCACCGTTGCATGTCACCTCACTCTACCCCTTTCACTTATCAGCAATCTCTCTAACCCAAAGATTGCTTGGAAAAGATTTCAGAATAGCGATAAAACCGCTTATTGTACTGATCTTTTTTGTATTTTCTTTATTAAATGTTATTTAAATAGTGTACAATAAAAGTTTCTCTCTCGCGCGCGCGCGCGCGCGCACACACACACACACACACACACACACACACACACACACACACACACACACACACACACACACACACACACACACACANCACAGTCCCAGTGAGACCGTCAAAAGTTCCGCTGGTTATTAGTGTTTTTAAACAACATACTTCAATAGCTATATGATTTTTAGAAAAAATTGATAAATGGATTGATATAATTCTAGAAAAGGTCGTCATGAGAAATAGGAGAAAATACCAGTAAGTGCATTATGAACGCATCCTTAATTCCGTGTGCACAGAGTAATGTATAAAACATTAAGCAATTTACAGATAGCGTAGTAACTAAGTACTCCGACGCTTGAACGTAAACATATGACATCACGATAATGACGCGACGCCCTATGCGCCATTACTACTTCTGGGAAACTCTTTAATCATTGATAAAATTAAATCTATACGTAATGGACGTTTCCATTAAACCTTTTGGGTTTTTTTTCCACTTTCTACGAAGTATTTCTGTTATTTATTTATTTATGCACAGTTTAAACTGACTTAGAAATAAAATATAAGAATACGAAGAACACTATAAAAGGATATGCCATTATTTCTTATTTTTTAAAGCATATTAATATATCTGTAAGTCTGTTTTGAAGGCGGTTCTTTTTTTGTAAAAATTTTTATTTATTTTTATGATTTTTAGTTAATCTGAAGTAAATGTGTTGCAAAGCAGCAACAAACGTGAGCTCATTGCTATTTGATTACAGACACTTTTATTTTCTGCCTTAAACCGCACCCTTACTGTAAGCCGTTGAGGAGTTCCATTGATCTTCATATTTAACTACGACTAGCACTTGACCATACCGAAGTTACGGTAGGCAACTGAAATATCTGGATAGCCTATAAAAGACTCTGTCGAGTATCGTTCATTTGTTCCTAAGAATTGAAGAGTTCCGTCACTTTGTCATGGAATCCATCATCAGAACCTAACCAAACTATCACAAAACAACCTTTTAAGTATATCCTTTCCAATAAAAAAAGAATCATCGAAATCGGTTGGCGTGATCTTGAGTTATTCGTCCATTTGTCGCGCACATGCTTAATGCAAATTTAACACTTATCCGGTTTTCTCATGAATGCCATCATCAGAACTGGATTTAAAAAAATGGGACCCTATGACGAGCACCACCTATCATTTAAAAAAAATCATCAAGATCGGTCCACCCAGTCTGGAGATATGAGGTAACAAACAAAAAAACAATACAGACGAATTTATAACCTCCTCCTTTTTTTGAAGTCGGTTAACAAAAATTAAAACTACTAAACAAAGGACATCTTATCCCTTTAAAGGAGATCTCTTCCAGGAATCCTAAAAGTGGGAGAATATAATAGATAGGCACAGGTGCGATATCTACGAACTATATAATAATGCTTTATTCAACTCATCAACGGTTTGCCCATGACGTAGTCATTATGGCAGAGACTCTCGAAGTTCTTAATACAATGCTCGATGGCCTCATGAAAGTTTCTCAAAATGAACATGGATAAGACGAAAATGATGTCTAATATCCATATACCGCCAAATCCAGTCATCGTTAAGAACTCAGCTCTCGAAATTGTTGACGAGTACACATACCTGGGACATATAGTCCAGCTAGGTGGGTCCAATTTCGAGAAGGTGGTCAACCGCCAAATCCAATTCGGTTGGGCATCGTTCGGGAAACTACGCCAAATATTTTCGTCCGATAACTCTCAGTGCCTGAAGACCAAAGTCTTCGAACAGTGCGTGTGACCTACGGTTCTGAGACGTGGTCGCTGACTATGAACCTCATGCGAAAGCTCAGAGTCACTCAGCGTGCGATGGAGAGAGCTATGCTCGGAGTTTCCCTACGTGATCGAGTTAGAAATGAAGAGATCCGTAGTAGAACCAGAGTCACCGACATAGTCCTACGAATCGCGAACCTGAAGTGGCAATGGGCGGGGCACATAGTCCGATGGACCGATGGACGTTGGGGGCCAAAGGTGCTAGAATGGCGACCCCGCTCCGGGCGGCGCAGTGTAGGGAGACCCCCCACAAGGTGGAACGATGATATCAAGAGGGTCGCCAGTAACCGCTGGAGCCAGGCACTGCAAGATCGGGCCTTGTGGACGTCATTACGTGAGACCTATGTCCAGCAATAGACTTCCATCGGCTGAAGCGACGACAACGACGACTATAAATACTTTATTAAGTTTTAGATAATAGATACTCTTTAAGTCTAATTATAAATAGGGTTTGTCTAGGGTAGGGTTTATCTAAAAGGATTTCGATTAAATAATTTCAATTTCACTCCGTTCAATGGAGATCAAGATCAAATTTAACTAACGCTATTATAATTGCCACTATGTCTTCTAATTTAGCTAAGGGACGCCTTTCGCAATGTCAACGTTCAATAAGAACGGATATATTCCTTCGCCAAAGCACGAGGGAACAGCTCAACATTCATTACGAGATCGCCAAAACTATTCGCACGATTGATTTAAAATATCCCTTTCGTAATGTAGACGCTCACTAAGAAAGCATTCATTTATTTTCTAACGGGGTCGGGAAGTACCCGGGTCAGATATAAATTTTCCTACACATTCATTCAAATCTACGACTGATGATGTTAAAGAGCGACTTACAGTCTAAAGTTACGATGCTTCGTTCATGCCCTTGCCTGAGAAGAGCCCACAACAAACTCAGTCGGGTATTCTTTTTTTACCATTATCATTACATTATATTATATTACAATTTATGTAGATTAGAGCTCATACACGCCCACTCTTTTTATTGTCTAAGTAATCTTTCAAAATATACTACGATTTTTCTATGACTTTCCTTTTAATAAATGATTTGAAACACGTGCAAACCTACTTTAATAATCTAAAGAAATAATGCCTGATTTCAACAACATTCCCTAAAGCATCACTTAGCTATGGGGACAATCCCCCTAAACCAACCACTAAAGGTACTTAGGGGACCCCTTATCTATAAAAACAATCCCTTTAACGCCATTAGCTATATGAACAACCTCTTTAACTGACCCTAAATATACTTAAGGAAACCCTTATCTATAGAAAAAATCCCTTTAGCTGGCTCTAAATGTACTTAGGGGAGCCATTAGCTATATAAACAACCCCTTTAACTGACCCTAAATATACTTAAGGAAACCCTTATCTATAGAAACAATCCCTTTAACTGGCCCAAAAGGTACTTAGGGGAACCATTAGCTACATAAACAATCTATTTAAATGGCCCTAACGAACCCCTAACCATAGAAACAATGTCTTAAACTGACCCTAGATTAAATTAGAGGACCCTTTAGCTATAGAAATAACTAACACTGTGTAATGCTTCCTACCACATTCTCTCCTACATTCAATGTATCTGTTGACCCTTTTTACTGTTGCTTTTTCGTTTCATCGACTTTCAAAGCATGATGCCAAAGAAGTTTTCACTTCAAAAATAAACACTTCTAATATACAAATATATCTCTCTGTGAATATGTGTATGTACGTCCCTTTTCAAAAAAAAAAATGTGCCTGTTTCGATGTACAAGTGGAGGAAATAAGTTTGTATTAAATTCTATAATGTAATTTTACTTTAAATTCGCCTGGTATATAAGATTAATTATTTCTTCGTAATTTTTTCTCGGCATAGTGTGATTGAGTACAATAAATACCCCACTCATACTATTCTGTACGCTGATAACATTATATTAAAACGAAAATACAAAATTCCCTCAATGATATATCACGATAAGAAATAGTAAACAACTTGATATTGTGCTCATTAAAGCAAGTCATCAAACAGACGGACCTGATTAAAAAGCACAACAATGTATTGCTGATGGATTGCATCACCTTTCAATACGATATCGTATTACGATTTCTGTAATCGCAAACAGATATACTGAGCTGAGCCGGCAAACTTCGTACCGCCTCAGAATTAGCAAAATATTTCAACTTTAGTAACAAATATGATCAAAACGTAATCGTAACAAAAACAATTCGTAAACAAAAAAAACACGCCCAGATTCCCGCCAAATTCCGCACAATATTATACTTGCGATCAGAAATTGGTTAGTTGTCAATGTCAAATGTCAAAAACAAATGGAAAAAAAAAACAAAAGAATGTAAGTTTATTATTAGTATTAGCATATTGTGTTTTTCATTTTATTTGAAGGTGGTTTAGCAACATTATTCAACTATTTATAGATGATCAAAATAAAACTTTTGATGTTCTTATAAACAGAACAATTTCCTTAGTGTCTTCCTGACAAACTTGACACTGGCGAGATAATCTATCCTCAATTGGTACACTTGAAAGCCATTCAACAATGAAAAAGAAGAACACAAAAGTATTATTTCAAATTTAATTGGATTCCTGAAAGACCGGACTAAAATTAAAAGCAACTTATTGATTTCATTTAAATAAAAATGGTATTCTAATAAGAAAATCAATACAAGATGTTAGGAGACCGCTTCCGAAAACCAACACAGACGATAATACTAATGACACGTTTGGTGATGGGACTGAAAAAAATCGATCCTGATTTAAAAAAGAAAACGTTTTATTAGCATTACTAACGCTCCATCATGTTAATACAGGTAAATGAAACGATAGTAACATAACTTTACTAAAACAAACCAACACTGAAACACAAAATAAAAAATCAGATGACGCTCGGGTCAACGAACGCACAGGTGCTGCGGTTATTTCGCTTAATTAAGTCGTTTCTTTTACAGGCACACCGGTGCCGGCGAATAAAACGTTTTAACAATATGATTTTCTTTAATCAAGATATATTATTTTCCATCCTTATCATCAAAGGTGTCATTAAAACTATTGTCTGTCTTCGTTTTCTGAAGCGGTCTCCTAACACATTGTATATTTTAGTCATTGTTAAACATAAATCCAGTTACTTAGTTTTGTTTTTGCAAATACAGTGTTATCAAATTTATGAATGACTGTAAATCAAATAACTTTGAACTATCAAAGAATTTTATCTTAATATTTTATATTTATGCACATACTAAATGACCTTAATTTATATTATCTTTTTAGTTAGCGTAAGAATTATAATGATAATTATACTGTGTATTTTGAGCAAGACTTCATTAATGAGATTGTAAAAATAGATTAAACACTCGAAAACATATTCTATCTATACAAATAAATAATATTTGAATGCATGTTTCCAATAACAATTTAACAGATTTTCAATAAATGCATATGATGCACTTATGTGCAAAATATCCATTTTTAACAATGTTGTTGGTCTGTATGATTGTGCTGACTTATCTCTGAAATAGTTGGACAAATTTTCTCAGGGCTTGCACTGCCAGATAGCTGATATCATAACCAGTAACTTTTATTATAAAAAAGTAATTAGCATATGGAATAATATAGTAGGCAACATTATAAGGAACAGTAAGTTCCTAAATTTTGTTAGTTTCCTTATTTATTGTAAATCAATGTAATGGACAATGGGTAAAATTGCTGGTGAAAGAAGTATTGGCGACAGAAATAAATCCTAAGGAACATCAGCAAAGCATAAGAAATGCTGCAGCATTTTTTTGCNATCAAGATATATTATTTTCCATCCTTATCATCAAGTGTCATTAAAACTATCGTTTGTCTTCGTTTTAGGAAGCGGTCTCCTAACACCTTGTATACATAAATCCAGTATATATTTTAATCATTGTTAAACATAAATCCAGTTACTTAGTTTTGTTTTTGCAAATACAGTGTTATCAAATTTATGAATGACTGTAAATCAAATAACTTTGAACTATCAAAGAATTTTATCTTAATATTTTATATTTATGCACATACTAAATGACCTTAATTTATATTATCTTTTTAGTTAGCGTAAGAATTATAATGATAATTATACTGTGTATTTTGAGCAAGACTTCATTAATGAGATTGTAAAAATAGATTAAACACTTGAAAACACATTCTACCTATACAAATAAATAATATTTGAATGCATGTTTGCAACAATTGCAATTTCAATTTATTGAAAATTTGTTAAATGCATCTGATTCGCTTATGTCCAAAATATCAATTTTGCTGGTCTGTATGATTGTGCTGACTTATCTCTGAAATAGTTGGACAAATTTTCTCAGGGCTTGCACGGCCAGATAGCTGATATCATAACCAGTAACTTTTATTAAAAAAAAGTAATTAGCATATGGAATAATATAGTAGGCAACATTATAAGGAACAGTAAATTCCTAAATTTTGTTAAGTTTCCTTATTTATTGTAAATCACATTAATAATACTAATATTAGAAGCATAATGGGACAATGGGAAAAATTGCTGGCAAAAGAAGTATTGGCCACAGAAAGAAATCCTAAGGAACATCAGCGAGTGGACAAGCATAAGAAATGCTGCAGCATTTTTTTGCTTTGGGAAGATAGAGAGGGATACACAAAGCTGACTGCTTACATCCATGCATACATTCTTAAATCATAAGTTTGAATCACAGACTAACATAACTAAGTTATCTTTGTAAAACTCGTGTGCGTCATTGTAGTTTAAAATCAGTGTGCATTTCAAGGAAAGAAAGCATTATTGTGCATATGATTGGAGTAATTCTGAGATATAAGTCAGCTATAAGTAAGAAGGCCTTATCCCAGCACTGGGTTGTTAATACACTATTATAAACCTTAAGTTACTTTTAAACATTACACTATTTATATCAATAATATCATTATATTTTTGTGGAGAAAGTGTACATATAATATCCACTACACTGTAATGTGGATGGAGGAACTAAATTGTGCAATTCATAAAAGCATATATTGGATCAATGAAGTAATTGAATAACAAATTAATTTTGTGGCTAAATAAGTCTACAATGAAAATTAAGCAAAATAATATTATAATTGGACTAAAAATCAGAAAAAGGCAGCCCACATTGCTGCTGTGTACTTATCTAAAATTATTTGTAATAATTTTAAAAAGCTGTTAAATAGAGAGTTCTTCGCACAATATGGCATGAAAAAACCTTTGCCATTGTGGATTTTGGATGGAGAGAGAGACTATTGAGAACATAGACCCACTATGGTGCTCCATTGTGGGTTGCAGAGCTACACCCAGAATAGCTCTAGAAATATAAAAATTTCATTCAGGAAAATAATCTTCTATGTAAAAACCAGTGTTGATAAAAATTCATCATAATGCTGATGAATTTTTATCAACACTGGTTTTTTACCAGATTCAAACTCATGAATAATAACAAAAATCAATATGTATATCCATTGGGCCATTACAGTATTCCTTTGTTTACAATCTATAAATCACTGCATACAGTAACAGAGATAAACTAGTGCACTTTCTCTACCATCACGCAGTTCTCACATAGATGTGAGAATGTTATACCTATTATGGGTCAACTCACATACAATATTTTTAAATGCAACAAACAATAGACATAACTCCAACATGTGGTAAGTATGTAAAGTCTCTTGCTTTATAGGGTAAATAGCAGTCTGTTAAAGTCCAACTGCTGGGTACACTAATAAAAGAGAGGGTCTTTACAGCATAGACCCACAATGATGCAACACTACATGTTAGCAGGTATAGTACACATGTGCACTCTCTATTCCTTCACTCTCATAGTCTGATATAAGAGCAATCAGACCTGAATTAATGTGCTCTCTGTGGCCAGGTGTGGAGCACACCACCAACTTCCCAGGCAAATATTGCAAGTCGTAATAAAAAAATATTTTGTTTTATAATTGTTTCTTTTTCTCCTAGATCAACCTAGGTATCAGTCAACCAGACTAAGATCAGGTGATTTGGGTATTGGTACAATTGCTAACCATCTTATATTCACATTTTTTAATAAAGTGTGGAAAATATAACTGCATAAATGAATATTATTAGTATTAATGAGTTTTAGAAGATTAATACACTTCCGAGCATGAAGTACGACTAAGAGACATTTAATCAATGTTAGTGGCAATCAGAGTGACACAATCACAAGAGATTGAGCTCTTTATATAGAGTATAAATGAGTAATACAAATTACCTAATTATCATTTTAAATATTGATGTCGCTGATCAAGAGAAAAGAATTTTACAGAAAAATACACAAAGCCCTAAATGAAATTAGTTCAGTACAAACATTGCATAATTGCTATAGATAGGATATAAAAGGTTTTACTTAAACAAAAACCAATTGATGAATTTAAACAACTAACCACAAGTCCACATTAATTATACAATTTAAGTGTATTTCATTAGTCCACTATAGTCATATGAGTATCAAAAAATGTTGACTGCATATGCATATAACAACCATAACCAGCATGACCAATATCTTTTTCAATAAATAGAATCAATATAATTCCTTTTGTATATAATAAGGTATGACAAATTTAAATCTCCATAGCAACTATAAATATAAACAAAGCATATTAACTGACTATAATACAGCTTGGCATAGCTCTATTGATACTAGACAGTATTAAACAGATGAATTGTTAAAGTAGCTTATGTCTATAAACATATTTAAAAATAAACATTGTCAATGTATTACCATAAAGTAACCTTCAATATACAATGTATAAGAAATAACATAAAAAAAAACAATAACAACAGGTGGGTAGATATAAACAAATAGTTTGTTTACAAACAAAAAAAAATGAAAAGCAGTAAAGCTGACCTCTACATTATCTATGGTTGAGTGTACTGACCTCTTCGGCAACAGCATCGCGGCCGCTCCCTTCCGCTGGAACACCCCGTCCACGAGGACGCCATTCTTGCTATTGCACGTCAGGTAGAACTCCGGGTGGTCGTAGAACAGTTCGAGATGCCGACGGGATATGAAACTAGAGTGTCCCATGTTCACATCCACTTGACCCCGACTAGAGTTCCGACCGATTACAACCTTCTTTTGACGGATCAAGTATTCGAAGTCGCGGCCATCGAGCCTCGCGATAGCCACCGCGGCCGGCTCCTGCGCCCACTGCACCTTGGAAGGTGACGGGGGCGCCGACTTGAGCGAGAGCAGCGCTCGCCAGGCATCGCTCTCGGAGCTTTGCGATATCTGAGCCATTGCAGGCGTGTATCAGCGACGTCCACACGCGGGCCGCGCACCTTCGCCGCGATAACACATCACAGACCCGAGACCGCCGTGCCGCGACCCGGATATCCGGAACCTGCCGAATCCGTGGCCCTTCTACGATTTGAGGTTACTGACGGGACGCACATGCGCAAAGTTTCTACTCGTACGGTAAACAAGAATTATATAAATCACACCACCACGTGATAAAACTGTATACATATACTTAGTGGGCGCGGATCGATACTGCAGATGTTGCGTGCTCGTTTTTGAACAGTTTCAAAAAGTTTTCGATGTTGCACAACGTAATTTTTGCAATCGGACCGAAATAAGACACTAAAGTAAACACGAGGCAAGAACAAAAATAACCAAAAACGTCAGTTCACCATACGCAGTTTACAAATTCGAAGCGCCATCTATATAGCTTAACAAAGAAGCAAACGAAACGTTCTGTTTCACGCAATTTATTATATCTTTAAATTTACTTATTTTTTTATATAGTTTCTCAGAATAATAGAAAACTATATTATTTCTATTTGTTTAATTAGATCGTATTCGTATTAAATGCTGCACATATTATAAATAAGTTACTTATATGGTACTTGATTAATTTTTAATTAAAAATAATTTTTCAATCGCCAATCCCTGTTCGCTTACTATTTTGTTATATATACGTGAAATAAATAAATTAGCTTACCATTTTTTTAATATGTACCACACATTCTACTATATTTTATTTCGTTAAAAAATAAATAGGTTATCTGTTACATACATATTGTATAAGCTGTTTGTGTGACATATATTTTTTTATTTGTCAATAAATATATCTCCTAAAACTTGTAGATGGTGCAGAAACGTTGAATGTATTTTAAAATGTATGAATAATTAAATATAATATCGGGAACGCCAGCTACAGAGGATAACTATTCAATCTTATAGTTTCACCTACAATAAATCCGGTAAGTTTTAAAAGATAAAAATAGCGCGACTTTTAAATATTTTTTTCTGCTCTATAGGAACAAATAATTTCATATGGGAGCGCTGGTATAATGTTGTGAATACTCGCTTTGTTAGCAGAAGCTGTGGCTTTGATTCCCGGCATGGCAAATTTAGGAAATTGCTCTTTTTAATTAGTTGAGGTATCACTAGTGGCAGAATGTGAAAAGTTAACACCCTACCAAGTAAGAAAATACTTTCTGCTTCGATGCAGTGTCGAAACCATTAATAGAGAAATTACCTTTTACAATTTAATAAGCTTCATCTACTGTCTATATATAAAAAAAGTTTATTGTGAGCTCTACTCAGGACAGTAGCTAATCCTCGTAACTTTAGATTGTAAGCCATTTGTAAATTGATACAGATTGTATTTGACGATTCAAAAGTAGTAGTAAAAGCATACTTTAATAATAATTTAATTTCAATGTCAGATGAGATCACAGTTAAGACCTAACCTGTCAGCAATAAAAAAATCGAATAACTATTGTCAAAAATAAATTTAAATGGTGTTATTTGCAATCCCATCAATTATAAAGAAAATATAGTAACTAGAAGAAAATGGACTGTGTGTAGTCATGTGGTATAAATCAAGTATTGCTAAATAGGACCTGTGTTTATATAACAAAATTAACCATTTATTTAAAAAATTTCCCCTACCAATTAAAAAATGTAAAACAGTGTGTAAAAGCAAAGCCATACTCGTCTCGACATAATTATTTTTCCTTCTTTATCAGATTTTCCTTAGTAACAGTTTTACAGCCATTAGATCTTCCATACGAAGTCTTAATTCAAACATAAATCACTTTCTTCTAATTTGCAATACTGAATGTAATTCCAGCCTTGCTTGAACTAAGCATAAATCGTCTTTGGCGCTCTGCATACCCTCTGCGACTTGTCCGTTAATATAATATAACAACTATAGCATGTTGCTGACTTTAACAAAAACAGAAACAGACAATTTACTTGTAAAGTGCAATTTTTCCAGTCCTGGAAAATGTATTTTCTTGGTTCTAATTCTTATTTTGATTACACAACCAAAAATGTAGAAAATTTGCATTAAGGACTGTAGGGTATTAGGAAGGAATAGTTTTAATTTCCCTGTGTTAAAATTTATACTCGAATCTGTAAAAGTGATACATTAGCACCAATAAAACTCATTAAACAGTATGTTTAATTCTTAATGATTCTTATTAGTGACCCAAAACTATGTTCAATATCTTTTCCCAAAGAGATCTTCATGGCATCTGCTTATTTTATATTAATGCGACTTCCTTGCCATAATTCAGTGTGTCTAGACAATCCAAGAATAATTTGTTTAATTCAAAATTGACTAGAAATAAATCACAAGTATTATTATAGTAATAGCTTTACTATTCATATTAAAACAAATCAATTATACACAATGGATATAACATCTGTTTTTTTTTTTAAATAGTTGTGCAGTCAGTCAAAGATATAGTTGACAATACCATCACATGCTGAAAAAAACTATCAATCCACACATCAGATAAAGTTATAAATCTTTACAAAGATTTTTTAAAATCAGGGTTACTGCTTAGTATAATTGTGGCTCGATATTTATATGTACATACATACATAGCATCATGCCTCATTCCCATAGGGGTGGCAGAGACAACATCCTTTTCACTTGCCACAATCCAAGGATTGGAAGGATTTATATGTATATCTATATATATTTATAATTGCTTGTCTAACCTCAGTGTAACATCAATAGAGCTTTTCAGCATAATGGTTGAATGGGTAAGCAAACCCTTGATTTCCTATTCATGGCTGAAGAGGGTTTTGCTCAGTTTCAGAGCATATTCTGGGCTTATTCCCCCAGACACTGTCTAGTCCAAAACTCTAATGGGGTTATTTCTATATACAGGGTGAAAGCACTGGATGCTCCTTCTCTCCCCAAATCTAGGATATCATGGATGATACGCTAGTTTATCCTAGGATGTTTTACCTGCAGATCTAGAGGGTTCTAGTAACACTCTTGATTGACCAGTTATTTATTAGGTTCAGTACATAATGCATTTCTCAGGGTTTAATTAAAAACACCAAACAATAAGGTAGTAATACTAATCTGTGAAATATTCTACTTGGACAATGGTGCAATCTATCAATCGCAGTAAAAAGTAGAAGTTGGGGTTTTTAAACTGTAACAGCACTGTATTCTCACGAAATACTATAGTGAAAAACCATCATAGGAACAGTTTCTTAAATAAACATGGAAATTGGAAACCAGAATCCAAAAGTACTTGCTGTTTAAGCCATTGGATTATCACCTTCCATCAGATATGGTATAAAAGAAGATATAGTGACTAAAATTGAGAAAGCTATGCTTAGATGCTTCGGATATGTACAGAGAATGAATGAAAGGAGACTGACAAAAAGGATTTATGAGTCAATGGAAAAGTTGGAAGGGAAAAACCAAATCCAGGACAGTTTAAACAAGGGCCAGGTCAAGAGTATTAAACTACTAAACCGATGAACTTGTATGAGAGGTTTAATGAGAATGAAAGAAGTGAAGGACATATGCAAGGATCGTGGCAACTGGAAGGACAGAGTCTCAGATCATATATGGAACTGGAAGCTGAGGGTGTTGGGAGTGGGAAACATTTTAGCCTTGGTATATATTGGCAGTTCCACTGGTTAACTAAATGTTTAACTATAGTAGGGTATGGTTAGGTCTAATCATCAAGTTGTGTCAAACTAGCCACACCCCTATTAATCCAGTGCTTTTCTGGTATATCAGATCTCAATGTAATGTACATTACAAAATTGCTAGAGTGTCCAGTGGTTGCCAGTACACCTTTCCTCTCGCTCGTCTTGTATATAGGACAGAAATAGCTCAGTGGTGGATTGAAATTGACAATGAGTGCTGGCTGGAACCATATAATTGGTATTGTGTCAAATAATATCTTGGGATATGACTCGTCCAGTTGCATGGTCTCTCTGTTCCATCTCGCACCTTCCAGGAATAGTCCCTGTGAATAATATATATTTTAATTTACTACTAAAAACTTGTTTGGACGTGGTATGGGTGTGATTTTAACCAAAATCCAAACGTGTATACCCAAAGACCCCAGTCCATTCGTATGGCAATTGAAACTGTCATCGGGTCATCACGTACCGTTGGTGAAAACAAAACAGTAGTAAATTTGTCTGCGACTTTTTCTTCGGAAAAGATTTTTTATATTATAAAAAAACTAAATACTCAAGTTATTAAAGTAAAACTTTTACATTTCAAATCTCCCGCTTCGTGCCGGCTTGGTAATGGTAAATTAGTCACGAATCGACAGCCACAGAAATAGGGGGCATTCGTAGCAATATCTATTATGAACCTCAACCGATAGAGTTGTAAAGGCAATATCTCTCCAAAATGGCGGAGAAATAGTTTTGCACCATAAAATGGTATGTCTTTTAGGCATTGGTTATATATTTGCAGTCCTGCGTCCTTGTTAAGTTTCCTAGTGGGAAAATTCCAAAGGGCCAAAACAAATTGCATCTAATGCTCCTCTGGTGCTCCATTAAAGAATGAGGAGGATATCCCTGGGTTTTAGTTAGTGTTTCAGCTTGCCTGTAAGTACCACACTCCCGATGAGGTTTTAGTTCTGACCGGGGTGTAGAAAAGCAAAAAACGGCGTGAAAAAATGACAGCCTGAAAGGTTTATGATTAAGGACCCTTTGGCAATCGTAACCAATAGATACTAAGAAAATTGGTCACACATCACAACACTAAAATCAACCAAGCTAAAGAAAAACCAAAATACAAAGCATTTTTTGTAAAAAGAGGCAAAATTATAAACACACGTGCCTATGGTTTATTTGGACACTTACCCACACAAACATACTGTGTTCCTGACCTCGATTGTCCATTGGCTGTGTTTGCTGCTTGTAAATATATAATCAGGCCTATTAAAACCTACCGTCTGTTTCTCATCAAATAATAGAGCATATTATGATACAAGAATAGGTCCTTGGTTAATTATAATTTGCGGGTTTAAAAATATCATTTAAATAAGGTTTTTCACTTTTTTCAGCAGAACTAAGATTTAATCATTTTGTCATTCATAACAATGCTGATGTAATATTAAATACACCACGAAACACATAGCAAGCTTGGGTATTAGGAAATCGGAATTTAGAAGTTATTCCGAAGCTATTGGACTATAGGCTTCTATCAGTTGCTTTATTTATACTCTCTGACCATTACTAATCCAGCCTTGAAATTAGCTGAACGATATAGGTCCATTGCATTCTAAGTAGCCCCTCGTTTCTGATTCAAATCACATAAAGGAACTCCGAGCATGTTGTAAGAATTGCGATAGACTTTTTTATATAGCCCTTAGAAGAATATTTAGAGCAAATTTGATGGACATCATTAGCTGATAAATTTGCCTAACCAATGTTCTATATATGGATAAAATGACCACAAAATTCTAACCACAATTTTTAGACAATTATAAAAAGGACTTTTGGACAATTTGGAGCATTTTGGACTTACAAAACTTTGGGCAACGGGATGAGTTAGAAACGTAGATCATTCTTGTGTGTAGACTTACTTTTATTTAAATTGCAAGATAACTCACCTTACAATAAACTCCAAACGAAGGTTCCTCCTCACATTCAGCTTCCATGCTGGTTATCGTAAACTCGAAGTGTACTTGATCGATAGGTATGCGGTTATGACGGGAGTAGTTTTGCAGCACCCCCGTAAGGAAAGATTGCGTGAAATAGAAACCGGATATCCAGAAAACCACAGGAGGGCCTTCGTCTATCCAATCTTGAAGGAACTTTAACCTGAGAAATTCAATGTAATTCAGCAGAACTTAATGATTTAGACATGAAGATGTTACAGAGGGACTTTCTCTACTTGCTAGAAATGGTCCTGGGCTCGATTTCCCAAAATACAAGTTTAGGATTTTCTATTTGACACTTTACTTTTAAAGATGATCCAAGTGAGCTTGCATATCTTTCTTCACGTTCTATTCTATATGTCGGAGAATAAGAGAGAAAACGGAGAAGCATAAAGCACAGGGGCGTAGGGTTCTCCGCCGACATCGTTATGAATTGGTTCCATTATTTAACTTCTTATTCTGTGGGCGTTCATGGGTAATGTTAGTGCAATCAAACACTTTATTAATTAACTCGGATTATAATGTTCAATCACTTAATGTTCCCGATATCAATTTACACAAACTCATTAACAATAATAGCTAGGAACGCGACAGTTTCAATAGTCGACCACTCCGGCCGACCGCCGCTCGAGAACTGCCGAGAAACGGGCCGGACTGCCACTTATTGACTCTGCCCCCACGCCGATACAAAGATGGCGCCAGCGTTCCACAGACTTACACACGGACCAGCGATCCACAGACTTGCACTCCGACATATATATATCCACAGAAAAACAGTTCCATCAATAATTGTAGTCTTATTTCAACTTGTGTGAATCTCATTCTTAATCTTTTCTCTATCTGGTTTACGGCGTTATTGTTCATAAATAATTATGATCTAATGTATTTTTAGCACCGGTCAATGTCAGAGGCTGCAGTGTTTTGATTGATATGTGATAATTATAAAGCAATATCATATTGTATTTATACTTCGCTACTTCAGCTGATACTAGACTGTGCTAATCAATTAGATTAAACTTATTTGCATAAAATATTGCAACGGCATTTACTAGTTGTACTTCTGTAAGAGATCTTGACGGCCTCGCTGGCGCATTGGTGAGAGTATTCGCTTTGCTAGCGGAGGTCCCGGGTTCGATCCCCGGTAGGACGAATTTAGGAAATTGTATTTTCTAATTTGTCTGAGTCTGGACTGATGGGAGGCTTCGGCCGTCGCTATTTACCACCCTACCAGCAAAAACAAAGAGATTTGTGTTCCGGTACGATGCTATGTAGAAACCGTAAGGTATATATCGCCTCTTAACAGATTAGCGCGCTTCCATCTTAGACTGTATCATCACTTGCCATAAGGTGAGATCACAGTAAAGCGCTAATCTATCAGTAATAAAAAAAAAAGATCCAGATTGCATTTTTAGCAATTACAAAGATGTGTATCGGTATAAATTGAAAGTTACAAAAGTGACTCTTTGGGATTTTAAGATTTAAACGGCGTAATAATAATGGATATTATTATACTTTCAGGTAAAATGTCTGAACAAGTTCTAGACGAAGACACGTGGCCAATGGAAGCTGAAGCAGCCATAAACGATATAAAGAAACACGTCAATTCAGCGCAAGTATCTCCCAAATTGCAAAGCACAAACCAACGCATTTACATTAATTTAACAACTTTAGAAAACTGTGAGTATTGCATCGAGATGTCATCAGCAGGTTTCAGGGTCGTCGGGAGGAAATACGATGACACTGGTCTATCCAGTATCGAAAATATGAACTACGAAACACCATACGCTTTGCTTAACAGCATCAGTCAAAAATACAGGGAGTCTTTCGGCGGAGAATTGATGAATAAATTGCTAGATCTGGCTAAAAACTCCAAAGGCTGATTGATGAGTCAATAGAAACGTATCATTATCGTGGATCTGTAGTTTATTGTTTATAATAGCTTTATAGGATGGGCGTAATTTGATCGCGTAAAAGCCTGATTTATTACGAACTTTTAATTTTGTGGTATTTCGAAATTTTCTAATGACGGGTCGAAACTGATAGACATTCTATAAAATTGAAATAAATATCTTTCCCAGTCAGACCCAGTTGTTTCTATAGCACAACACACATATTTATTATTTTCGTCTACCCGTTATTCTGGAGGAAATACAGTACCCCAAACATTTCCACATTTGTCATCAATTTTTCAAATTTGTACTACATTAACTATGCAATGGGGCCAATTTCTACACCATGTTTTTGTTCCAACAGAAGAAAAGGAATATAGTCTATCTAAATTTATATTTAGGACGAACATTTCAAGCGCAAAGAACTTTTTCTTTTAAATATGGCCTGCTGTCACGTACAGTTGCGAAGAATTGACCCTGAAAGAGGACTTGACACTATAAGACTCCTCGAGGCGTTGGATTTTTGAATTTGGCTACGTACGATAGGTACGGGCTACTCCAACTTATAATGTTGAGCAAGGTCGAGGGTAAAAGGCAAGCTGAACTTGGCTCCAAAACATACATGAAAGGACAGAAATAAACTCCCCAGCTCAATTGTTTGTTAGGTTAGGAATAGGAACTCCAATAGTTATAGCCAACCTTCGAAGGAAAATGAAAAGGCCCTTTTAGAAGAAGAATTAATTTAGTCCCTGTAGTAAAAAAAAGAGTACTTGCTGGTAGGATGGTAAGAATCCCTTACCAAATCATCTAGGATAATTTTAAAATATGCTTATACGCCATTAAATTACGTCCAATCGCTAATAGTACTATAGTAGTGTATTCACTTCACTATTTGTAGAAACCTTTTGAAACCCCTATACAGATAGCGGACTGCATTTTTATATCTTTAATATATTGTTTAGAAATATATTTCCGACGTCATAAAAAAAGAGACGCTTCCTTATTTTATAAAAAATATACAGTAGAACCTCTGTTAGACTAACTTGAAGGAGGACACTAAAAATTGTAAGTCAACATTTAACTTGTAGAGATTAAGATTTATTCAAAGTAATTCTAAGTTAGAGAGGTGAAATAACTAGTAAAATCACACGTTGCTATTTTCGAGATACTGAAGTCCAATATATTTTTCATGTTATAGAGATAAAATAAGTCCTGAATTTGCTCTTAGGAACTCAATTATTTCAATTTACAGAGGGTAGATTTTGAGCAAATTACGCTTGAAGGGGAACACATTTTTTCCAGTTCCACTTCTAGAGGTTCTACTGCTATCATTTAAGCATTTCTAGAAATCTGAAATTAATGATCTGTCACATTTCCTAAGAAATACCTTTACAACATATTAATTGCGTTCTCTTTACATATGACGAACGAACAGTTAACCGTACAATATTTGTCTAATACTAAATAAAATTGTAATATGTCTTTTATGCGGCGAAATATTTGTCTAATATAAGGCCAAACCTTTTACAGACAGCAATAATATTATGAAAAGCAATGAACTAATATTTGACAAATTTTGTCTAATATTGGGCTAAGTGTATAATAAGCAACAATTGTATTTAATAAAAAACCTTCAACCGTATAACCTATGTCTTATATGCAGCGAAATATTTAATATTTGACGAAGTTTGTCGTATATTGGACAAAATATATGCAGCAATTATGAAAAATCGTTGATTACGTAACCCTTATCTTATATGCAGTGAAATATTGTTTAATATTTGACAAAATTTGTCTAATATTTGCCACAAATATACTGCGGGCATGTACAAAATATAATCTTCCTATAAGTGACTGGATGCTAATCGCTCTCCTATTTATTATTTAGATCTATGCCTCACAATACAAATTTCGGTTTTAATATTCACGTGACACGTCGAAGTTACCAATTTATTGGGACGTCCTTAAAAAGCGGGGAATTCCAAGATATTGATTAATATAAAATACAATTTACTTAAACTATTACGTAATCTAAAAGGAAACCCTTTTTGCTATGAGTGAGCCTTTGCCCAGCAGTGAGACCTAAATGGGCTGCTACTTACCTTTTTTTTTACAAGTTAAGGCTACTAAAAATACATTATTAACTAAAAATGTTAGGTATTGATATTTTATATCCCAATTTGGAGAGTTTAAGGTATGATTTTGGGTTAATTAAAGAAAAAGCTTTAAAAGCGCTAGAATCTATTGCCCTAAACCCAACATCATTATAAAACCAATTGTTCTTTCTCTTATTAACTTTCAGGCGTTTTAATCGGGCAAATACTAAATTAGATATCTTCGATCAAACCAACAAGGTTCCGTCGCCAAGTTCTTGTATTATTACGAAAATTACCATAGATTTTTCTCTCTCTCTTTCAACTGGTAAATTTGCATTGCATGTAACTGTTTTTCTTAATTTATAATTAATTTATATTTTGTAATTACTGTGTAAGCCTATTAGTGACGTTTATGTTATGTAATATTGTTCCTTGTTTACCTCCTTCTGTATCCATAAATTTGTACATAAATGTTGTTGGCTTATCTAATGAATAAAATAAAATAACCTCGCCATTGTCACGTGAGTAGGAAACGGTATTGATGACTTATAAACTATTTATAGACAATTAAATTTGGGATGTTTTTCTAAACCGAACAATTTCCTTCGTGTCTTCTGTAATTAACACTGGTGAGATAATCTCACACTTAAAAGACAAAAAACTAGGCAGGGAGTTTTTTTTTGCTCGTTACAGTGACGTTGTTCCTATAAATTATTGAGCAAAACGTTTACTATAGAAGTTCGTGCTGGACACGCTTATTACAAAACAAACTGCCTCGTGCACATTAGGAATGTATTATATTTATTTTAGTGCAATAATAGAGCTTACACGGGCACTGTAAGGAGCAGACTGAGTACAAAATTATGTAAATTTTAGAGAAATATACAATTGTAACAAACGTTGCTACTTGCGATAATAAACCATTTATCAAAATTATTGTTTCAATATAATCATTAAGCTGCCAGCGTTAGTACAGTGTTTTGTGTACAAATCAGTTGTTTATGAAGTGAAACTTCTTTAGGCGCACGAAGATGTGCAGTCTTTTTATGCTAATTAAATAGTTTAGGTAGTTTTAATATTTACAAATTACATGTGGCATTTCATACTGTTTTTCATTAAATATTCCAAAAATTCTTTTCTAAATGTTAAATTCGAAAACAAATTTTACGTAATAATTTATACAATATATATATATGTCGGAGAATAAGAGAGAACGGAGAAGAATAAAGCAAAGGGGCGTAGGGTTCTCCGCCGACATCGTTATTAATTGGATTCATTATTTAATTTCTTATTCTGTGGGCGTTCATGGGTATTGTTGGTGCAATCAAACACTGTATTAATTAACTCGGTTTATAATGTTCAATCACTTAATGTTCCCGATATCAATTTACACAAACTCATTTACACTAATAGCTAGGAACGCGACAGTTTCAATAGTCGACCACTCCGGCCGACTGCCGCTCGAGAACTGCCGAGAGGCGGGCCGGACTGCCACTTATTGACTCTGCCCCCACGCCGATACAAAGATGGCGCCAGCGTTCCACAGACTATTACACACGGACCAGCGAACCACAGCCTCTTGCACTCCGACATATATATACAATTCGTCATTTGAGATTTCATTAAATTATTTGTATTAATTTTAGTGTTTGATTAGTTTTAATGGCAATTAAATTCATTATATTGTAAAGTTTTACATTTGTATAAAAATAAACTAGAGTTAAAAATTAGTTTGCTAAAAAAAGTTTCATTTCTAACATCTGTATTTTGTACGCATGCACTTTTGATTTTCCTTAATATACAATCAACGCTTACCGGTTGAATAGGTATAAATAATTTACCACTCTCACCCCGTGGGTTATATTGAAATATGAATAGTTGCAATTTTATGGCCTCTCGTAAGGTGAGATCCTATCACCAAAATGTTGCTACATCACCTTGTTGTTCTATCAAGACATGGTTCTTTCTAGATTGAGACACAGTCAGTGTTTGACTGTTCTTTTTTTGGGTTGATTTCTTCGTTCTGATGGTCGTGTCTTAGAGAGTCTTTCTTAAAAGAGTTGGTGGTTGTGATCTATCGTTCTCAGTTTTCCGCTTCCTTTAAGGCAGCTGCTATCGACAAGCTTGTGAGTTCCAAACTTGATAGATGATCGCCCGCCTAGTTTCATATTTTGGACCTTGCCCACCACTTTTCATATCCATCCATTTGTCTATGCGTGTCTGATGAGCTAAATGGATATTTGCTCGATGCTAGTTGCAGTGAATTTCATTAAAGAACCCTGAGTTATCTTACATGTGTAGGGGTAAAAGCCGAGAGGGTTTTAATGTGTACCATTCAAAGTTACCCAAATGTTCAGGCCCCCTTATCGGGTACCTTTTTTAAGATTTCCCACGCGATAAAAGAAAACTTGTCTGGGTATCGGCAACTTGTGACCAAAGTAGACAAGAATTCTTTTATAGCTTATCATTGAGAATTAAGTCTTAAATATGTTACTCTTCTTGACGGTTTACGAAATTTCAAGCATCCTTCTCCAGCACCACATCAATAGTTTAGCTTTGACTATTTCTCACTGACTAATTAATGAACTTACCTAGCAAGGAAGTCGGCAACATAAGATCCAAGTGGTTTCATCGAAGGGTATGACTTAGACATCCAGGCGTCAGGTACGATTCCCTTAACGAAAGCGTTGTTGCAGCCCTCTAGCTCAGCGCTCATGATGGCCAGACCTTGAGCTGCCATGTGAACCCCATGTAGGGTTCTGGCAACCACACTTAGCAGTCTATTGTATCTGATCAGCTCCTGAAATTGGAATTTTCTTAAACCCTCCTAAAGTATGAGTAAGGTGATTGAGTGACATCCCATTAACGCCCCATTTTTAAAGACAGTTCTTCTCTCTCATATGAGACAAGATTTAGGACATGGTGCTTACTCATGATGTTTACCTTTTCCGAGGTTAAAACCGCAATGACACACAAGTTTTTTATATAAAGCATCTCAGAGGTGCTTGCGTATGATTCGGAACAAGACTACTTAGCACTAGACTTCAGAATTCAGAAGCGTCATCACATGATATTGAAATTTGGATAATGTTAATAACATAAATAAAACTAAAGATCATGAATCTGGTATGGTAAAAGTATCTGTAAACTTTGTGGTTAGTCTTTGATTAGATCAGCCACAAATTCGCACAATTAAAAAAGGATTGCTCAAGACAGAAGTTTTCCATCAATTGACCGCCAAGCTTTATTTAGAAGAAGGCACTGTATGATGATGACATGATTAGATAGTCTGGAATTCAGACAATACTACCAAATTTCAGCTACGTCGCGTGGAGGTGGGAGGGGGAAGGGGGAATTGGCGTACTCATACAATAAGCATGAGGATAAGATTTATGTTTGTTAAAAATGAATTAATTTATATGAAGACACTATACCCCAATAAGGACGTTACAACTGCAATCAGTCTAAGCACGGCGTTTGTGTAAGTAATACGACCTGCTTCAGTATACTGTGTGAGAGTGAGAGAGAGAGAGAGAGAGAGAGATAGAGAACACTTATTGTACAAAACAAGAAAAATACATAGAGAAAACACGAAAAATACAAAGCAAATGGTACAATAAGGCGGCCTTATCGCTATATAGCGATTTCTTCCAGGCAACCTTTGGGTTATAGGAGTTTCAGAAAAATAAAGGGGTTGGGTGTTAAAACTGTGACAGGTTCGCAGCGGTTTGTATAATACAGAATTTGCATATATAATCTGTTCAAATATAATTTTGATGTCTGAAGCGACTTGTTTGAGCACATCGTTTTTATGTTTGAGTATGTATCTAGTGTGACCTGCTTGAGCACGGTGTTCATGCTGTTGTAGTACTGGACAGGGTATTGTGTAGACACGGCCAGCACGTCGTAGGGCGGTGGCAGACGAGCCATCATGTCCCTCGTCAGTTCCACCACTCCACCACCCTCAGCGCCTTCACCGCCTCCGCCTGCCACGATGGTTGTCTGCGTCAGCAGGCACCCGAATAACAACTGCCAAAATATGAGATTGGATAAAAGAAAATATTACCTTAAAAAGTTGGTAATAAGACTGATAGCCAAGAAGTAGATCGACTTTTCAGAAGAGACTGACTACTGGTTTAAGTATCAGAATTCCGCTAATGATATGCACGTTTCACACATTTCAAAGTGTTTTTTTTTAAATGCTACCGAGAATCTAAAACTCGTGGTCCTTCGACCCGAACTTTGTTAGTATTCGAGAGGAGTATTTATACCCTTAAGCAATGTATAAATATAAATTTCATTACTGCAGGATTAAAAGGCCGATTTTTGGCCCCTGTATATAACGGGGAGGGACAAGAGTGCTTCGTTTTCTCCCGGTTAGATACCACTGGCGCGTTTCTAATTAACTAACTTTTTCCCCAGTAACCGAGCAACGACTTGTTCATTAAAGTGTCAATGGCAACTTAAAATGCGAATCTATTGTTAAATGAAAGTCAATTCGAAGTATACACACGAAAAAAAAATAAGGAGGATCCAGACGCGCAGCAAAATGTCACGGGTGAGATTGCCCTATTTTTCTTCCTAGTTAATATAGTATTGTCTTACCGCTGCTGTTTCCTTATTGTCCTTAGTGATATCTGCATTTTCGTGCAGTCCAAAAACTTCTGGTTTGGCGATCATCGGTAGAGCTTTGATATGTTCCAGCACAGAATTATAGTCCATTGCTGGAGGGATGAGGTAGTCGCCGCTTGGAGAAAACGCGTAACTGTACAGAAACCATGACCTTGTCTGCCTAATATTTACTCTAGTCAGAGTTTAAATGTAAAAAAATTGGAATATGTAAACTAAATTTTAATTTTCTCTTTATATTATATTGGTCCTTCGAGCCGTGTTATACTGATACAAACCATTTTTGTTTCGGATTTATAATAAAACATACTTTTGAATTCCTCACTGGCGCAATGAAGCAAATACTAGTTTCACTTGCAGGTTCCTGAGTTAAATTCCCAGTAGGACAAATTTAGGTATTTCTAATTTGTTGAATCTGGACTAGCGGTAGGCCACTAGTGAAGAGATTCCGCCAAGCAAAATAAGTCATGCTGTGTATAAACCTTAAGAGGTAAATTACCTATTAATAACTTAGCATGCCTAGTTTGAGAACAAAAACAAGGGCTAACTTGTTATATAGGTATATATAAATGTACGAACACAGGATCCGAGGTGACATCTTCATTGTAGAAAATAGACAACAGAGATAATATTAGTCTCCTATCCTTATCATCTGTAACTCTTCCGCCATAGTTACATTCTCCTGCCAGATAATTGAGAGCATCGAATGGCGTCTCAGAATATTCCGTGAGGAACATCTGCAATTGAAAATTGTGAAGTAATTAAGGATATTGGCTCCTTTAGTCTACAGATACATAACAGACAAATACTGCTATGTATCTGTAAACTTTGTGGTTAGTCTATGATTAGATTAGAGGCGTATAGCGATAGCGTCCTGATATATGAGCATTCTATTTATAATTTTAATTACTATATTGAAGACACTCTTTACCCTAACTTGGGCATTACAAGTAGCTTCTAGAAACTTCCAATAAAGTCATAGGCGAAGGTGATAGATAAATCAATATGAGACTAGTCTTCATCTATGAAACAATTGTGATGTCTTCACAAAATATTAATTAGGCCATTAATACGAGTATGGTTAGACTATATTAGGAATCGGTACAATCAAACGAAATTTTTGAAGTGAAACTTCTTTAGGCGCATGAGGGTAACATTTTTACGGATGAAACGCGTGATTAGCGTCACGAAGATCTGCAGCGTTTTTATGCTAATTCGTTTGAAGGTTAGGAAGTTGTAAGATTTACAAAAGACATGTGACATTATAAATTGCCACTCGTCATTGGAGATTTCAATAAATTATATATCTTAATGACAATTAAATTCCTAACATATCTTCCTTTCTCACTCACTCTAAGTCTCGGTTTGCCAAAGAAGTTTCACTTCTGACCTTTTAATTTATCTACCTGTAACTGCATGATGCATATCCTCAAATCGCTCTCATTAAATTCATACTGTATGTTCCAACCCAAAGGCCCAAAAGCCCTCCTCTCTTGCACGATCGCGTGGAAGAAACAGAGAGCAAAGAGAAGTCTTCTCCATTCTTCTGTACGTGGACAGGAGATGTAGAATTCCGGGTCGCAAATAGGGTCCGATATGTATGACCTGTAGATATTGTTCTTCAGACCTTTGGGTGCTTCGTTTGTCATTTTAACGCCTGTGAATAGGAATAAAGTCTCGTGGGAGTAGAAATCTTTTTTGTGCTAACAAGTTACGAGTGCTTGACTACGATTTCACATCATAATACAATCTAAGATGAACGGACGCTAACTTGGTAAGAAGCATATACCCCTCAGGTTGATCTTGGAAATGTATATGGGCAAAAGGATTCAATTTACATTGAATGAACATTAACATAAGCCGATTTATAAAAACAATCATTCGCTTACCATTCTGTAGCACAGTGACCGGAAACGCTTTACTGGGGTAGGAGGTGAGCCAGCACCGGAAGTTATGGTGGGTGAGCTGGGGTACAATCACTTCGGCGCAAATACGCTCCAGTTCGCCCATCCAGGAGTCCATTACGTGGCAGTTCTGCAGCACCACCCACCCCCCAGTCACTATTGCTTGCGCGATCATATCAGCCGCTATGGGACCCTGGATAAAGCATTTTCAAGAACAATCTATTATGAGCACAAAGTCCTTTCACGTCGGGTGTAGAGTTGTTATTCTTTCGGTAATTCAATTAATTATCCTTTATCCAATATTGTTATTCAGGTGGTTTGTTCCCGCCCATTGTGGCGTCTATCCCCCCCCCCCCCCGCGCCGAAGCGATATAGTCTATTGCAGACTATCTAATCATAGACCAACTACAAAGTTCACAGATATATAACAAAATCGATTCCTGGGAGTAAAAGTTTATGAGGCTTCGGCGGTTGGCCAGTTAACGTCACCAAGAATACATATAACATTGTTTATGGCTGACGACAAACACTTGTGAAGATTCAATGTTGTCTATGGATAACGAGAACTACTTATGATCTATGTTTATGGATGACGACCAATACTTATGGATATTTAACACAAACATAATAAAGTATAGAGATAGCCTTAATTGCAATCTATATATTATCTTATTATACTAGCTTATAAAATAACGTCTAATGCTACATTGATTTTCATAAAAGTTACTTGTCCTTGGCCAAGCGAGATTGTCTCGAAGCTGACGACCTTCCTCTCCATGGAAAACTTGACAAGACCTGACATGGGGTCAGAGCCGGGGGACAGGATGAAAATAAGCGGTGAACAGCAGTTGCTGTCATTGTAAGACTTCTCCAGATCAAATGGTGGGGGTTCGATGTACGGTCGGCCCATTTCTTCCACTACGTACTGTTGTACTAGTGGTATCAACTTGTCTGGACGGATGCATCTTTAAAATTAAACAAAATTGTAAGTGTTAAGGCTACTATTGAGAAATGTTAAAATGCAGTCTTTAAAAGCAATAAATATACCGTTACAGCTGTGGTAAAGGAGATGCTTTTATCTGTTAAGAATCTCAATGCAAAATTTGATAGCCCCTGGACAGTTCTCAAGCCTCCATATCTTGGACGGGGATGTGCCTAATAATATTATGGAGTATTTCATCCAGGGGGTTCTATGGATGTGTGCAAAAAGCAAGAGTAGCCTCCCCCAACACTACCTGTTTGTCCTCCCCCCTTCCGAGAAGAAAACTAACCCTTATTGAATAAGTTTTTACCGGCACATACATTTTTAATAAAATATATGTATCGGAGTGTGGTAGTCTGTGGAGCGCTGGAGCCATCGATCTATCGGTGTGGGACAGAGTCAATGGTAACAATCCATCGAGCGTCTCTCGGCACTTTTCGAGTGGCGGTCGACCGGAGCAGTCGACTATTGAAACTGTTGCGTTCCTAGCTATTATTGTTAATGAGTTTGTGTAAATTGATTTCAGGAAAATTAAGTGATTGAACATTATAATCCCAGTTAATTAATAAAGTGTTTGATTGCACCAACATTACCCACGAACACCCACAGTATAAGAAATTAAATTATGGATGCCATTAATGACGATGTCGGCGGAGAACCCTTTTACCTTACGCTTTATGCTCTCCTTCTCTCTTATTCTCCGACATATATCTTAACTTCTAAAATATTATATGAGACCACAGGAATAGCGTCAGAAATACATTCTAGAATGTGAAAATCAGTTTGTATCTAACGTTTTCAGACCAAATCTGGTTGATTTGAATATAACAAATTTTGATACAGAGGAATCTAATTAGCTAGTATTTCCTTTAAAATGTACTGAGTTATGAGTTATTTATCGATAGTCCCTATGACTGCCATATTTATTGTTGTTTAAATCAAATTAATGTAAAATAGAGGTCAAATGGGCTTGTAAAGATTACAAAGACAATTGTAAGAAGCTATTGTAAAATCTGATAAATACGCAGTAGATAGATAGTAGTAAAGTAAAAAGTAAGTAGCAGCCCTTGAACGTCCCACTGCTGGGCACAGGCCTCCTCACTCCGAGGAGCGAGGGTTTTTAGAGCATAGACCCACCACGCTGCTCCACTGCGGATTGGCAGGCATAGTACACAAGTGCACTCTCTATTCCTTCACTCTCATAGTCCGATGT
>JACTOM010000936.1:3073988-3098802 GCA_015832385.1 Elymnias hypermnestra | reverse complement strand
TTCGATAGACCACTTATATGGGGCCCCCACTGTAATTTATTATCTAATGTTATACCTAAGAAAGCGGTACTATCAACAAGGTCTAGTTCCTCATAATTAAGTTTAACAATGGTTTGCGTTTGTTTCGCATTAGGCAGAGTAAACTTTACACATTTTGTTTTCTTTCCGTTGAGCAATAAATTATTAGCTTGAAACCATTGTACTACTTTATCGAGACAGCTGTTTACGTCGTCATAATTTGTTTGTAGTCTATTAATTTTAAATAGCATAGATTTGTGTATTTTCATTATTGTTTCAAGAGATTTATTTCATCTCAATATATTTTACAGAGATTTTTATCGGAGTCTTAGTAAGGTATATATTGTAAATAGAAACGAAATCAGAATACAAGAAGATTAAAAAAAGGAAAGTTTTACCCTTATGCGCCTAAAGTTTCACTTCCAAAACCCATGGAAAGTTTACTCGTTGATCTATATGTTGTTTTGGCGGCATATTCATACCGAGAGCTACTCTAAAGGGGCTCACTCTTTAAATACATAGCATCATGTCTCATTTTGCCTCCTTGATCCTTGCATATCTCCTTCGCTTTTTTCATTCTAATTAAACCTTTTATACAAGAGTACTCTTGACCCGGCCGTTATTTAAAATGTCCTGGATTTGGTCCAGGAACATTCGCCTTGACCTTGATCTTCCAATTTTCCCAATCACTCTTGACTCATAAATCCTTTGTCAGTCTCCTTTCATTCATTCTCTCTACGTGCCCAAAGCATCTAAGCATACCTTTCTCAATATTAATCGCTACATCTTCTTTTATACCACGACGTTCTTTTATCACACCATTTCTTACTCTGTCACTCAGTTTTAATCCACTCATGCTTCTCAACACTCTCATCTCTACCACATTTATTTTACTTTTGTGAGGGTTCTCACCCTCATCCATGCACAGCCAGTCTGGCCTTTTGAGACACCATCTGGCCATTCATAAAGGCGTACAGAGCACCATTTACCATATTCCCTGCATTCACTCTCCTTTCAATATCACTTTCACATGTTCCATCTTTTGTAAATTTAAATCTTTCACCTCTTCCACTTGTTACCCATTTATCAAAATATTGCAATAGCGACTATAATCTAAATAAATAATAATCTTTTAATTGCCAATAAAATGTAAAATTAAAGTACCTTAACAGCAATTTCGGGGAGGTAGTGGGGATTACTGAGCCGAGTCGTAATGTAAAACCGGAAACTGTGATTGTATTCCAAAATATTGTCGCCCAATTTCAAGCAGTCAACACCTCCGGATCTATGAAGACAAATGTGTAATTAATGGCATAAAAAATCAGTGTTTCCGCTGTTACTCAATTTACAGTTACATGCACACTTTGCAATAGATTCCTGTTTAACGAATACTCACTTTCTGTATGATGTAGCGGCAATCCAAAAAGAAATATATATTTAAATAAATTATTTTATCATATCACATTTCACGCTCCGAAGCAACAGCTAAAAAACTCAGTGAAGTTTATACCTTTAAGTGAGTTTGTGTTGCCTTCATGAAAATATGTATGCACTTTTTTGAAGTGAAACTTCTTTAGGTGGTAAAATTTTTACGAATGAATCGCATGATTAGCGTCACGAACATGTGCAGCGTTTTTAAGCTAATTCGTTTAAAGGTTTGGTAGTTTTAATATTTTATAATATAATATTGATTAAAAATACGCGGCATTTTTATTTACTATCCGTCATTTGAGATTTCACTTTTAAAGTATTTGTAATATTTGGATAAATATAAACAATAATTAAACATTAATTTGCCAGAAAAGTTTCACTTATTATGTGTACTTCGTACGCACGCACTTGTACATACATACATAGCATCACGCCTCATTCCCATCGGGGTAGGCAGAGACAACATCCTTCCACTTGCCACGATCCTTGCATATCTCCTTCGCTTCTTTCATTCTCCTTAAACCTTTCATACAAGTTCGTCGGTTTAGAGTACTCTTGACCTGGCCCTTATTTAAAATATCCTGGATTTGGTCCAGGAACGTTCGCCTCGGTCTTCCCCTTCCAACTTTCGCATTCACTCTTGACTCATAAATCCTTTTTGTCAGTCTCCTTTCATTCATTCTCTCTACATGCCCAAACCATCTAAGCATACCTTTTTCAATTTTAGTCACTACGTCTTCTTTTATACCACAACGTTCTCTTATCACACTATTTCTCACTCTGTCACTCAGTTTTAATCCACTCATGCTTCTCAACGCTCTCATCTCTACCGCATTTATTTTACTTTTGTGATTCTTCTGCCATACCCAACTTTCACTACCATACATAAGTGTTGGCACCAACACTCCAGCATGCACTGCCAGTCTAGCCCTTTGAGACACCATCTGGCTATTCATAAAAGCATGCAGAGCACCATTTACCATATTCCCTGCATTCACTCTCCTTTCGATATCACTTTCACATGTTCCATCTTTTGTAAATTTAGATCCCAAGTATACAAATTCTTTCACCTCTTCCACTTGTTCCCCATCTATCAAAATATTGCCATTCATCATAGATTCATCTCGTTCAAAAAGCATAACTTTCGTTTTGTTTACATTCTCTTTCATTCCTTTCCCTTTCAAAGCTTCATTCATAATATTTAGCATCTTGCACTTGTATTGTATTTCACGCACTTGTATTTCATGTATTTCAATTGTGCTTTTTGCACCTCTTGCTATACGGCAAATATTTATTTATTTGCAATATTAAAAGGACAAAGTTATAATTAACATTAACAATGACCACTGTTTCACTAAAATAAAATAGTTCAAGTTTTAACCATTGTTGAATTGTGTAGGTATTTTGTTTATTATTGTCACCTGTTACTAATCACGCGTTGTTGTAATAAATACAATTGACGACAGATATGGAACATTAGTCTTCTAGCTATGGTGCTATTCGAAATTATTAAAATAACATTACGGGCTTTATTTTGGAAGACCATGATGACACACCACCTTTTATAACCATCCGAAGGTCCGTACTTTGCAATACATGATGGATGGATGTATCAAAAGTATCTTGTCACGGACTTACCGAAATATGTTCCTCAATAAAACAGGTTCCAACACAGCATCCAACTGTTCTCGGATGTTCTCCAGGATGACGGGGAATCCAAGCTGAATCGCGTTTTCCAGTATGCGTACATAGTTGGAGTCTGTCAGCTTTATAACCTTTAGCTGGTTCTCGCGCTCCATATTCTTCACCCATTTGTTGGCTTGCTCTGGAAACATTAACTCAAATCTTCTATAAAACCTTGGACAATTAAATTAAATTCATTAAATTCTGTTTCCCTCCCTTTAAGGCTCGGAAATTTAAATATTTAGATTTGTATAAATATAAACAAAACTTAAAAAATAGTTTGCCATAGAAGTTTTACTTCTCATCATGGAAATTTCTAATTTATTGGCATGACGTTAACATGTATTGCTATTTGTCAATAAAAATCCTCAGTCGTACCGATGCCGATATTAGGCGCCGGGTCTTCGAGTTTCAAAGCCTATTTTAGACAAGATTAGTCTCTGGATATCCACTAACCTTGAGGGTCGATCATTAGTGGCCAACGGCGTGATTTCTCCACGATGATGCCGTTCTCTATGGAGAAGGCATCAACGGGCAATCCGGCTATGTTCCAGGCTCTGATCACGACAGGCTCCCCCAGTGTCGTTATCAGAGTATAAGTGTCTGAACACGGTATATCTAGAAGATCAAACAGGAATTATTTCATTATTATAAAACACTTATTAACTCTACAGTGATCCTGATGAAAAGGTTTAAGGTGAAGAGCTTTTGTTATCATAAAAATAGGGCGGCATTTATCGCCAATATCCGAAAATCATTGTCAGGTAGAGTATATGCATGTTCAACAAGACACGGTTCTGGATTTGCCAGAAGATAATTTAAAGAATTATCTCAGCAACATTCTTATTAAAAATGCATATTATAATGTTGAAGTTTATTCAACCGACTAAAATCTTTCTGCTGTGGTTAGAACCAGAAAAGCCAGCTGGAATGCTGTGGTCTCCTTTTGCCAGGACGTGATGTCGCAGGAGGCGGCAGTGCGTGTGAGAGAGATGGACAGAAATGCTCCTGCCATACGACGACAGAGGGTTGGATGCAGACGGGTAATGCACGACTCTGTTGTCTGCCTTCCTAGGGGTAGCCTTTGGGCAATGGGTGCGAGACCTATTGCTCCTTAAGTCGGATTCCTAGGAAGGACAGATGGCATGCCATCAGAACAGGAGGAATAAGCAGAGTGCGGATGCATTCCGATCCTGTGCTTTCGCCAAAGAACGTAGGGAGAAACACCGTCAGTTTCAGCCGGTAAGAGTCCGGCATAACCCGTAACGCCCTATTTCCCGTGGTGGTGCGGGTATCATGAGCATTTCCCGATGATGAAAAGACAATGTTAGCTTTGTTTATAAGAGAAACTTCTAAATTTCTGGCCAGTATCCCTTCTGAATCGGAATCTACTAACCGAACTGGTGGTACTTTTGTTATAAACGGACAAACTAATGATACTTCAAAAGTGCCGTTTGAGACTTGATCTTGACTTGACTTGACAATACTGGTGTAATATTGCGCTTATATTGGCATTGACATAGTTAGAATAACCTGCCGTAAAGATTAACCCAATAAAAGAGACTAAATGTAATATCTTACTATAAAAAGAAAAACATTTTAGTTCACATAAGTAATGGAGAGGCACCAAAAGAAGGACAAGTGGAAAATATCTCACTCAGATCCTTGGTTCGCTGATTCCACATCTGTACCAGCTCCCTTCTGTAGTTGACGGTGTAAGGCCCAAGATAAGCAATAAATCCAGCTGACAGCAGCACATCGCCTAAAACATCATCTACTTTATGAAAATCTTGGATACCCATTATAGAATTCTTATATATTAGTGGATCTTTCTCTCCTTTCAATTAAGACACCTTTTCCTCTGTTACCATTTACAAAATTTCATTAAAGGCTGGGCGATCTAGAAATACATAGAAACAGAAAGTGTTTTAAATAATGTAAATATTGGATTTGTCGACATATATTTCCTTGAACAATCTTGCGAGAATTTAAATATCTTCTGCTCCAGTTGCCTATAGATGATAAAACGATAAAGAAGATGTTAAAACATCTCATATAATCTCTCTAATCTATTTCTCTCTTTTAAGTAGCTATCCCCTAGTAGTTAATATAAAATATCTGACCAATTATATTAGACAGTAGCTCCTGCAACTGAGTGGCCAGGTCGGTCCAGCGCGCCTTCTCACCCCCCAGTCCACCGATCAGTTGTTCTGCTCTAGACAACTTGGTAGAGCACAAGTCAATCTCATCTTCCAAACCCTTTTTCTTACGCGTCATCTCCGCAAACTCGTCATTCAGCGCCTGCAATTGGAAATTATAAATAGATACATCCATAGACGCACACGCAACATATACAGTTTTGAACAAGATATTATCCGTCCAATTCGAAAATAGACAGAACCGCCAATTTCCATGAACACGACCAGTCCATCAGGAGTCTAGGACTGAGGACATGAATCCAGTACAGGCATAAATATTTTTATACATAAACGTACACACAACATATACATTAACAAACATACACCTTTGGATAAGTAAATCTTCCAATGAGGAAATAGATAGAAGCTCCAACTTGAGTAAAGTGACCGATTTTTTGTACCATAACGTACCAGAAGTGGTATGATCACAGTCAAACATTAATCTATACAAAATAAAAAAAAGTAATGTTTTATTTAATTACCTGTAGTTTGTCAAGTACTCCCTGCAGTTGTGCTCTCTTTTCATTTAAAGTGTTCATCTGCATCTGTAGTTCACCTTCGGCTTCTGCTAGCGCTGCCTTTTTAGGTGCAACGACCTGTCCAGAATTATAAACGGGTTAGAAGGAATGAGCAACTACCCGGCCTACATTATATTATCAGCTTATCTATAAACGACATTTGTAGGACCATTTGATGTTTTTTTATTGCTAAATAAACTAGTGTTAAACTTTCATTGTACTACCAATATCTCCTACCATCTTTGCTCCTTGATTGTGCATATAAATTATAATTGTAAGGGTCTTTTGGTCCAGTGGAATCTGATGAAAAAATAATCATATAAAAACCTACAACAGAAACCTAATTTTGCCTAATTGGGCCAGACTGGCTGTGCATGGAGCAGTGTTGGCGCCAACACTTATGTATGGTAGTGAAAGTTGGGTATGGCAGAAGAATCACAAAAGTAAAATAAATGCGGTAGAGATGAGAGCGTTGAGAAGGATGAGTGGATTAAAACTGAGTGACAAAATAAGAAATAGTGTGATAAGAGAACGTTGTGGCATAAAAGAAGATGTAGTGTCTAAAATTGAGAAAGGTATGCTTAGATAGTTTGATCACGTAAAGAGAATGAATGGAAGGAGACTGACAAAAGGGTTTTATGAATCAAGAGTAAATGGGAAAGTTGGAAGAGGACGACCAAGGCGAACGTTCCTGGACCAAATCCAGGACGTTTTAAATAAGGGCCTGGTCAAGAGTACTCTAAACCGACGAACTTGTATGAAAGGTTTAATGAGAATGAAAGAAGCGAAGGAGATATGCAACGCTCATGGCAAGTGGAAGGATGTGGTATCTGCCTACCCCGAAGGGAATGAGGCATGATGTTATGTGTTGTTCAATGTTACCTTGATAACCCTGTCATACACATCCATAGCCCTGACCCACTTGCAGAGACCCTCACAAGCAGACGACACCTTAGCTATTACAGCTGGATCAAACTCACGATCCGGAATGTATCTGGAAAAAATGATATCGATATGAAAAAGAACAAAATAATTGGGTATTAAATAAAAAAAATTCTTACTTGTCCCTTATCTTCTTCATGACAGAAGTTGGGATGTTATCCTTATCGTAATTTTTGAGGCTTTCCAGGAATTTCATGTCGCCCAACATTTTCTGCGAAGGACCCCAGTAGTCCTCATAAGGTTTTCCTTTCCAAATGAAACAAAATACGCTTCGATCAGTAATAAAAGAAGCACTTGATGTAAAAGAAATTGATTCAATTGATACTTTAAAATATGAAAGGCAGAGATAGATAAAATAGAAACCGATTAAAGAGTAGCTGACCGACATTTCAGTGAATTCAAACCCTCAATAAATGTCGAATTAGTTATTTAAAACAAAACCCACGTAGAGAGGAGAAGCTTCGGAATTTAGGTCTAACGTACTGCTACAAAGTGATTTAGCTATAAAGTTGCCTATTTATACTATTCGCTTAAGAATTTTCTGTATTACTTATTTCATATTTGTGGTGTACAATAAAGTATATTCTACGTATCTAAAAATTTAAAATAAAATGTATAGGTAAACCCTTGTTGTGAATTAACAACAACATAATCTATGCACACAAAATATAAACAGATTCTGCGGTAATGTTAGAGTAATTCATACGCATTCATTCATTCATACGGACATGGCAAAATACAGCATATTGAAGATCATATCGATGTTTTTTCATGGATTCTCCGAATTAGCGCCTGAATCATAACCAACCAATTCTGACCACCAAGACAAACAAACCTTAAACAATTTAAAACTGCTATAACACTTTGTTCAGTCATCCTCTACTTAGTTGCATAATATTTGTGGCTGGCAATACTTTGCTACCATTCGAATCGGGGCGCCCGGGTCCGCCTGATTGGCTGGCGACAGTCGCGTCACTCGCGACTGTCTTAACTGACAGGGAGAAACAGTTGGTAAGAATCCTTTGTAGACGAAGTCAAAACGCCGTGCATTACGCAACTAACTGATTTTATACCACTTCTGTGCCCTACCCTACCCTGTATCTAAACTTTATCGTGGTGCCCGCGACGTTCGCGACATTCGAAATCCAACGGGATGCTGGACGTTCCAGAGTATCGGTGAGTGGCTTGGTATTTGTTAGCTGCAGGCTTTGTGTAACTTAACACAAGCTTCTTATCGAACCAGCATTTTAAACTCATAGGTCCTTTGTATAGCCCACATACTTAATTATTTGATATACCAAAACTAAGATATGACGAATTTATGGATTTAGCCAAATTTTGATCCTCTTATCAACCTGTTCGCGACTTTTCCCTTTAATTTATAAATAATACAACCTAAATGATATTGTTAAGCATCGTTCGTTTTTGTATAGTATATTTTGTTTCAACTTAGAGTCTCTATAGATAATTATAACTTTGTATATAGAATGTTTGTTAGCTATAGCGTATAAACATATTTGTCATTTCAAAAAATAAAGTTGTTTGTGTAATTAATGTAATCGCTGTGATTGGTGAGAAATAGAACGCCAATCATAGGATCTATATTTTATCCAATAAATTAACAACCACCGTCGTTTGCTTGTCACAATAGTGCACGTTTGTCAGTCGTAATATCGTATATTAGATAGCCAATTTCGGTGAACAATATTCCTGTTGAAACAACAGTTCGTAATTAAATACTCGTCTGGTGACAAGTAGACGGCGGAGCGTTGGAGTGAAGAATCTGGTGGCATTTTTTCATTTATCCTGAACCGGCAAGTCTTCGCAAGAGTGAGCTCACAAACCTTATTCATTAATTTTGCCCATTAACAAGTAGCCCTACCCCCGCTATCTGACTTCCATTTTTCTATATACCGGAATTCATTAAAATTTGCATAGTGTTGAGATACATTCGCAGTTATAACATTATTATTATTATGGAAACTTGTCTCATTTACACTAATAATTGGGCAAAAGACAATATATAAAAGATACTTACCATTGGCGTCCATTTTTCTATCACCTTTAATACCCTTCATGACACAAACTGCTTCCATAACCAGTTTCACTCCTGCTGGTGGGTTCTTCATGGATTTAACGAGTGTAATATCGGCAGGCTTCAATGTGTTAAGGGCATCCAGAGCAGCTTCCAATGCTGGAACTGCTTCAGCCAAGTCGGATTCGCAGTCGTCTTTGATAGCCTGAGCAGCAGCAGCGGCTTCATTGGCTAAGGCCTCATCTGCTCCAACTATCTGTAAGGTTTTATTTCTATAAATTATTGGTGCTGTTTCTAGTTTGAGGTCCAGATTAAATCAAATTTTGTTTGTTGTTATTGGCCTTTAAAGTACAGCTATATACTGAAAGTTGCGATTGTTCTTTTGTGTTCTGTTCTGGAAAGAATATTTTGTCAAATTCAATAACAAATATTAGCTGTTTTTGTTCTTTCATTCTATTTCTTACCTCCTTTTGCTTCTCCACGACAACGGTATCTTGTTCAATTTTTATCATCAGTTTCTCTGTCTTATCAGAGGTATCAACCAAAAGTGGCTGAAGATCTATAAGGTTTTGCTGCATCACAGCCACTTGGCCTGCCGCAAAATCTAATTGCTCCAAACCTGTCTCATATCTGGAATTCGGTTTAACTATTAGCGCAATTTAATGGTAGTTTGTTATTAGAATAAGATACTATATTTTGTTAGATTTTAATATATTTATAAACACAGCAATATCTATACATATACAATGTCATTATTATAAAAGTTGATGTTAAATACCGAATCTTTTGAGAATATTCTCTATTAATGATGGTCTGTGTTTTTGGCGAATATCTATTATTAATGTTTCTAAAAGTCAAGTCTCAATTTTTCATTATTTATTTAGTTTCTGTTAAAACAACCGTTTTATTGACATGCAATTAATTTTTGTACACTATTTTAATATTAATTTGCATTTTACTTTTGAATATGTGTTCTTAAATCAACGAAAGAGTAATGGCAATGCAAAAGGAAACTAATTGTGCCCGTATAGTTTGATTTCTCTTACCGCATCCTAGATTTTGTAATTTGGTCTACTTTCAGTGCATACAAGTTTTGGAAAGCCTTTATGAGTTCCAAATAGCTGGTCGGTGTTACGTACACTTTCCGTTTTTGTTCAGAATAGAATCTGTAACAATATAGACAATATATCATTTCAGATGACTTTGTCAGGATTTTAATTTATATTTCATTCATGATTTTACTGCGCAAAAATAGTAGAAGAGAAAAATGAAGCGTCGTGTACCGGTCGCTGAGTTGCACGACGCTCACGTGGAACAGCTGGCACATTTCAACACAGGAAACGCACAACTCCTCGTCCACGTTCTCCATCTTCGCTATGAACATGGAAGCAACGCGTTCCAGCGCTTCAGGTGGCCACGCCGTGAACCTGGCCAATTCATATATATAATAAGAGAAGTAATGGCCGAATGAATGGACACTTTGAACCGTGAGCAGCCAACAGTAAGTTCTCATTGTCAAACTGACGTGCTTAAGAGTTCTTTCAAATTCATGATCATAAGTGTAACCTGAGATCGATTATGAGAAATATATAATCTGCCAGTTCGCAGAGAAGCAGCGTGGTGGCTCTATGCTCTAAAAAGCGCTATGAATGATGCAATCTGTGTCCAACAGTGGGACATTAATACCATGCTATATACAAGTACTAGTAGATATTAGACATTCATTATTAATTTTACTTTTAAAATTACATTAAGTAGCAGCCTATTAAGGTCCCACTGCTAGCCACAGGACTCCTCACTCCTCGGAGAGCTTTTAGAGCATACAGCCACCATGGCCCTCCACTCTGCGAGTTGGCACGCATACACAGCACTCTCATAATCCGATGTGATCCGACACTAGCGGAGGCGCAGGACCGACAGCTTAATGTGCTTTCAGAGGCACTAGGGTAAAGCACACCGACAACTATACAACAGAGGCAAAATACTGAGAATATTCTTACAGAAAACTTAATATCCATTTTCGAATTCGCCCGACCTGGCACTCGAATCCAGGACCTCATGATTGAAGCTTAACATGCTGACCATAAGACCAATGAGGCACTTCATACGAAAATAATGGAATCATTGAACTCTATTTTAGGGCACTTCAAAATGTCCAGTGAATTCGAAAACTTGCACACTTGTCAAGGACCGATGACCGGTGACTATAAAATATATTTTTTACAGATGGTTATTTCCATTTCGGCGCAGATTGTCTTGTAGCCGAATACCACAATACTAGATTTAAAATAAATAGTAAAATCAACTGACCAGTCGATTGTGCAGCAGTTAATAAGCGAGGGGAACATCCGGAGACGATTACGAAACGAGTCGCCGATGGGAGACATGGCCAGCACTATCCTCAAATTAGCCTTCACCCGCTCCACGTAAAACCCAAACATCGCCAACGGGGTCGTTTCCATTTTTCTTCCCTAAACATTCATATCAAATCAAATCTTTCTTTATTCATGTAGGCCTTTACGACACATTAAATTTACTATTTTAAAGATATGCCCTCTGTCTTCTAGTCTTTTAGTTTTGACTAATGGAAAGCTTCGGCCGTGGCCACTTACTCAACCACGAAAAAAGTACCGCTGATCAAAAAAATTGCATTCAAAGTCTGTTTCGAAATCACAGGATGTGAATTTCCTATTACCAGATTACATGATTCCATCTTCATCAGATATAAAAAGAAATTAAAAGTGCGTGCGTACAAAGTACACATGTCAGAAGTGAAAGTTCTTTGGGAAACCAATTTTTAAGCCTTGTTTATATTTATACAGATGTAAAACTTTATAGGTACAAATAATTTATTGAAATCTTGAATGTCACTTGTTTTTTTGTAACATTTACCATTAAAAAATGAATTGATGAAATATTTTTATTTTATGAAAATAATAAATTAGCATAAAAAAACCCTGCAAAATCTTTACCCTCATGTGCCTAAAAAAGTTCCACTTCAAAAAGGTTGTTTTCAAAGAATTGATAACATTACAAACGATGTCGCTATAACTCTACATATTTCTTAACAGAAATACCTAAAATAGCAAAATTATCACGGTCATTAACAATCTATATTTTAAGATTTGTGTAATGTAAATTCTCTAAACTTTACAATTGTGCTAAGTATTTTACTAACTATTAAAACTTACAGCTTCTCTGACAGCGGTTTGCATTTTGTCAAGGATCTCGACCTTTTCGTCCATCCCGTATAGATTAGGTATGTCTCCAGTATTCAGTAACATGTTTATGTCCTCTACCATTCCCTCGTACATTATCTTTAAAGTATCAATAACTTCAACTTAGATTTGTCAACAAGTTCATGTAAGTACAACTATGGTTACAATCGATTCATACTATCAATATCATACAGTTTCAAATAGAGCATGTACTTTTTCTAATATATTTCACGATTAAATTTACTAACCTGATTGTCAGCAAACAAGAAGACCAAGGGTTTTCCAATGATACCAGCTTTCATGAGCAATTTTCTAATGTCATCACGCCACTCGTTCTGGCCATACACTCGAGAAATCTCGATCTATTTAATAAAAAAATTATTTAAAATAAGTCATAAGAAAATGGGCCTAAAAATGAACATGGATAAGACGAAAATTATGTCTAATATCCATGTACCGCCACATCCAGAGAACTCCGCTCTCGAAATTGTTGACGAGTACACATATCTGGGACACATAGTCCAGTTAGGGTGGTCTAATTCCGTGAAAGAGGTTAACCGCCGACTCGGTTGGGCAGCGTTCTGGAAACTATGCCAGATATTTTCGTCAGATATCCAGAAAACCAAAGTTTTCGACCAGTGCGTGTTGCCAGTGATGCGGAAGCTCAAAGTCACTCAGCGTGCAAATCAGATCAATTCGGGCTATGCTCGGAGTTTTTCTACGTGATCGAATCAGAAATGAAAAGATACATAGTAGAACCAAAGTCACCGACATAGTCCTACGAATCGCGAACCTGAAGTGGCAATGGGCAGGGCACATAGTCTAAAGTACCGGTCGACGTTGGGGCCCGAAAATGTTACAATGGCGACACCGCACCGGACGGCGCAGTCTAGGAAGACCCAGATGATATAAAGAGGGTCGCCGGTAGCCGCTAAAGCCAGGCTACGCGAGATCGGGCCTTGTGGTCATCATTACGTGAGACCTATGTCCAGCAGTGGACGTCCATCGATTGATAAGTGCTGAGATAACTTTCATTGCCTCATTGGTCTAGTGGTTAGCATATTCGACTACAGACCTGGGTTCGAGTCCCGGGTTGGGCCAATTAAAAATTTATACTAAGATTTTTTCAATATTTGCCCAAAGTTGGGAAGTTGGCGTTGAGACACACCCGAGTGTCTCGGAGAATACGTTAAGCCGTCGATCCTGGGCCTGATCTCTCTCCGATCTTATCAGATTCCAGTCACATCGAAGAGTGAAGGAATGGAGAGTGCACTTATATACTATGCCTGCCAATCCGCAGTGGAGCAGCGTGGTGGGTCTATACTCCAAACCTTCGCTCATAGTTTAATGAAATTTATATAACGAGGTTACCTGTATGACATTCATCTCTAGTATACTAGCAGCAAGTTTGACTGCACTGCTCCTGCCACTACCGCCTACTCCCACCAGCAAAAGATTCCCTACAAACAAAACGACCAATGAGATGAATGCTAATAAAATATAATATACATCAGAGTTTTTGTCAACAAAACGTGGCTGCTAAAAAATCAACAGAAAACTTAATAAGCAAGTATACATAATAATTCTCTTGCCCTTTTCCCACTAGGTGAGATCGGCACAGCATGTTTCCTCCTTTCGCCACTTCACTCTATCCGCTGTCATTTCTACATTCACACCCCTTACACACATATCCTCTTTCACACAGTTCATCCACACTTTTTTTTGTAGCCCTCTCCTGACCCTGCCCCTTATCATCATATTTAGGGCCCTCTTACATACATGGCTCAACTTCTCGGTCACTGGTGCTACTTTCACACTTCCTCTGTATACATATATTCAAATTTAAATTGTCAGAAAATCTAAAAATACTAGGCCTATTATCATGAGCAATAAAGTTAAAGATAACTTAGTGCTTATCTATAACGCACTCACACAAGACATTTATTGGGTGGAGGCATACAAAATCGTATTTAAATCGAAGGGTTGCTCAAATGGTTAAAAAAATTTGGCAATGAATGAATTAGCCCAAAATTAAAACATGGAGGTATGGATGTATAAAAAGCATACCGTTATCTTGTAGGAGTACTCGGGTACAACGTGAAATATGATCAAGAGCGTAACGGAACATCACCAACGCCATTGGAGATGAAGATACAACGTTGTACTCCTCCAAGTAATACTCCATCTTCACTGCCATGTCATCTAGATCCAACACCTAATAACAGATCAGAATTTAACTATAATAAACCATTAAAATAATTCAAAATATAAAATTGGGAGCATCGGGATTGACTTAAAGCAATTAATACAGTCCACTAAATGACAATCTATTAGAAAAATCTCCTGAAACTTTCCGACACTTGTAATATCAAAGGAAAACTTTGTGAGCAATTTTGCGAATAATGTGTCCTTATATTATGAGACTTTTTGGTGATTAATAGTTTAAGTAAGTAAAGTAAGTAGCAGCCCTTTAAGGTCCCACTGCTGGGCACAAGCCTACTCATTCCGAGGAGCGAGGGTTATTAGAGCATAGACCTACCACGCTGCTCCACTGCGTATTGGCAGACATAATACACAAATGCACTCTCTATTTCTTCACTCTCAGTCCGACGTGACGGGAATCCGACACAACCAGCGAGAGGTCAGGCGCAGGATTGACGGCTTAAGGTGCTCTCCGAGGCACGGGGGTGGATCACACTCAATATTGATTTATGAATTGGCCCGACCCGGGACTCGAACCCAGGACCTCATGTCTGTAGTCGAACATGCTAACCACTAGACCAATGCGGCAGATTAATAGTTTATTAATAATGCAAAGGTAAAGGAAACTACGCATTTTCTGAGAGTTTTAGCAGACCTTTGAAATGGACAGACGACGATTGTATCACGTAAACCATTACAAGAGAGAATTTTAGGGAATGGTATAATAATGAAGTGATAATTTTATGCCTGTAATATTTACCTGATCGTAAATTTTGGGATCTGCATCGGGTTCCATGTAATTGCCAAAGAATATGTTGGCGGCGTGCTTGTTTGAGCATTTCTCTCCTTCGGGTACATACCCGAGCTCTGTTAGTACTTGGTCCATGTGTACCCGATAGTTACCGTACACAGCCTTATAGACTAAGTCGAAGAGTTTTTGCCTGTCAGGTTTTAAATATTAGTTAGCAAATAAGAGAACCTCATGTAACCAGGATCCATACAACTGGGTCAAAAAATCAACGCCATCAACAACGTTAAAACAGATTTCAATATGTCGTTAAACCACGAAAATTTAAATTTAAAACAACTACTTAAAGACTCTGTTTCAAAATTGGCATATGCATTGGTTTTTTTTTAAATATTGAAAGTATAAAATGTTAAACAAGAGGAAAGTAATATAAGGGGTAAAATAAAAACACAGGGTGAGCCCCTTGGATAGCTCACACTCGCGAAGATTGCAGATTCAGGATCAATGAAAAATGCCACCAGATTCTTCACCCAACGCTTCGCCGTCTACTTGTCACCAGACGAGGTTATATGTACGCGATCGAACTGTTGTTCAGCAGGAAAGTTTACACCGAATTGACTTTCTATTGTCGTGTTTACGACTGGCAAACGTGCACTATTGTGACAAGCAAACGACGCTGATTGATTCTATATTTTTAAATAAGTGCGTCCTATAATTGGCGTTCTATTATTCGCCAATCACAGGGTTTACATTACACATAGGATATCCAATAATACAGTAGATGCTGTATCATTTTCTACGATACATGGTAAGGTAGCTATCCTATTGTTACCGATCATTATTATTTTATGTGTGGATTGCTATTAAAATACTATATTTGTTTATTATGCTGAGGTCTTTGTAATTATATCAGTGAAACGTTTTCATGTACTATATCCATCATTTGACGGCCTCGCTGGCGCAGTGGTGCGAGTATTCGCTTTGCTAGCGGAGGTCCCGGGTTCGATCCCCGGTGGGATGAATTTAGGAAATTGTATTTTCTAATTTGTCTGAGTCTGGACTGGTGGGAGGCTCCGGCCGTGGCTAGTTACCACCCTACCAGTAAAAACGTACCGCCAAACAAAGAGATTTGTGTTCCGGTACGATGCTGTGTAGAAACCGTAAGGGGTATATCGCCTCTTNTATAATTGGCGTTCTATTATTCGCCAATCACAGGGTTTACATTAATTGCACAAACAACTTTATTCTAGGAAATGAAAACCATAAAAATATATATATACGTTATAGTCAAACATTTTTTTCAAACGATTTTACTAATATTTATTCCGGTTTAACTCTATTCCGGAAGTTCTCAAATTTAATCAAAACATCTGTTTAGTCGTCATTTTCACGACGACTGTGATTGGTGGCCTTATTATTTTTCGAGTGGGGAATTTTTACAAGTGTATAGGACAGGGGAATGAAGGAACCTTTGCCAAGTGACAGTTCTTAGTTTGTATCAACGTTAGTATTGTGTTAAAAGTAATTGAGGGTAATATGAGAATACTGTTACTTAGCCTACGGATTAGTAAGCGACTCTAAAACTATATTTGTCAAACAAGTTAACAGAGGAAGTGTCATCACGTATATTAAAAAGAGACTTACCGATCAGCATCATCCACTAGTCTGTCATAAAACACACGATATGTTTCATGTATCCAAAGCAACACTAGTTTTCCTAAATCTTTCATGTGTGTAGCTGGTACCAGTAGCACACCTTTTATAATACGAGCAAAATCTCGTAGATTGAACAGATAGTGACATTTGCTGGGCGTTGGTAGAAATTGAAGGGTCACTGCTTTATATACTTCCATAGTCGCTGCTACTATTGCCTAAAAAGGTAACCCATTAACGTCATCATACTGGTTACTATCCTTCTTAATCATGGGAGGGAGGATTTAAAGATATAATTACCAAGCAATTTATATTGAATTAATATCTATTACTAATTGTTTTAAACTTAAATTTTCGTGGTTTATTAACATATTGACTATTTGAACTAATTTTAATTTTGCCGATATTTCGACCCAGTTACATGAATCGTGGTCACGACGTTACTGTTGTGGACGGTTGTGTCAAGCTGTAGAGGGCAGAATCTGTCTACCCTACGTCTGATCCTTTTATTTTTCACGGCACCCACATACTACACTCACAACGTCACCTTTTAATTGTGAAAAATTGCGTCGTTTCATCATTTGGCATAACTTCACCACTGAATTCCACGTATCCGCCTGCTTAAAACTATTTTCGCGATTGAAATTAGGATAGTTTTTAATGCCAATGGCCTCGCGAATTAATCTCGGCATATAATGGCGGTCCGTGGAAAGAACTTTCGGGCTATGAAGTTCTATCCAGTGTTGAGTTCCCTGCTGCAAAATGTGCTCCGCGATCGCAGATTTTTGTGTGTCGTTGTGCTTGACGGCATTTATGTGTTCTGACACACTCGTTGCTATGGAACGCTTCGTTTGCCCAGTATAAGAGCTTCCACAGCTGCAGTCAATTTTGAAATATCGGAAAAATTAAAAAACGCCATCGTGGTATGTACCCGTTCAAATAGTCAATATGGTAATATATATTAACCTATAACCCTAAGTAGTGCCTGACCAGGATTTTAGTTTGCAACTAAGCCATCATGCATTATTCGCCTTTGTAAAAAAACTTAAAATGTGTGCGTACAAAGTATACAAATCAGAAATAAAACTCCTTTGGCAAACTAATTTTTAAGTCATGTTTATATTTATACAAATGTAAAACTTTAGATTTCCGAGGGAGAGAAAAAGGAAGATATTTTAGGAATGTAATGAATTTAATTGTCATGGGAATATCAAATGACGAATTGTAAATAAAAATGTGTTTTTTTTTTCAATATTACATACATACATACATACATAGCATCACGCCTCATTCCCATAGGGGTAGGCAGAGACAACATCCTTCCACTTGCCACGATCCTTGCATATCTCCTTCGCTTCTTTCATTCTCATTAAACCTTTCATACAAGTTCGTCGGTTTAGAGTACTCTTGACCTGGCCGTTATTTAAAATGTCCTGGATTTGGTCCAGGAACGTTCGCCTTGGTCTTCCCCTTCCAACTTTCGCATTCACTCTTGACTCATAAATCCTTTTTGTCAGTCTCCTTTCATTCATTCTCTCTACATGCCCAAACCATCTAAGCATACCTTTCTCAATTTTAGTCACTACGTCTTCTTTTATACCACAACGTTCTCTTATCACACTATTTCTTACTCTGTCACTCAGTTTTAATCCACTCATGCTTCTCAACGCTCTCATCTCTACCGCATTTATTTTACTTTTGTGATTCTTCTGCCATACCCAACTTTCACTACCATACATAAGTGTTGGCACCAACACTCCAGCATGCACTGCCAGTCTAGCCCTTTGAGACACCATCTGGCTATTCATAAAAGCATGCAGAGCACCATTTACCATATTCCCTGCATTCACTCTCCTTTCGATATCACTTTCACATGTTCCATCTTTTGTAAATTTAGATCCCAAGTATACAAATTCTTTCACCTCTTCCACTTGTTCACCATCTATCAAAATATTCAAAATTTTCAATATTACAAGTTATTAATAAAATATTGTTTTTCAATTGAAAATTTTGAATAGAGAATTTATGAAATATTTTATGAAAAATAATGTACTAAATGATTAAATGAAGAGTGGCAAATTAAAATACCACGTGTTATTTGTAAATATTGAAACTACCTAACCTTCAACCGAATTAGCATTCAAAATGCTACACATCTCCGTGACTCTAATCACGCGTTTCATCCGTAAGAATTTTACCTTCAAAGCCTATAGAAGTTTCACTTCAAAAATTTAAATCTTAACTTGCTTTGTATAAGTCTGAGGTTTTGGTGATGTCCTAGCTTTTAAAACAATAAGAAACAATTATGATAGGATATATGAAAAACTAACCTTACTCTGCCTAGCCAGACTGTCCGAGAAACCCTTAGCAAAATGCCAGTCCATGATCGTGATGAAAATTTTATTGAGTGTGTTATCTTCAAAGGAATCCAATGTGATAAGCAGGGTGTGCCTCGTCAACCGGGAGGATATCAAATTTGAGCCTCCACCCGGAGGCAACATTGCTGACACAAAAAGCTGTAAAGATGAAATTCTTTCTGATTCTTTCCCACGTACACACTTACCCTCTTACCCTGATTTTGATCATAATAAATATAATATAAAACACTGACCACATCAACAACTTCTTGTCGGACCATTTCACGCAAGTCATACCAGTGGCCGTGGTCAATCCATTGGCGAAGCAGCTCCAGAGGAGGTTGTGCTCCCCACTGCTCCTTCTGTGGCATGCTCAAGTCGTCCACAAATAAAACACACTGATATATGTAAAATAATTATACAAAGTACCACAGCCTTAGAACTACAGTGTATTTTTTATTATTCACCTTTTTGCCCATGGATGGTCCAAACACTCCCTTCCTTCTTCTGTCAACTTTCGACATTATTATATCTTGAGTCTATAATAAAAATAAAACATATTTAAATACTTATTTTGGTTCAAAATCGAAATAAAATGCCAACCAGATTCTTCACCCAACGGGGATATGATATATTGCGATCGAACTGTTGTTCAGCAGGAACGTTTACGTCGAATTGGCTTTCTAATATGTCGTGTTTGCGACTGGCAAACGTGCACTATTGTGACAAGTAAACGACGTTGGCAATCATACAAATATATACACGTTTTAGTCAACAGACATTTTTATATACGATTCTACTAATATTTATATATAGACTCTAAGTTAACATAATAATAATACTATACGAAAACGAAAGATTGTAAACAATATTGATTTTAAATTAAACAAAATATACTATTTCCTAAGCGAAGGGGTAAAGTTGCGAACATTAACAAATGAAATCAAATCAAAATATCTTTTTTCAAGAAGGCATATTACAGCACTTTTGAATCGTAAAATAATATATATTTTTTTTCTTTTCCACACTCTAATTCTAATGTACGTCTGATGATGATACTCCAGAAAGACTTAAAGTCTAAAGTTACGATGGTTCCTTCCATACTCAGTCGGGTATTTTGTTTTTTGTTATCATCATCATTACAATATCATATTAGTTTAATATATTTCAATACAAATTAGTGCAGATCGTTCACTCCCACGCGTTTCTATCGTCTAAGTACTCTTGCAACTTATAATACAATTTTTCCATCAACTTTCTTTTAACAAAGACTTTGAATTTATCAATTGACATCTCTAAATTGGTAACTCTATAAATCATTAGGTATCCGCATTAACAACTCTAAAATATAGTGCAATACGAAAAAAACTTAAGGGTAGAACAATCGAGACAAGGGTCAATATAATCTCTCGTGCTGCCTTATGGTGAGGTTGTTTTAAGAGAAATAGTGCAAAATTGTATAAATTCAAATAGTGAAGTATTTATAACGGTCAAATTTAAATAATGAAACGAATAAAAGTGATGAATTGATGTTTGTTTTTATAATAAATTTATTTTAGGCATCTCAAATAACGTCATAACGAATATGAAAAAAAATATTCAAAATTCTACAAATCCTACCTGATTAGCAGTCGTCCTTGCCGAGAAGTTTATTGTATTGGTAATATATTTTTCCTTGGGCAACGAGAGCAGGAAATTCAGGACAAGCGATGACTTCCCCGTACCAGTGGGTCCCACCAGCAATATTGGAATCTTTGACTTCACCATCTTGCTCACAAAGTATCGGAGACATGCGTTCTCATTCGTCAGTATTATCAAATCGTTCACCTTGAAAATATCAAGGATTATTAATTTACACAAATGTATCGTCCTGATCTAACTTTCTTCATCCTCTTAAACATAGATGAGACATAGGAAGTGCTATATAGCATTATATTCTTTAGAATAACGAACTTGCAATAGACGAAAACTACTTGACCTCATCTTATCACACGGAATTATCATAAGACCTAATCAATACAATACACTGCCTCATTGGTCTAGTGGTTAGCATGTTCGACTACAGACTTGAGGTCCTGGGTTCGAGTCCCGGGTCGGGCCAATTCAAAATCAATATTGAGTTTTCNCTAAAAAAACCCTCGCTCCTCGGAGTGAGGAGGCCTGTACCCAGCACTGGGACGTTAAAGGGCTGCTACTTACTAATCAATACGAATAGCTTGGTTTCACGACCTTCTTTTATACTTCCTCTTGGGCTACTAAGAACCTATCTATAAAGTTCTTTACATATAAATTGGTCGAACTCAGAAATCTAACGATCCTAAAAGGTCTATAATATGCCGTGCACAGTTCTTTGTAATGGTACACAAGTAATCGACATGTTTAATAATATACAGACAAATTATAAATTGCTAGGTTTTTTGCAAGCAGCCAAGACTGGAAATGATATGTAAAATTCGAAGACTTCGTTTTGGATATAGTTTAGAAGAATTTATTATTAAAACCTAAGTTATAAAGGTTTCAAGAAAGAATCTATTAAGCAGAGAAGTAGCCTCAAGGAATACTATTAAGATTGTTATGTTATGCGTTTCAAAATGATAAATGGTGCTCTGCACGCCTTTATGAATAGCCTGATGGCTTCACAAAAGGCCAGAATGGCAGTGCATGCAGGAGTGTTGTTGCCAACACTTATGTATGGTAGTAAAAGTTGGGTATGGCAGAAGAATCACAAAAGTAAAATAAATGCGGTAGAGATGAGAGCGTTGAGAAGCATGAGTGGATTAAAACTAAGTGACAGAGTAAGAAATAGTGTGATAAGAAAACGTTGTGATATAAAAGAAGATGTAGTGACTAAAATTGAGAAAGGTATGCTTAGATGGTTTGGGCAAGTAGAGAGAATGAGTGAAAGGCGACTGACAAAAATGATTTATGAGTCAAGAGTGAATACGAAAGTTGGAAGGGGAAGACCAAGCCGAACGTTCCTGGACCAAATCCAGGACATTTTAAATAAGGGCCAGGTCAAGAGTACTCTTAACCGACGAACTTGTATGAAAGGTTTAATGAGAATGGAAGAAGCGAAGGAGATATGCATGGATCGTGGCAAGTGGAAGGATTTTGTCCCTGCCTACCCCTATGGGAATGAGGCGTGATGCTATGTATGTATGTATGTACGCGTTTCAACGCGTAACTGAAGAAATTGGAAGCTCAGTGAATATGAATGACCAAGAGCTGACAAAAGGGCAATTTAAAAATGAGTTAACAAAATTAGGTATTTCTGTTAAAAATATTTCGAAGAAAACCTTTGCATTCGGAGGCAGAGGAACTTCCTTCTCCAGTTCGACCCAAGGTATCCACGAGCCATTGTTCCTCTTATCGTACACGTAGTCATACACAGTGTCCTTGTCTTGAAACAGCTGGTTCTTAGTCAGTTTGAATGACTTTGGTTTTGGATATGCAGCATTACTTCCATCCAGCAATTTACGGAAGAAAGTGTCGAAACCTTTTCGACTCTCTCCTAAAAGAGCAATTATACAAAACACTATAAAATACTTTGCCGAATAAGGCACTCGTGGAGAGCAATGAGGCGCAAGAGATAACATACTTTGTGACACATGTGGGTAGACCAAAAAACAAAGTCCCCAATTTCTTCAAAATCTATATATTTACCTAATCCAAGTTTTCAATCCGGGAGTTAGAACTGCGTAGCCATCAACGACATCTTATCAAATAAAAAAATTATTGTGGAGTGTCCAAAAACTTCAACCCTTACACCTGGTATAGGTGTAAGGGTTGAAGTTTTTGCTTTCAGTACATCTTTCCGCACCAATGGCAGATTCATTACCCATAAACATACTGATGATGATACAAGCTAATAGCCTACTGGAATAAAATAATATTTTATCTTGATAAGACACATTACCGTCAAGAGTGGCACAGAGACCCCACAGCAGCGAAAAGACAAACGTGCACTGCAGCCACAGCGTGCTGACCTGCGACTCACCCTCCAGCAGACACGTGAACAAACGTGTGAACGACTAAAAAACCGGTAGACTAATTCAAATTTATTACAATAAACATCACATTATTTATAGGACTATACAATAAACTAGGACACAATTACTTAAACGTATATCTACACTAATATTATAAAGAGGAAAGATTTGTATTTTTGTACGTAACGAATAAACTCAAAAAGTACTGGACCGATTTTAATAATTCTTTTTTCATTAGAAAGCTACTAGTACTAGATTACTATACAAATCTTTAGAAATTCCTATTAAAACTAATCGAAGGTGTAAAAAAATTAGTCATAAAATGTCTTTCATCGCATACGCTGTGAAGGTATTAATGATAAGATACGCTGTACGAATGATAGGACAAAAAAATCGGCGAACGAGTTCTCGAGTGACGGTCCGCCAAAGCGCTCGACTATTGAAACTGTCGAGTTCCTAGCTATTATTATTAATGAGTTTGTGTAAATTAATATAGGGAACATTAAGACTTTATAATCTGAGTGTTTGATTGCACCAACATTACCCACCAACGCCCACAGTATGGAATTTTTGGATGCCATTAATGACGATGTCGGCGGAGAACCTTATGCTTTATGTTTCCTTCTTCTCTTATTCTCGGACATATATTTAAGTGTTACTTAAGACGGAGTGGCTTAGGGTTATCTACTATATCTACACTAATATTATAAAGAGGAAATATATGTATTTTTGTATGTAACGAATAAACTCAAAAAGTACTGGACCGATTTTAATAATTCTCTTTTCATTAGAAAGCTACATTATCACTCAGTAACATAGGCTAGATTTAGTACTAGAATACTATAGAAATCTTTAGAAATTCCTATTAAATCCAACCGAAGGTATAAAAAAACTAGTCAAAATGTCTTTCATCGCATACGCTGTGAAGAGTATTAATGATAGGACAAAAAAATGTTCGACAATATTATAGAATATATCAATATCTACAAAAACCTTCACATGACCATATGTATAACTATTGCAGTTACGTCACTATAACTACTTTTTACGTTTAACAAATTGATAGAAATGCCGATCAAAATCAGACCGTGTTATCCGTACCATTTATTATTTTTTATCCAAATATATAATTTAATATTCAAGACTGTCTCAATATCTCATAATTACTTTTTGAATTATTGAAATCGGATATTCCATTCAGGAGGATATCATAAAATTAAAATAAAAATACATGCCGGCGGCGGCCGCCACGCAGCGCATCGAGTAACTAACAACGAGAGAGGGGCAGTGCGGGAGAAGGAGGTGCATCATTATGAACTAGGTAGCCGGTCGGCTCCTTACGCAGTGGTCGCAAACGACATTGAATATTTCGAGTTTTTTTAACACATTTTTATGCTTCACTTAAAAAGTTCTTTTCAGAGCTACTGAGTTTTAGTATTAGGAATCACACTTTTTCATAATATTTGTCAATTCATAGTCGTTTTAATTATCATTATAACTTAAATATCTGTACCTATTTATGTCTACCCGCGCGAAGCCGGAACGGGCCGCTAGTCAATTCTAAGTGAATATAACAATAGTATAGATATGTAATACATAGAAATGAAAATTTAATCAAAAAAGGAAAAAGAAATAAACATGAACAATAATGAAATAAAAACGACGTGGTCATTATGGCAGAGACTCTGGAAGATCTCAATGCAATGCTCGATGACCTCAGCAGAGCTTCTCGACAGGTGGGCCTGAAAATGAACATGGATAAGACGAAAGTTATGTCCAATATCCATGTTCCGCTCCACCCAGTCATCGTCGAGAACTCGAC
>JACTOM010000936.1:3007766-3055082 GCA_015832385.1 Elymnias hypermnestra | reverse complement strand
ATCAGGCTTGTTGGCCAGTATGGTCCTGTCCGTGATAATGGACCGGTCCCAATAGAGTCGGACACCGTCGCGTTCGAGTACTGGCACCGGCTGGTACCTATAATACGGCAGTCTCTCATCAAGAAGACCGTACATCAGGGCGAGCTCTTGATGAAGGATTTTGGCCGCTTGATTATGTCTGTGGAGATACTCAGTGTTGGCAAGCGCGGAACATCCCGAAAGCACATGTCTGAGTGACTCGCCGGGATGGCGACAAGCTCGACATATGTCGTGAGTGCCATCCTTCAGAATGTACTTTCGATAGTTCCTCGTCTTGACCACCTGATCCTGTATCGCACAGACAAATCCTTCGGTTTCCCCAAAGAGGTCCCCGAAGCGCAGCCATTGCACGGAGGCTTTTCGGTTTACGTGAGGCTCGTGTAGAGCCTTGAAAAACCGTCCATGCATTTCCTTCCCCTTCCATACGGCCTCCCTGTCAGAGGTGCTTAGCACCGCCGGTCTCTGCCAATTCTCGTTGGCCAAGGATAGGGGAGTGAGCCCTTTATCACATTCTATGACTTCCAGATGCATCGGGCTCTCCCTCTTCGTCTCAAAATACGTTCTGAGGCTGGATATCTCCCGGTTATGCATGGTCTTAGCACTAAGTAGGCCTCGACCACCACATTTCCGGGGTATATACAGCCTCATAACGGAGGACTTCGGGTGATGCATGCGATGGAAAGTCATAGTCGTGCGGACTCGTCTGTCCAAGGCGTCAAGCTCGGTCTGAGTCCATCTGAGTATGCCAAAAGTGTACAAGAGAACAGGCATGACCCAGCCGTTATACGCTCGGATTTTATTAGCTCCCGACAAATAACTCTTAAGAATTTTTGTCAGGCGCCCATAAAATACCTCGCAAACTGACTGCTTCATGTCTGCCTCTTTCACCCCCATACATTGGGACATGCCCAGATACCGGTATGTTTCAGTCTCGGAGAGAGTCTTGAGCTGGGTCGGCTCGAGGTTGATCTCGGCCGAGTGGGATACCTGTCCCCTCTCCACATGAAGGACCGCACACTTATCTAGCCCCATCTCCATCCTGATGGAATTGCTGAAGTCACTGGTGATCTTCAGCAACTCCTGCAAGCGTGGTGCGTTGGGTGCTAGCAGCTTGAGGTCATCCATGTAGAGAAGGTGAGGTACCCTAGCCCCTCCCCTCCGAAACTGAAAGCCCGTCCCAGACCTCTCCAGCAGAAAACTGAGGGGGTTTAGGGACAAGCAGAACCATAGAGGACTCAGACAGTCGCTCTGGAAAATACCTCTCCGTATCCTGATTCGGTCATCGGCAGCCGTCAGTCGCTCGCCATGGAGACAGAGGATTATTATTATTATTATTATTCTTATATTTTCATGTTATATGTGTATTAATATGTAAATATCAATATGTATGTTTAAGCCATTGCCCATCAGGTTCGATACTCACTGCTTTTTAAACCCAAAGGTTGTCTGGAAGAAATCGCTATTTAGCGATAAGACCGCCTTTTGTACATTTATTTATTAGTTAATAAGTTAAATTGTTATTTATTGATGTGCAATAAAGTATACAAACAAACAACTATTACGCCAACATAGGTGTCAAAGTGTAACCTAATATAGGTGATTAGATAAATTGTTCCAATTAAAATAAACTTGGCTTTGCGAGCCAAATAAAGGCACAAAACACTTAGCCAATTTCGCATTTGATGAAACCATGACGGAGAATCAACATCATCAAAATGTCTTTATAGTCTAAGCCTGCATCATATTATAATTGAGAAAAATCTATTATAATATATTTACCGTAAGATTTATAAATATCTCATCCACTTTCCCAACGACTTCTCTCAGCAAATCCAGATTGAGCAATGGCGGATCAAACCGACGGAAGAGCTCCAGCTCTTTCTCGTGCTTTTTAAGCTTCTCCTCGAAAATTGCCTTCCTGCTCTTGAGTTTGTCCTCCGCCATCGCCTTCTTCGTATTGAGGGTTTTTATTGTCAAATCTATCGTCTCCTCCATATCCAGTGGCCAAAGGAAGACGCGTGTATTCAAGTTGATATCCTCGACTGTAAATGAAGTGAAATTTTCTTGATGTAATATTACAATGATATTATCTGTGACTCGCCGTTACCAGTCTTTTAAAATAGTTTAACAATTAATACGAATAGTCCTAATATTATATTCAGGTTATTAACAATATCATCTATGATAATGTTGAATGTCTAAGTATCTACTTCACGAAGTTCGCATTCTAATATGACTTTGGTGAAGTTTCTAAAAGAAACACTATATATATGGGCAGAATCATCTAAAATTATTAGCCGTGCACTGATATTAGTATATGTAAGCTTATTATTATTAATAGGCAACACAACTTTCAGAACAAAGTTTTAAAATAGGTTTAACCATGAATCCTTTAAAGACCAAATTAATGTGAAAAATAACATTATTTTGGCCAAATTATTTCTCCAAAAATTCTCACGTCCGAAGAGATGCAAAATAGGGTAGATGCAATATAGAAAAAGTAGTGGTCTTTGAAAGAAATAATAAAGAAATCGCAGGTACCTTAAAAATTTAAAAATCGTTTCTTGAACTGCTCTATTATTCCATGTATGACCTATATCTGCCAAACATGCTTTTTAACTTCAAATTGTAGATTTTAAGATTATCAATAAAGGCTTTTATTATTATTATTAGGCAACTAAAGAATCCTATATTTTACTGACCAATATATACTTAACCGCTTATTTAACCATAATACCATGAATCTTGGTGAATGTGACTCACAAGATAAATGTGCATGCTCCATCAGGAAGAGCACGTACTCGGCCGTGGTCCTGGCTTTTTCGCGCAAGTCGAACATGGCGCAGTCGCGGCAGTCCTGGATGTAGCCCAGCAGTTCAACTAACTGAGCTGTCGTCTCCGGGCTCTCTGAAGTTCGGGCTGCCATCTCCTCATACACGTTACATATTCTATTTATAAAAAGGATCACTTCATAAAAGAAAGAGTTTTAAACGCAACTGTATAGTTTAATTTAGATTGGCCGCAACGCTCCAAACAAACAAACTCTACATTGCTTTATTTTAGTTGACTTTGGTCGAAAATACTGCACTATAATGCATTGGTCCAACTGGTGGGGGGTAGGCCGACGCTGCGTTTTTCGGTGCGAGGCCGCCACTCTAGCACCTTCGGGCACCATCGGTTCTGCGAACTATGTGCCCTACCCATTGCCACTTCAGCTTTGCAATTCGATAGGCTACGTCGGTGACATTAGTTCTCCTACGGATCTCATTTCTGATTTGATCACGTAGGAAAACCCCGAGCAAAGCTCTCTCCATTGCCCGCTGAGTGACTCTGAGTTTTCTTACAAGCCCCATAGTCAGCAGTCATGTCTCGGAACTATATGTAATCGCTGACAACGCGCACCAGACAAGACAGACCCCCCCACCAGTTGGACCAATGACATCAGGCGGGTCGCTGGCAGCCCTGGATGCAAGTGGCGCAAGATCGGGCCCATTAGAATTCATTAAAAGAGACCTATGGACGTCCATCGGTTGAGACGACGACGACTATAATACAAGTATGATATCCTAAATAGAATAAGTTAGGTCAAAAGGTGGGTTTTAGTGCCCAACCATAAATGGCATACTTCTGGATAGAAAGAAACTTTCACGCAAGAGATTTACTTTGAAACTTACGCCCGATTCCATTTTCTGTTAACAGTGATAAAGTGATCCACAATGTACTGTCGTAAACCATCGACCTCGTTCCATAGGACATCGTTTATGGGTCCGCAGTCCAACATCACCATGTTCAGAGGGATATCCCGACGCAAGAAAGCAATCTCATCGCGAAGACTTTTATACATGTAAATACGTGCGGAAAAGTCCTAAAATTAAGTGAGTATTACGATTTTCAGTGAACGAAAAGGGTCGTGAGGAAACCTTTATATTTCTGGAACAGTTCTAGGGTATACGGAATATGAAAAGAATGTTTATATTTTACTAATTTTGTTAGGCTGTTAAATGTAGTGACTCATGTTAGATATAAAAGCCATCTGTATGCGAAATTGAATTAAATTTTGATTCTTAGCTTACTTTCTTTTATGTTATATAAAATGGGCTAAGGCAAATCACGTCTTCAGGCAGCTTAGTCTAATTATACGTGGCAAATTCTCGATCTCGTGGAATCTTCGAGATAAAAAGTGTCCCATAAAATATTAGCTGTCTGCTAGTGAAATTCCAATCAGATACCATCGAGATCTATACGTTTACATATGAATACTTTGTACAAGTTCAAAATCTCGAAAGCATAAGAGACGTTTAAGAATTAAAAGCAAATACACTCAAATCTTAATGCTTCCCAATATAAGTTATAGAAAATTTTACTCGGCGTAAAAGAATCATGCGTTACCTTCAAATATGGTGGCGGTTCCAGTGCAAAGAACATGAGGAGATCTTTGTTCGCGGTGCCGTCTAGAATATAGTAGTACTCCAAGTACCTCTCCAGGAAAGAAACAGGCCCAGCCCGGTTTTGATGGAAGTAATTGATGCATTTGTTGACTATTTTAACCATGTAAAGCTCGTCCGGATATACCGACATCAAGTATGGTTTTGGACGTTGAACTCCTACGGTTGAGTTTCCAAAATAACAAATATGGTAGCGACAGGATTCGGGTGCTTTTAAAAGGCGCACTGATACGACTATCGCTTCTTTAGTACACAGTTCGATTCCCGACAGAACCAATTTAGATAATTGCGTATTGTAATTTGTCTGAATTATTACTTAGACTTCCAGGCCTTTACAGATAAAAGTGTCCTTAAGCAAAAAATTGCGTTCTGGTGCGAGGCTGTGTAGAAACCATATTAGGTAAATTACCTGTTACAAGATTAGCGCTCTTCCATTTTAGAATGTATGAATATTTATATACCATCAAGTGCCATTACAGTCAAGATATACCTGTCAGAAAAGTAAAATATAATATCTGATACTATACTGACAAAATTAAAAATTATTAGAATTTTTGTCGTCATTATCTAGTACATTACAAAAACAAAGCTACATTATAAAGCAGTAGAGCTTTTTGCTTGAACACACGTTCCAATTGAAAAAGATATTTAACTATCGGATAGCTCATTTAACGAGCACGGCTAAAGGTCATTTAACTTCATGTTACAATCAATAATAATGGAGCCACAACAAAAAAAATTGCATAAACGGGAAAACTGTAAATCCGAAGCTCGAATTATTAAAGTGTCCAGTTAAAGTTAAGCACCAATAATGAGTGACAGAATTGTTCCACTAGAAAAGTTGTAAATATATTCCTTGATATGATATGTTAAGCTGTTAGAGCTGAATCACTCTAATGTTTTTTATGTTAATCAAAATGGGTTCTCTCTCTTTAGGTGTCGCGGTCAACTGTCACTTCCTTCCTCATCATCATTCTATTAAAATTGTATTTCATTGATGTTTTAAATTTATCTTTTAGAGAAGCATGAGATCATTATTGATATATGGCACGTATTGCTCTTATTTGTAAAATAAATATAGTTTCGTTGTCCGCCGCTATACCCCATAACTCTATGCCACAAGACAATGCTACGAAAAAAAGCGAAATACATCATTTTGTCAGTTTCGTCACCAGAGTATTGTCCAACTTTTCTGACACCAAATGCAGCGGAACTAAATTTATTCGCCAGAGTCTTAACATTGATATCCCACTGTAGCCCAGAGTCTAAGGATACTCCTAAGAATACTGTAGACGTAACTTTCTTTAGAGGACTATCATTAATTTGAATATTTGTAGAAATTTCTTTTATATTTGGCAAAGTGAATGCAACATATTTAGTCTTTGCCAAGTTTAATATTAAATTATTAAATGAAAACCATTGTGAGATAAGTGACAGGGTACTATTTACATCGTCTAAATTTTCCTAATTTCTATCAATTTTAAATAACAAGGGCGTGTCATCAGTATATCACAATTCTCTTTCACATGGTACGCTAAATCGTATATATATTAAGAATAAAAAAGGGACAAGCATTGATCCTTGTGGGACACCCATTTCACCGGTGATCGCGACGACTCACCGCCATTTACGAATACCTTTTGAACTCTATTTTTAAGATAAGAATTCAACAAATTAAAGTGCCCCATCTCTCACGCCATAGTGGCTTAATTTTAGAGTGAGAGTGCTATGTTCTACACAATCAAAAGCCTTTGAAAGGTCACATATTACTCCTAGTGCATTCTGGGACGTTTCCCAAATCAACAATGTCTCACGAGGAATACGCACGCATCTGTAGTATAGTTTCTTTCTAAATCCGTATTGTTTAGGATGAAGCAGGTTATATCTCTAAAAATGTAGACTAAGATAATTTTTGGAACCAACCTACCTGGATACATGATGCTATCGACACTAGGCAACTGCTGGTTGACACCGATGATGGTGTGGAGCCATTTAACGATGAGCACTCGCATGTGGTCGAGGGTGGGTTCGAAGGTGATGGCAGTGGAGCCAGGCTGCCCTATCACCTTGATACGGAGCAGCGGTTGTTTAATGTAGAGGTAATCTCTGTACTCCTTGCCATAGTTATTGCCCTCCTAAATAAATTTAAAATACCCTGGTACATATGAAGGAATTACAAAATTAAATAGGTAAGTGCGGCGAATGAGATGTTACATATCAAAAGTCATACACTGTGTTATATATTGTCATAGTATTTTTGTTCTATTAAATGAATTAATTTAAAGTGCGTGCCTTTAATATTAAAGTTTAAATTGATTTTTAATTGATTTATTTGTGTATTTACACATGTCAGAAACGAATCTTCTTCCACAAACTAATTTTTAAGTCTTGTTTATATTATAAGTAAGTTAAAAAGTAAGAAGTAGCAGCCCATTAACGTCCCACTGCTGGGCACAGGCCTCCTCACTCATATGAGAGCGAGGTTTTTAGAGCATAGACCCACCAAGCTGCTCCACTGCGGATTGGCAGGCTTAGTACACAAGTGTACTCTCTATTCCTTCACTCTCATAGTCCGACATGACGGCAATCCGACACGACCGGTGAGAGATCAGGCGCAGGACCGACGGCTTAACGTGCTCTCCGAGGCACGGGGGTGGATCACACCGCCATTTTCCTAACTTCGGGCAAATATTGAGAAAATCTTAATAGAAAACTCAATATTGACATTTGTTTATATTATAGAAATGTAAAACTTCCGATATGATTTCAGGGACTTCGAGGGAGGGAAAAGGAAAGATTGAGAAGTTTAATTGTCATTAAAATACTAAAAGTGTCGAAATTTAATACAAATAATTTATCGTAATCTCAAATGACGAATTTTGAATAAAATGCCACATGTTTTTTGTCAATATTAGAAATTATTAATTAAATTTTGTTAAAAGTTATTCGTTCAAATTTACCAAAGAGAATTTTTTTATTTTACGTTTATTTATGAAAAATACCTAACCTTCAAACAAACTAGCATAAAAACGCTGTACATCTTCGTGACGTACAACTATAATATAATTTCATATTCACTCGTATAATTGTCATAAATAAAAATATTATCAATATGTTTAAACTAAAAGTTTTAAAAAGGCCTATGATCGAGTGGTGAGGAATGAGCTGTGGTCAACGTTATCTACGTATGGGGTGAGCGGTTGTCTGATCCAAGCATTGAAGTCTCTCTATGAGGGTTCTAGTGCCTGTGTCAGAATAAACGGAGCGTACACGGAGTGGTTTCCTGTCGAAAGAGGTGTTCGACAGGGATGTGTTGCGTCACCATGGCTGTTCAACCTTTTCATGGATAAATGTTTGACAGATTTAAAAGAATGTATGTATGGGTTAAGAATGAATGAATTACTCATCAAATGTTTACTCTACGCTGATGATCAAGTAATACTTGCGTCATCCGCTAACGAGCTTCAGGAGATGTTAAATATTATGAATGAAGCTCTGAAAGGGAAAGGAATGAAAGTAAATGTAAATAAAACGAAAGTTATGCTTTTTGAACGAGATGAATCTATGATGAATGGCAAAATTTTGATAGCTGGGGAACAAGTGGAAGAGGAGAATGAAACTGTATACTTGGGATCTAAATTTACAAAAGATGGAACATGTGAAAGTGATATTGAAAGGAATGTGCATGCTGGAGTGTTGATGCCAACACTTATGTATGGTAGTGAAAGTTGGGTATGGCAGAAGAATCAAAAAGTAAAATAATAAAACTGAGTGACAGAGTAAGAAATAGTGTGATAAGAGAACGTTGTGGTAAAAAAGAAGACGTAGTGACTGATAAGAGAACGTTGTGGTATAAAAGAAGACGTAGTGACTAAAATTGAAAAAGGTATGCTTAGATGGTTTGGGCATGTAGAGAGAATGAATGAAAGGAGACTGACAAAAAGGATTTATGAGTCAAGAGTGAATGCGAAAGTTGGAAGGGGAAGACCGAGGCGAACGTTCCTGGACCAAATCCAGGACATTTTAAATAACGGCCAGGTCAAGAGTACTCTAAACCGACGAACTTGTATGAAAGATTTAATGAGATTGAAAGAAGCGAAGGAGATATGCAAGGATCGTGGCAAGTGGAAAGATGTTGTCTCTGCCTACCCCTATGGAAACGGTGTGATGCTATGTATTATCTTTAATAAAATTGGACGTGTTTTGACAGTCGGCTGAATCAGTTTACTTCCTTACCCAATAATAGGCGAAGTACTCGGCGAAATGGTAGACACTTCTTTCAACCAAATCACGAATCTGACTCGACATCAAAGCATGGATACAACTACGAACAAAAATACATTATCATCAACTAAACGACAAGACCGCCCATTGGCCACTTATATTTATTCCTCGCTCACCTCACTGACACACACGGCCTCGATATGTATGTCAAATGCCGCTGGCAAACGTTCGCTAAGTAACGAGTAAACGTTCGGCTTTGCAACGATATTTCCCGTTCTTTGGTGACTAAGTATTTGAGTGACTTTGAGTATACTAATATGACTGCCTCATTGGTCTAGTGGTTAGCATATTCGACTGCAGACATGAGGTTCTGGGTTCGAGTCCCGGGTCGGGCCAATTCGAAATCGATATTGAAATTTCTATTAGATTTTCTCAATATTTACCCGAAGTTGAGAAAAAATTGGCGGTGTAATCCACCCTCGTGCTATGGAAAGCACGTTAAGCCGTCGGCGCTGCGCCTGATTTCTCTCCGCGAGTGTCGTTTTCCCGTCACATCGGACTACGAGATTGAAGTAATAGAGAGTGGACTTTGTGTACTATGCCAGCCAATCCGCAGTGGAGCAGCGTGGTGGATGTATGCTCTAAAAACCCTCACTTACATGAGTGAGGAGGCCTGTACCCAGCAGTGGGACGCTAATGGGCTGCTACTTACCTTATACTAATATAGCATACATAAATATATGTCCATCTATTTGACTAGTTGACGCGGGGGACTTTGTCTGCACCTCAATGCTTAATTACTAAGTTTTTTATTGTTGACATCTTAGTGCCTGATTATAATCTCTTTCTCTCGCTCACTCTCTCTCTCTTTATCAAGTTAAAGTTAATTATAACTTTACCGTAACAGACCTAGATAAATTAGAAAATGCAATTTCTTAAGTTTGCCTTGTTGGAAATCGATCCCAGACCCTCTGCTAACGAAGCAGGCACTTTTACCTTGAACGAGTTTGTCAAATACTTAATAAAGTATTAATGAGTGAATTACCTGAAAAACTTCTCAACTTGGAAGGTAGATTCCTTCTTCTTCTTCGAGACGTAGCAAGACCAATGCTTCCTCATTTTAACCATCGTGTCAGCCACATCTATGAGCCAGTTTTCCAACAGCTCAGCCCTGGTTTCAGCACACAGCTTGTTGAGACGGTCGGTGAAGTCGGACGGGTAGTGGGGGAAGGGCATATCCTCTTGCATTTTGTTCATGTCGCAAATATACATATTCTGGTACCTAAATAAAACAACTATACATAAGGGGAATATTACTATTCCAACTAACTATAAGTACCTTTTATCCCATTTTATACATCCGAGCCTAATCATCAGGGTGGTACTTGGCTGAGCCATCCCAAAGGTTACAGTACTCCATGCATGGTCGAACTTGAGCTTGATATAGATTCGAGTTTCAGCGGGAAGTAATGTTTGACCTTATTAAGGATACCGATCTTTTTAGCTGCAGTTTTTCGGTTTGGACTCAATTGGAAGTCAATTGTAGAAGATAATTTTACATCAATTCGATACTGTTGGCAATCGGAACATAAACATTCCAGAAAGTAGGAGTGAAGGGAAGTATACTCTCGAGAGTATAGCTTGCGTTTTGGCAGCATTGAACCCGACCACGTTAGCTTCGCTCCAATCGGACACTCCTTTAATGTCGAGTTGAGTGAAAGAATAGAGAGTGCACTTGTGTTAGCGCCTGCAGGCCTGTGCCTTTCAGTGGGCTGGGCTGGGCGTTAATGGGCTACTTACAATTTCAATTTACGCCATTTAAATCTATGCTGCTAAGTCACCTTTCCTGCCAAATCCTTCTAAGTTCAAGGAGGATAGGGTTTCCGTGGTAGTAGCGGTACCCGAGGGACTGCTTGGCGCGCACAACGTCGTTGTGCCACGGCATGGGTGCGCGCACACACAGCGCCGGCCACAGTGTTGGTAGGAAGGCAATATGGAGTCGCTCAGTCTCCTCTGGATCCTCCAGAACATACGCCAGAAGACACCTATATAAAAGAGAAGAACCTGCTGTTTTATGATGAAAGTGAAACCATGGCTGCAAGCCACGATTGCCCCACCCAGCGCCTTTTGCTTAATCTCCACTTCGTGGCCGGCTGTAATCCGACTTGCGACACACAAAGGGAAACATTTGTGGCAATGGAAAAAGTATAGTGATTGGCGCTGCCATATTGGTTGCGCTTAACCACTACTCCGAGGGCAGCTGTATTTTATTATAAATATAGATTTAAGGTCTTCCTTAAAAGGACCTTCACTTTTGAGGTTCTCAGTTTGGCATAATTTTGAAGGTATCATTTTTTTATTTATTTCTGACAAGTTAGCGCTTGGTACCTGATGGTAAGTAACGACACGATCTAAGATGAAAGCCCGCTGATCTAGTAAGAGATAATTTACCTCTTCTGGTTTCTACACAGCATCGTACCTTTGCTGGTAGGGTGGTAACTAACCACGACCGAAACCTGATTCCTAAATTCGACATACCGGTGTTTAAGCCCGAGACCTCTGCTACTAAAAAGAGCCCGTCAAAATCGCACATTCTTATAATTTAAAATTAAACTAGCGTTAGAGAAAAAGTCCGAAGTTACTTTAACTACCTCCTCATGGCCATGACGAAGAATTCCTTTATGTCAGCCTCACTCTGCCTCACACAGGCTTGATAGGTGAGGATCATGAGCCTCTTTTTAATGGCAATAGTCTGTTTGTCCACTTGCACCTTGGCACGCTTGTACAGATGCAGAGGATAATCCGGGATATGGTTGCCAGTTAATGACTGTTAATTACGAAAATAACCATACATTATGAGTCATCTATACCATACAACAAAAAAGGAGTGCATGTTTGTCTTTTATATAAACAGCTTTTCAATAAATACACATGAAAGCGTACACGGTACATATCTCAAAAATATTGAGTGTCATCTCTAGAATGTCTTCTGGCAATTTGTTATAGTAAACGTATACAGTTCACTAATCTTCAATATCATATTTTTTGTAATCATAATTGCATATTAAACAAACCTTTCCCTGTGTTTTTGATAACAAAAAAAAGTCCTTAACAGTTACGTAACGTTTTGTTTTAGTCTAATGACATGATAGTCTCTCACTTCAACAAACGCAGTACCGCCGTAAGGATAGAACGAGATAAATATATTACACGGTTTTCATTTTCGCCAATTTATATGGCCGAGTATGGCGCTCAGTCGCCTCATTGAAGCACAAAGATACGGGTGAGGTGTTCCGAAGATTCTGTGTCAGTTTCCATATAAATGAACTGGGGTACTTTGGTAACCCCGATAATTTTTAAAGCTTAGCAATTTTATACCCCGTTCAGATCATGCGTATTTTTTTTACTCAGAGCTAAAAAGGTTAGTCACATAAGCTACGGAGATAATTATAGTTTTCATCTCACCACGGTCAAATAATATTGAATTCTCTCAAGGTCCTTCGGGTGTATGTACCGATAGTGTTCCTCCTCTGTGATCTTTAACATTTCAAACTTCTGTTGGTCGGGATCACGTGGCAGTTCAAACTCCAGCTTTGCTAAATGCCTGTAAATATACAACTATACACTATCTAAAATGGCACTATTAAGATTCTTATTAAATGAGTCACGTGATGGAATCTATAAGTAATTGTTAAAATAACAGTAAAAACGACACGACTGTGGTAAAACATGAGAGAAAGAGAGTGTGTGCTCGCATCTATCTTTCTTGTTCCTAAAATAGTATACAAAACGTAACTCCCTATCTTACTATCTATCACTATCCCTATATCACTAAGTTATATCTTCTCAACTGCCGTTCAGCTAGGCCGAATGTTCCTTCCGTATTCACTAACTTACTCCCCAAAACAAATAAGTATAGCTTCAAAAAAGAAGCGTTAGAGTGGAAATGTTGGTTGCTTTGCAGAGAAGGGGAATATTGAGATATGGGAGAAGATATAAGATGCAGTAATATGCAAAATATTGTTTTAACAAAGCTTTAGGATAACGTCACTAAAGTCCACCTGATTACAAACAAAATATAAATAGAGAGTCCAAAAATGATAAAATGATAAATATGGAATTTAAAGAAGATTCTGTCTTTTATAAATTTTAACTATGGGAATTATTGAGTTTAGAAATAAATTGAGGCATTCAAAATTGTTTACCTATTTTTGATGTCAACAATTATTATAAAAACAAAAAGCCTTTACTTTTTTAAAGCCTCCTGTGCTGCCAGTTCTGCATCGGCTTTTTCTTTCTTTTTCTTCTCAATCCGTCTTCTTTTTGCTTCGGCCTCTGCCGCTTTGCGTCTATCATAAGCTCCGGATACCAAATCTCCGAGAAGTACCAAGCCTATAAGATAGCCACAATTTCAGTCACTGGATCGGTTCGTTTGCCCAAAAAATGCCCAATGTGGAAGCCCTAATATTGGACAAACGATGGATAGCCACGCTTGTATCACAACACATACATTTAGTTAAAAACGACACACAAAATTCTGCCATTGCAGAGCATATCTTGCAGCCAGGAACTCAACATTGAATAAACTTCATAACCCATAAGTTCCTTCCACAGATCACGACATACCTAGAACACTTCACGAAGCCATTGTAATAAAAAAAACCAACCATCAATCGCGAAGATTTAAACTACCATTAATTGTAATCCAACAAACGGTGCCGTTTGTTCTTCTTTTGTTAAATGGCTTCAAGTGTACCAATTGGGCATAAATTATCACACCAGTGTCAAGTATTAATTATTAATTTTTAAAATTAAATCGTGACATTGTAAATGAAGTCCTAAATCGTGACAATGTCCAGCTAGGTAGGTCCAATTTCAACAAAAGGTTATCCACCGAAATCTACTCGGTTGGACAGCCTTCGGGAAATTAAGGCAGATCTTTTCGTCCAGTATCCCTCAGTGCCCGAAGACAAAGCTCTTCGGACAGTGCGTGTTGCCAGTGATGACCTACTGCTCCGAAACGTGGTCGCTGACTATGGGCCCCATACGAAAGCTCAGAGTCACTCAGCGTGCGATGGAGAGGGCTATGCTTGTAGTTTCTCTATGTGATCAAATCAGAAATAAGGAGATCCGTAGCAGAACCAATGTCACGGACATAGCCTTACGAATTGCGAACCTGAAGTTGCAATGGGCGGAGCACATAGTCCGACGGACCCATGAACGTTAAGGCCCGAAGGTCCTGGAGAGGCGACCCCTTACCGGGCGACGCAGACCGGTAACATAAAGAGGGTCGCCGGTAGCCGCTGGAGCCAGGCGGCACAACATCGGGCCATGTGGGCATCATTTCGTGAGACCTATGTCCAACAGTGGACGTCCTTCGGTTGAAGCGACGATTGCAAATCAAAGATGCCGAAAATTGAATGGGCTTAATGTGGCAAATAAAAGAATAAGACGTAGGGTAGACAGACTTTGCCTCCTGACAACTTGATACAACAGCCTAAAGCAGTTAAGTCGTGACCACGATCCTTACAGCTTGGTCGAAATATCGACAAAATTGCCATCGTGATACTCGTTAATACTTGATTATAGAATTTGAATCTTATAAAACAAACCTTTGGGCAATTTGTTCTTCTCTTTTTCTCTTCTTATTGCATCAAGTTTCTCCTGCTCTCTCTCAGCGTAGGATTTAAGTGGTGGGAACTGCATCTCTCCGTTAGGTCCTAAAGGTCCATACAATTGTGGTGGAGGTCGTCTTTTGGGCGGCATATTAATTGTTCTCATGGTTTTAGTGGCCCTAGTGTAGCAGTTCCCTGGAATACAATGTGACCATCACTTGATAATAATTGAAGTGACACTTTTTATGGCAGGGTAAAGAAATTACATTATTGAATTTAATATATGCAAAAAGCCGTATTCATTATTCAAATCCAATGTAAAATAGGACTAAATGTAAGGTGGTAGAAGATTCATGGTTCTAAGGTAAAACCAAGATTAGGCTATTGTTATGCTTTGAATGTAAATGGTATTACGTCAATTAACGTCTACCTTCTAACCAAACATCAAAGGAAACCATTATAAAGTAAAAAAGATTGCATAACCATCATCAGACATGGTTATCTACATAAGACTTGCAAAACTAGTGACACTAACTTTAATTCTGTAAGTCTTTGGAGGACAAGTTTCACTTTATTAGTATACCAGTGTGCCTCTTTAAGGAAGCCTTACCAATAGAATCAACTGGTTTGGCGTGGTTATAACTGTCTCGGTATGGAACTCCTCTGGTCCAGGATTTAGCCTGCATCAGCGGAGGGAATTCACTGCATGCACCCGCGCTTTCACCTACGCAATTTTTAAGAATCAAAATCCTAACGTTACACAGGAGATCATGATCTGCGGGATGGCCTTCTCCTGGGAGACAGTAGTCTTACAAAAGGAGGTCCATGAGCGATAGAAGAAGAGTGTAGTAGATGCATCATTCTCATCGGTAAAAGAAGAGCGCTACTAGACGGCATATATTTGCGATCAAGAGGGTTCTGCTGGAGTTTAGTGGGTAACCCTACCGTCATCGTGTCCTACACTCCTAAAACCGGACATCATAAATGCATTTCCCAGCGATAAAAAAGAGGAGATCATGTAGCAAAACCAACTGATCACTCGACCAATGGGTAGTTAATGAGAATATCTAAACACATTATGCGTCTGTCTAGTCAAGTCAAGTCAAGTTTGCCAATCAATAAGAATGTATGTATATGCTGAAGAGTATATACGCAGAAGGTACAACATATAATGATACAGTCAAGGTACACGAAAGGTGGAGGTATTATCTATTGAATACCTTCTCTAGAGTTCTTCTCGTTATTTAAGTGGACGATTCCACGTGGACTGTTTCACCTTATGACACGTTAATTGCATTTCAATGGAACATATTATCATAGTTAAAGCTATATAAGACTTGAGGGTTATTTATAAAATCAATGCTGGAAAGCTGTCAAGCAAGAAGTCTGTCTGTTACTAGCTCTTAAATAATTAATCTTTGTAAGACAACAAGGTAAACCAACCAAAGTAAAACGAATTCAACTTAAGGAGAGTATTTTTACATACCTTCGGGATAGAAATTCTTTGCAGCTCGCAACAGCTGGCTGTCTCTCTCCAGTTCATGGTCGTAGCCAGCCCGCGGGAGCCATGGCAATCCTGGCTGCTTCCTCGCCGGAGCTGGTACAAAACGTGACGGACACTTTGCTGCCCTACTCGAAGTAGATGGCGCTGGTCGTTTCTTGCGATCACCACTTGCCATCTTTAAACCTTTTAAGACAATTTTTGATTTGGAGAAGATTTTTTAAGCTGTCTTTAGTTATTTATATTTTCCAAAAAAAAACATAGGATTACTTGATAACTATATATATCAAATAACCCTGATTTGTAGTATATGATCTGCGATTCCAAAAAGGGATAAAAGGGCATACAATTTTGTTTTTTATTCTGGATAGTTCAACCAAATCATTCTCTAATGATAAACCTAAGAAATATTTTCGTGAAAATTTTGTTTTCTTCCTATCATCCTTCACTAATTTTTAAAAGAGCTTACAGATTCAAAGTATAAACATGATTTTAAAAAACCGATCATGATTACAATGAAATACCTAATATTAACTATAACTATAACTTTTTCTTTTTAACATCACGTTTTACCATTTTTTAATCGCTGTGGCTAACTCTGATCTTAATTAACATTTGAGAGTCATTTTCACAAAAAGTTTCGACATATAAAGTGGTATTAACTATTATTCTTAACATCAGTACTAGTACTAGTCGTTGCGAACTTAACTTAGCCCATTAACGTCCCACAGCTGGGCACAGGCCTCGTTACTCCGAGGAGCGAGGGTTTTTTAGAGCATAGATCCACCACGCTACTCCACTACGGATTGGCAGTTTTAGTACACGAGTGCACTCTCTATTTCTTCACTCTCATAGTCCGATGTGACGGGAATCTAACACGACCGGCGAGAGATCAGGCGCAGGACCGACGGCTTTACGTGCTCTCCGAGGCACGGCGGTAGATCACACCGCCAACTTCCCAACTTCGGGCAAACATTGAGAAAATCTTAATAGAAAGCTCAATATTGATTTTTTAATTAGAATTGGTTGTAGTAAAACATGCTAATCACTAGACCAACGAGGCAGTTAATAAGAACTGAGAATGAGGAACTTTAATAAGAATAACTGAATTGCACGATCCCACGGGAATTACTGGATAAAAGTAGCCTAAAGAAATCTCACTAGTTAAGTCGTTACAATTGGGTCTAAATAATAACAATTAAAACAGATTTGTCCCGACACACACTATATGTTTCAATTAAATTAAAGTACATTACCTTGAAAGTAATCAAACTAAATCGTAGTAATCATCCTTACGTGTTTTATGAAAACAGAGTGATGTCACAATAGACGCGTTGCTATGGTAATGAGGGTTTATGGCAAAAACTCCGAATTGTACTCGATAACACAATAATACTTGCCAGTTTCACTTCTGATTTGAGTTTATTGTGTTACTCATAAAATGCAATATATTAATACCTATTACCGTGAAAACTGTACAGAATAGATTAAATACAGTAACATAATACAACGATGATAAGTTTCTTTTATGTGGTTCGTTAAACGGGTATAATCTATTAAAAATGTGTTGAAATTTAAATCCTACTGAACTTGCCATAGATTTCATCTTCTAGACACGAACACAGCATGCTTAAACTATAAGATTAACCTAATACTAAGGAAAAGAACCACAGAACCAGAAAAGATGTCATAATCATTTAGATGAGAACTAAACTTTAGATTTCCGAGAAGGAGGGAAAAGGGAAGATATACATACATAGCATCACGCCTCATTCCCTTCAGGGTAGGCAGAGATCACGTCCTTCCACTAGCCACGATCCTTGCATATCTCCTTCGCTTCTTTCATTCTCATTAAACCTTTCATACAAGTTCGTCGGTTTAGAGTACTCTTGACCTGGCCGTTATTTAAAATGTCCTGGATTTGGTCCAGGAACGTTCGCCTCGGTCTTCCCCTTCCAACTTTCGCATTCACTCTTGACTCATAAATCCTTTTTGTCAGTCTCCTTTCATTCATTCTCTCTACATGCCCAAACCATCTAAGCATACCTTTCTCAATTTTAGTCACTACGTCTTCTTTTATACCACAACGTTCTCTTATCACACTATTTCTTACTCTGTCACTCAGTTTTAATCCACTCATGCTTCTCAACGCTTCAAGGGAAGATATTAGGAGTTTAGTTATCATTAAAATTTCATAAAAATTCAATTATCCATTATGTGGGCGTTGGTGGGTAATGTTGGTGCAATCAAACACTTCATTAATTAACTCAGATTCTAATGTTCAATCACTTAATGTTCCGGATATCAATTTACACAAACTCATTAATAATAATAGCTAGGAACGCGACTTTTTCAAAAGTCGACCGCACCGGCGGGCCGTCACCCGAGAACTGGAGAGACGTGCGCCGGATTGTCACTATTGACTGTGCCCCACGCCGATAAATGCCGGTGCCTGCATTCCACTGACTACTCCAACATCTATAATATAAAAACGAATCGCAAAATGTGTTGGTAAGCGCATAACTCAACAACGCCTGGGTCAATTTTGACAATTCTTTTTTTTAAATGTTCGTTGAAATCCAAGATGGGTTTGTACCCTGAGAAAAGTTCGAATAATTGCAGACGTTAAACCATAGAAACGTTTTCTAACTAAATTGGAGTCAATTTGATCTTTATTTCTATTGAATAAAGTTCATAATAAATTACAAGTACTCGCTGTTGTCTAAGCAATGTAGGAGTGTTCCTAACGTCAAAGAGTCAATTTGCACTTTATTACCGCTGCAAAAAGTTCAAAATAAATTGAATAGTGACAAAATGTAAGAGCCATAGATATTTAGGACTGCTGTAATTTAATATCGAAAATCATGCGTAAAACTGAAATCTGCCACATTTCAAATATTTTTGACAGAACGAAGTCTGTCGGGTCTGTTAGTTAATAAAAACGCCGGGGTTATTTGTCAATATTAGAATTTCTGAAATATTTTTCATTTATATTTTATAATATTAGTTATTTGTACATATTAAATTACATATTAATCGGTGGCGCCATAGAAAGNACCTTCAAACGAATTAGCATAAAAACCGTTGCACATCTTCGTGACGCTAATCACGCATTTCATCCGTAAAAATTTTCTCTTCGATAAAAAATCTAGCAATGAAATACAAAATTACAAACAGTTAACCGCAAGCTGCTATTACTAATTACGATCGATTTTTTCAGTCCCGTCATCCAACGTGTCACTCGTACTATCATTTGTCTTCGTTTTAGGGAGCGGTTCCGTAACACCTTGTATACAAGGACGACGTATGTTACGGAACCGTGTTACGGTTACCGGTTTGACGGCCTCGCTGGCGCAGTGGTGCGAGTATTCGCTTTGCTAGCGGAGGTCCCGGGTTCGATCCCCGGTAGGACGAATTTAGAAAATTGTATTTTCTAATTTGTCTGAGTCTGGACTGGTGGGAGGCTTCGGCCGTGGCTAGTTACCACCCTACCAGCAAAAACGTACCGCCAAACAAAGAAATTTGTGTTCCGGTACGATGCTGTGTAGAAACCGTAAGGGGTATATCGCCTCTTAACAGATTAGCGCGCTTCCATCTTAGACTGTATCATCACTTACCATCAGGTGAGATCACAGTCAAGCGCTAATCTGTCAGCAATAAAAAAAAAACAAGGTATTATTAGACAGTCAATTAGATAGATGGACAAATCTCTTTATTTCATTGTACATTGAACGATTTCATCATTTACAATATAATCAAAATAAACATATTTGCGTATGGCACTAAAGAGCTGCAGGTTACCGACCCCTGCTTTAAAATATAGTTTACTAAAGCAGAATACCATGATATAGAATTTGAAGTAGTACAAAATATAAACTGTGGCACTCTTACATTTTGACGTTTTGTACGAGACAAATGTACCTAACACTAATTGTTATACAATACTAACAGATAAGTAAAAATACACTTTACGATGAAGAATATTATTGTGGAATTAATAACTCACTATATATACAGAACTTGGAAAGCTACTAGATTTTCTATTTCCTTACAAACTTTTTAGCAAAACAAACGCTATAAATATCCACCTAAAAAAAACCAATACGCAATTTCTCGTATCTTCTATTTACCATTGGATAATTTAAATATATATAAAATGTATTTATTATTAGCGCTAAATTATTCACTATACGCAGTTATTATTCTAAGAATACAATGGTTATTGGTAAAATTTGTCCATTAAATTTAAATACTTTGATCATGTCTAAGTATTACCTACTAAAAATTTTGAAACTTAATAAATAAGTAAACACTTACTGTCCGTAAAGTCTTCATTTTCTCACATTATCATTTTATTGTACATTGTGTTAAAGAACATTTATATTTTATTATCCGATGACATTTGCCGTTTTTTCTTTCCCGCCACAACTGCCCGCTCCATCGACAATACGTCACTCACTTTTTTTTTAATACTTCAATTTACTAGCTATGGTCATATAACTAAGGGTGCGTTCCGATATAACTGGTAACTATTGTTATTATATTTTTGCCTCTTTTATAATTTGTATTATGTACGATGGTATGGACATATTAATGGCCGGAAATAAAATGTATTATTATTCTAGTTCTACACTCACTCCCGTTTACGCAAAAAATATTGTTACACGCGAGTTTATTGTCTTCCGTTAAGATGCGCAGGCTCCCGGCGAAAGACGATGACGAGGCGCTCGCGCGGCGATGTTCGCGGCATTTTTACGGAGAAAGGAAAGGGGCAGTGGGTAGTTAAAAAGTCAAGACTAAGCACCTGTCCGATTATCCTTTTCAGCAGCAGCAAACGTTGCTCTAAGCCTAGGTCCGAGCCTCGCAGGAGGCGCCCTTAGAGCAAAGTTTCCCCCACGACGCAGCAGTGCTCTTCTACGGGCCCACCCCTCGGCAGAGCTTCTGTGCTCGCCACCCCTCTCGGTTAAGCTATTAAAGCCAGTAGGGCTAACAACAACTAATGTGTAGTTGCTATTAGTTCGAAAAAAAAGCCGGGGGCTTGTCTGTTGTTATCTGCTGAAGTGTTAACTAGTGTACTACTTTAATAGTTTCTGTCGTCTGTTATTCTGTCCGTCCTCCTTTTTGTCAGTCTCCTTTCATTCATTCTCTCTACATGCCCAAACCATCTAAGCATACCTTTTTCAATTTTAGTCACTANCTTTTGTGATTCTTCTGCCATACCAAACTTTCACTACCATACATAAGTGTTGGCACCAACACTCCAGCATACACTGCTAGTCTAGCCCGTTGAGATCAGTGTGGTCATTCCAACAATATTATTATTATGGTCCAGTGATTTTACTACGGAGTATTTTGTTCCTTATATACCGACAGAATCCTAGGTAAATACAGTACGTCATAAATCTTCGACATTTATATAGTTGAGCATTGGTGTTTTCGAGGTAAGGTGTTAGTGCGTTGATCAATTTTTAATTATAATAAAAATAATTAATAACATCAATGAAGACATTCAAGGTAAATTTTTTGTTTCTTTTTCCAGCTGAAAGTTATACCTACAGCCAGGAATGTGGGACTCACTGCAATACAGCATCTCCACTAAAACCAAGCGGAAATTGTTAGGGTTATATTATTATTTGAGATACTCAATTAACACGCACTGTTTCGTGTTACCAGTGATGACCTACGGCTCCGAAACGTGGTCGCTGACTATGGGCCTTATACGAAAGTTCAGAGGCACTCAGCGTGCGATGGAAAGGGCTATGCTTGGAGTTTCTCTACGTGATCAAATCAGAAATGAGGAGATCCGTAGCAGAACTAAAGTCACCGACATAGCCTTACGAATCGCGAACCTGAAGTGGCAATGGGCGGGCCACATAGTCCGACGGACCGATGGACGTTGGGGCCCGAAGGTGCTGGAGTGGCGACCCCGCACCGGGCGGCGCAGTGTAGGTAGACCCCCCACAAGGTGGACCGATGACATAAAGAGGGTCGCCGGTAGCCGCTGGAGCCAGGCGGCGCAAGATCGGGCCTTGTGGGTATCATTTCGTGAGACCTATGTCCAGCAGTGGACGTCCATCAGTTGAAGCGACGACGACGACGACTCAATTAACTATTGATGAAGTAGTAGAGTTTTATTGGATTGTATATTGACTATTATTGCCGAGTTAGATCGTATATTTACTGTTGTGGAAGTATTCAGTGTTATTACGATTGTATTTTAAAATAAGATTGTCAATTGAATGTTATGAAAGTATTGGTGTTATGTTTAATAAGATGGTGCATTGACTTATTTTTTAAATGGTTGCATAAATTGGCGCGGATACCAGTTTTCTTGTCGAGTGTGGGTTATTAGAGAATTAGTCGTTGACGAATATTGGAACTGTTTAGTTCTCAGTTTTAAGTTAATTGTGTTAGTTAATTGGGCTGTTCTGCGATACAAAGTTAAGTATATTTATGTAATATAAAAACCTTGTCTTGTGTCAATGATAATTGTGTTTTATATTTAATGTTAATGATGCAATTGTACTCTGGGAAAATAAAATTGTGGTCTGTTTTAAATACTACAGTCAAACAGCTTCGTAGTATACTAAATTGATCTCAGCCATTAGTACTCGCAGTGCATTTCCGAACACAACCGTTGACTACCACATTGGTCTAACGGTCAGTTATTTCGGCTACAAATCATGAGATTCTGGGTTCGAGTCCCAAATGGGGCTAATTTAAATTTCATTTTGGGTTATATTAATAAAAGTTTGGTATTATAAAAAAATATTGATGATAGCACAAACTGCAGTTTAAGACATATCACCTATTATCTGGGGAGTCAATAAAATAACACATATAGAATATAATTTACTGTATTGAAAAATAAAAAATCACACAACATTTTATGTAGAAAAGTATAAAAGTGTACTTCATTCATTTCAATTAATTATTTTATTGTTATTATGCATTAAATATTATTGTATAGTAAAACTTTTAAAAACATTTTCCCTGTTTTTGCATTATTTCTTTATTAGTTTTCCAACATTAAAGGAATTTCTGTTTGAACCAGTATTTCCTGAGACTTCAGCTTTATAATGTACTGGGTAGGTCGACCCAGATTTGCACAGCAATGGGCTTGATACCTCGAAGCAGGTAACAAGGTAACTTACTTATCTAGTGTAAGCCTTTATGAATAGCCAGATGGTGTTTCAAAGGGCCAGACTGACTGCATAGAGGAGTGTTGGTACCAACGCCTATGTATAGTAGTGAAAGTAGGGTAGTAAAATAAATGCGGTAGAGATGAGAGCCTTGAGAAGTATGGTTGGATTGAAACTGAGTGACAAAGTAAGAAATAATGTGATAAGGGAATGTTGTGGTACAAAAGATGTAGTGGCTAAAATTGAGAAAGGTATGCTTAGATGGTTTAGGCATGTAGAGAGAATGAATGAAAGGAGACTGAAAAAAAGAATTTATGAGTCAAGAGTGAATGGGAACGTTGAAATGAGAAGGTTTAATGAGAATGAAAGAAGCAAAGGAGATATGTAAGGATTGTGGCAAGTGGAAGGATGTGGTCTTTGCCTACCCATATGAGAATGAGGCGTGATGATATGTTTAAGTTAATAAATTTCCAATTACGCCATTGCTAATATCCTAACATACATTTATTTTTTTTAACTGTAAGGGCAGTAATTACAAGGATAGCTCTCAGGCGGCTTGATTTTTACTGAGATTTCCAATCATTATAGTTACATTTCAACCTATACCTTCTTCATAGGTCCCAGTATCTGTCCCAAACGGAGCGGAGGTCACAGAAAGGAACCAATACCATATTTGGCACATCATTTTGGTACAAACAATTTAAATATATCCAATGTATTAATACATTATTATGCTAATTACCGATTTTGAATCACAGGAAGACGAGAATACATTTTTAGTAGTATATATTTATATTTTATATACTATATAGAGGGTGTTATGCAATACTATGAAAAAAAAGTGCTTGTGTAAAAGGTACAGTTTCAGAAGTGAAACTTTTTTGGCAAACTAATTTCTAAGTCTTATTTATATTTATACAAATCTAAACTATATGCAAAATAATTGATCGTAATGACGAATTTTAAATAAAACGCCACGTTTTTTTTGTCAATATTACAAATTATTAATTAAATTTTGTTTTGAATTCAATATGAAAATTAGTACATTATATGACTAATTAACGAGTGGCAAATATAAATACATAAAATGCCATAAATATTAAAACTACCTAAGCTTCAAGAGAATTAGCATAAAAAATGCTGAACATCTTCGTGACGCTAATTACGCGTTACATTTGTTTTTTACATTTTACCCTCATGAGCTTAAAAAGTTTCACTTCAAAAGATATTACGGAATACATTACTCCTTTTAATTTATATCTGGCGGGGAATGCGACTGTTATTTCAGTTAAAAAGCGCGGGCAAATTACGGGGGGGTCCAATAAAACGTGGTCGGGCAATATAAGGGTTATAAAATCATCATTAATACGGAAGTACTGTACAAAATGGTTTATCTTCGATTCCCTGTCTTATGAAATTACGATTTATACTTGACTCTTTATAAGGGCCGTCGATATATAGCTTTTGCGAAATTGTACCGTTTCTAATATTAATATTTTTTACGCTATATAAATGAGAGCATGCGTCTCTAATCTATCTATCTATGATTGAAATTGCAAAAAATTTTTTTCACATCTTCCGTTAGAAAAGGTTGCCGACCCCTGGCCAAATGGATTATCATAAATTGCGATTATATATCAAAATATCTTCATCAATTATAACATAATCTTTATATACTAAATTATTTAATGTTTGTTATCTAACAATAATGTCTAAGTATTGCATAACACCATCCTATTTTTTAACCTAATTAATACAATTTTAGATTAATAAAATATTTCCATTATATCAAAATATTAATACAAAATTTCACCTTTAAATATTATTTTCCTATTTTAATTGCACAATGTCGTATCACCAAATGTGTAAACATTAAGTTTTGCGTGTGACACATCTACAGAATATATTGTAATGATGCAAAAATATTACTTTTCATATCAATCAAACATCATAGTGTCCAGAAGTGAAACTTCTTTGGCAAACTAATTTTTAACGAGACTTAGAGGGGCGGGGGGGGGGGGGAGGAAGATATGTTAGTAATTTCATTATTATTAAAATATTAAAAGTGTCACATAAAAATGGCACGTTATTTTTGTTTATAGAGTTAAATTTTGTTTTTGTATTTAAAATTTGGAAAAGAGAATTGTATGAAATATTATTATGCTATATTTTATGAAAAACAGTATATTAAATGACGAGAGGCAAATAAAAAATGCCACATGTTATTTGTAAATATTAAAAGTAACCTTCAAACGAATTAAAGCATAAAAATCGCTGCATATCACGAGTTTCATCCGTAAAAATTTTACCCTAATGCGCCTAAAGAAGTTTCACTTCAAAACATATTACGCAATACAATCCTCCTCCTAAGTTATTTTATCAGATATAGAATTATGTTGTATCTAAAAACTTTTAAAAAGATCGTATAAACAGTTTTTTTGTATAAAGCTTAAAATTTCGTATATCTAAAAAATCTTTGAAAAAAGTTGTTATTAACTTCTTTTCATTTTTGAGTCGCTCACTAATTTGCAGTTTAAGTAATACTATTTCTTCATTATTATTATATTACTTACTTCGAATGACCTTAAACACACTAATAACGTTGATACAAACTAAGAACTGTCACTAGGTGAATATTGCTTCACTCCCCTGTGCTACCCCTCTTATATCAAACGCCACACTCAAAATAATCTCCCCACCAATCACAGTCGTCGTGAAAACGACAACTTCTTAAATTTGAGAATATCAGGACTGCGATAAACCGGATGTAGTGCATGTAAACGTTTTACTGATATAATTATAGATATAAGACCTCAGCACAATAAACAAATATAGTAATTTGATAGCAAACCACAAATAAAACAATCATGATCGCTAACACAATAAACTAATTATTTCAAAGGATATATTGAATTTTATTATCAAAATTTATATGGAGATATGAAATAGTTTTTAAGACAAAATTCCTATCCAATAATAAATATTTCCAATACACAATATGTTTGCAATAAATATTTTCTGTAGATGTCACTATTAAACCCCGAATAGAATAATATTATAAGTATATCATTTCATTTTATATAATAATTGACATCTTATTATATACATATTGACTAAACTTAGTTTCATCAATAAAATCCCTATATGTATAACGTATTTGACGGCCTCGCTGGCGCAGAGGTGCGAGTATTCGCTTTGCTAGCGGAGGTCCCGGGTTCGATCCCCGGTAGGACGAAATTAGGAAATTGTATTTTCTAATTTGTCTGAGTCTGGACTGGTGGGAGGCTTCGGCCGTGGCTAGTTACCACCCTACCAGCAAAAACGTACCGCCAAACAAAGAGATTTGTGTTCCGGTACGATGCTGTGTAGAAACCGTAAGGGGTATATCGCCTCTTAACAGATTAGCGCGCTTCCATCTTAGACTGTATCATCACTTACCATCAGGTGAGATACACAGTCAAGCGCTAAACTGTCAACAATATAAAAAATAAAAAATAAAAAAAAAATATTCACACAATTCAATTATTAAAAAAAAATATAGAAATTACTTCAATTAATAAATACATAATGTTTAAAGAAAAGCTTACATATATAATAGTTATATTATCTAAACTTAGTTTCACTATTTATTAAATAAATGCAGAATCGTTTGGAAATATATCAATTAATAATAATAACTGATATATATCATAGATATATTAATTATTAAATTTAGTTTTAGTATTAATGAAAAAAATGCCAGATATATGTTTGTATACGTAATTATTAAATAAAAATTCAAAATCCTTTGGAATTTTTAAATTAATAAATAAATTTTCAACAGATTTAGAAATAAATAATCTGACCTAATTATCGTTCCAAGTCAAATAGGTGGCGCTATAGCAGCAGTTGTTTTTCATCAAATATAGATGGCATTAGTAGGTGTAACTCTCTAAAAGCAATCCTGAAAGTTATTGTCATCAAGAAATTCTGGATTTAATAATCTCGTGATGATTGAGTGAGTAAGTGAATAACTTTAGTGGTCTAAAACCATTTTTGCATTACTGCCTTTTTAACAAAGCCGACCAGAAGCGGGGGAACTGAAATCCCCCAGATATTACTTTTATTAACTCGAGCATTTGGAAAAAACATTTCGCCGTTTTATTGCATACAAAGAAACTGGGGTCTTTTAGTACCCCCGTTCGTATCATGCCGGATCAGAAGCCGATTTAAGACATATGGGTTGGATGGTTCAAATTCTATAACGGACATAGGAAACAAACAATTTCCCGTGTTTATATATACATTAGCTGAATTTAACGCCATCTATTTGATACATATGCAAATAAGTTGACACATACCATCATAATACCATATAAAAAAACAGCAATAATCGTTTTTAATATAAAAAAAATGAAAACTAGAGAGAAAGGTTATCTCTTTTCTTCTACATCGTCTTTTTGATTCAAATAGCTGCTAGAGCCTTGCCAGCTGAAGGAGCTATCAGTATCACCGTCTTCATTGGATTTAGGTCTCTCAGTGTGATAGGAACTGGGTCTATTCTCCTTCGCATATGACTTCGGTCTCTCCATAAAAGAGTGGCTGAGTCTGGAGCCGTCGAAGTGATACCCAGCATTGGAAGGTTTGCGGACCTCATTCAAGTATTTCCAGGTATGACTGTCGGCTCCATAGTCCTCGGATTTTGGACTGTATAACCATTCTGGAAATTATTACAAGCTACTTTTAGGGTCCTGCTTAGAGCTAGGGATCTTATAGATTGGGAACCGAAACAGTATAAAATTAAGTCAATGATGATGGCATGATGAGTTAAAAGTTTATTTATGATCTAAAATTTTCGCATTGTTGCCTTTTCAGTCTATAACTGACACTAGTACAAAGAAATCTTAAGTTAAATATATAATTACTTAAAAACCACGATAGCCTATTTCAATTCTCGTTAACAGAAATGGTGAATTCATATCCAGGGTAAGAATCTAAAAGTTTCTATTTTTATAAAGAAACTTAGATAGACTCTAAAAACCCCTCTCCTAAAACTAAGGACGTCAGAAAAGTGCTACTTACCTATATTTAACTACAAATTATAATTACATATAATGATAATATGGAATGAGATGTAATTTAATTTGTATATTACAATATATATTATAGTGACTCATGCTTATGATCCATCATATCATACATAATATATATTATGTCATTTCATAAAAGTATAGTTATTTAGACTTTTCTCATCAAAAAAGTTTGAGAGTATAACTCACGATCTTCAATTATAATTTAAGAAAAAACGATATTTTTAAAAATACGAATTGAACAATATATATTTATATAATCAAAGGTAACGTCACCTCCGTTGGAAACTTTCTCAATTGCTGACAGTAGGAAATCCTTATCCTTGGCTTGAAGACGCAGCATCCGACGTAGCAAGCCCGCAGTGGAACGCTGCGCTGCTGCGCGAGCACGTGCGATATATACACCCGCACTGAAAAAAAAAACATTATAGTCCATTTGACCAACTTGACTGTATCCTACATTTCTGACAAGCGGAACAGAGTACAGTATTACACCTTAAAGCTCTATATACATAGCAGAAAAATACTTCGAAGAACAAAGACACAATTCTAAAGACGAAGTCATAATAACGTTTTGTGACATCCAAACGTTCTATAACATAAAAATTAATCGCAAAATGTGTTGGTAAGCGCATAACTCAACAACGCCTGGGTCAATTTTGACAATTCTTTTTTTAAATGTTCGTTGAAGTCCAAGGATGGTGGACGCCGAGATAAGTTCGAATAATTACAGGGGCAACCCCTCACACAGCCCTTTTCTGTTTCCCATACAAACGTTTTCCAACTAAAATGTAGAGTCAATTTGACCTTTACTGCTATTCAATAACCAATTACAAGTACTCACTGTTGTCTAAGCAATGTAGGTGTGTTCCTAACGTCAAAGAGTCAATTTGCACTTTACTACCGCTGCACCATGTTCAAAATCAATGGGATAGTCACAACCCGACCAAATTGAATAGTCACAAAAATGTAAGAGCTATAGATATTTACTACTGCTGTAATTTCATTTCGAAAATCATTCGTAAAACTGAATTCTGCCACGTTCCAAATCCTTTTGACAGAACAAAGTCTGTCGGATCTGCTAGTTAAATATATTTTTTTAATACGAGAACATATCGACTCTGGATAACAACCATGTAATAACCCAAATATTCGAAATTGTTAAAAAAGATTATAACTGCCCTATTTATCAATATTATGACATTATATTTGAAGGTAGTTGGTAAATAGATTGTCTTTAGCAGGTTTAACGTGCAGTTTTGTTACAACATTATTTTGTGGGGTACTGCATGTTTGCTTTCCAACGTCGATGTTAACCTATGAATATACAAAATAGTCCTTATTTACTTGTTGTGACTTTAAACTAGTATATATTAGTTAGCTATAGCGCCATCTACTAGTAATTTCGGAAAATAAATCAAATCTTTTTGAATGAAATAGGAATGTATAAGTAAGATTAAAAATATTCAAATTATGATATTATATGTTTGATTGATGAAAAGTTTTTGCGATTGAAACCAACAATTGGTTAATTATTTCTTACCATGCACCTCGATACCCTATAAACTATCATTATTTAATCATCAAGTGAAAGCAGTCAGGTTAACCTGACAGAAATATACTATAGTTCAATATACTTACCAGAGCCCCAGCAGCAGAAAGGCGATGGGTCCAGGCCTCACGATAAAGAGCAGCACCGTACGAAGAGTGTGATGATGAGACAGCTGCAGCAGACCCTCACTAACCACCGCGAAAACGTAATCGTACTGCCTGAACGGACCGCACTCCTGCGAAGACGACCTGATACCAACGTAGAATATATATCGAAGTGCAGCAGCAGAGTTGCAGCTGTGGAACGCTGGCGCCATCTATCTATCGGCGTGAGTCAGAGTCATGTGTCGTGAGCCGACGGCGTACTCGATAGTTTTCGGGTATCTGTCCGACTCTATGTGTTTGTGTAATTTGAACAATCCAACTGATGTGTCCCAAGCCGGTCACATCAGAGAGACGATATTGCGAAGATTAAAAATGAGATTAGATAAGAGATTTGTAAATGTTTGTGTCCTCACAAAAAATGTCCTGTGCATTCATTGCTTGCTAATAAGAACGCACAGTGAATCACTGAATTAAATTAATTTTCAGCTTGTTTGTCAGCTCTGCTTGTACATTAAACTTTGAATTAACGTTTCTTTCAGATTACAGGTTCTTATCAAAGTAATTACTTATTCATCACGAGATTTATAAACTAATTGACATTGACATTAAATTAAACAAAGTGACATTTCAATTTATTATATATGTGTCGGAGCCAAATAGTTTGCGGAACGCCGGTGCAATCTATTGGCATTGGACATAGTCGCAAGCCGGCGGCGCGCTCGGGAGTTCTCGGGTGGCAGCCCGCCGGAGCTTAACTATTCCTAGCTATTGCTGTTACTGTGTTTTAGGCCTATGCTTGCTCCTTTCTTCCCTCGTATTCTCCGACATATATATTTCAATGTATTATACGTTATGTATATTTTATTTGAATTAATGTTTGGGTTATTCTTATATCTACCTTAGAAACAGAGATCCGATAGCAAAGAGTGTGGTGAAGAGCGACAGAGTGACCAACATGTACAGGATGGTCTGCGTCTGAGCCGCACGCCACACCTGGTGGAGAACGAACACACATAACATTATATGTGTAAATAAACCTTACTATAATGAATTTCATTTTAACGAACACATTTTTTTTGTTACACTGCCCGTAAATGCTTATGTTTATAAATATTCAAAAAGTGTAAGGTGCACTCTATAATCCGTGCGAAGACGGGGCGGGTCGTTAGTTAATAAGTATCCAGATTCTCACCTTCTTCCCGGTCTGGCACATCCTGAGGGCGCTCTCCCTCTTCACATAGAATAGCAGCAGGAACTTGAACGTGACAGCCACCACCAGCAGCGGCGAGAACAGCATGCCCAGCCACAGTACCGACTGGTTGTAGATTACCGTCAGCGAGTTGTACGTGATATCGAAAGCTGGTGCCCCATCCACTACTTTAAACCTATAAAAAAAAAGTAGTGTTACGAAACCATGACGCAAGTGCTGCCTGCGAGCCATTGGCACCGCCATGAGGTCTATTGTTTCACCCCCACTCCCGGGTGGCTGTAATATGACATGCGATACATGGACAAAAAACTTAGTACCAATGGAAAAGACTTTAAAATCAAAATCTAGACTGATTTTAAAAATCTCTGTAAAATCGTTTTCAGGCCTACGAAGTCGAAATTTTAAATTGTGTTATCACTTACCACTAGTAACATCCAGCTTAATTTAACAAAACTTACTTGAAAAGTAGGCCGCGTACGAACTCCACGGCTGGCAACACTATAAGGGATACCAGCACATCCAACACTACCAGCCGGTACCCTTCTTGACCCACGCGAGACTCCCAGCACTGGGCAACGGGAACGACACATAAAAATTATGGCAAACAGTGGAAGAATAGTACAAACGATAACACAAATCAATATGATTTCCGTGTATGTACGTACGTACAAGCCTACGTGTATTTTTGAGTTTGTGTTTGAACGTCGATTTGTGTATCCATAGGCGTGCGTATGCGTCCATGCGAATGTTTGTACGTCCAAAAGTGTATTTCAGCATCCTTGCGTGTATTTATACGTCCATATGTGCATTTATGCGTTCTTGCGTGCATTTCTAAGTCTATATGTGCATTTCTGAGTCCTTGCATTTGTTTGTACGTCTATATGTGCATTTGTGTGTCCGTGGGTGTGCCTATGCATCAATGGGAATGTGTGATTATTTTGCTATGTCTTACCTCGACACCAGACCGTGTCCAGTACACGAGCAGCATGACAAGCGTGCCGATGTCCAGCAGCCAAGTGCGGGCCAACGTCACATAAAATGCCGTACGAACCTCGTAGTACTCTAATCTGAACAGAACACACAATGGGCAGATTCCTTAAGAGCTTATCGCAAAATTTACAATTATTTCCCAAATAAAAAGGACGTCAGAGATTTTTATCTGAGATTATGAACAATGTAATAACAGGTGTCACAAAATAAATTTTATATATAGGGGATCGAATAAAAAAAAAGTAAGCTGTTTATAGAAAAATGTTACCAGGCTACCAATTGACATAACCCCCGCGCCCCTCGGATAAGTTGCGTTCACGCAGTAAGCTAAATAGATATAATATATCTTTTGAGACACCTGATATATTGGACCTTTATTTAGTTTTTTTTTTTGACAAATTGCATTGCATCCATAAGTCCAATATAGCTGGACGATAGGTCTGAAAAGCTCGCGTAATGGTATGGTAATAATGGTATTAACAATTAAGTGGGATATAACCTCTTATTGCGTTACCCTCTACGACTATTTAAAAAAAATGGTATGACTTTCAAAACTCACTTAACTATATAGTTGAGTATGACAGGACACACAGCCACCACAGCGGTGATGATAAGGGAGATATAAATCTCCCTGTGTTCCGTGAGATGTTCCACCCCCAGCAGCAGCCACAGACCGTACTGCACTCCCCCAATGAGAGCCAGCACCAGTCCCGTCACCACCACGTTAGTCATCCTCTGTCCCAAGCGGACCCAAGTAGAGATGGGCAGTTTCTTTCTATTCTGCTCGTTCAATAGCTCCTATAGAATAAGTATATCTGTATACTCAGTGTTCCTCGCGTATTTGACGCAGTGGGAAATGAATAAAACTTCTTATATTAATTACCCTGGCTATTTACATCGCGAAAGGAGTAAAAGGCGAATAGTTTTACGGATTTCATCATAAGTTTTATGGTCTAAAACCAAATCGTTGGATGGTTTTAAGGTCTAAAAGAAACGTCCGTACACCGTCTATATACTGACTTAAGGTACCTTAAGGTTGTCTGAAACAGATTACTAAAAAGCGATAAGAACGCCTTTTATACTTCACACTATTTAATGAATCTTTATCTGTAATTATAACGCCCACTATGAATACTGACAGCCAAGACCGCTATGAGACTCCGATTGACGCAATCTCTCCATTATATATATATATATATATATATGCGACAGTTTCAATAGTCGACCGCTCTGGCGGCCTGTCACCCGAGTACTGTCGAGAGACGCGCGCCGGATTGTCACTATTGACTCTGCCTCACGCCGATAGACAGATGGCGTCAGTGTTTCACATACTATTGCACTCCGACATATATATATTATTCATAAAATTCATTTGGTATTTTGGTTTATTATTCAATATAAACCATATTGATACCTCGATCTGAAAGATAACGGTTTTCCTATATTTTCATGGCATCGGATACTAAGCGGGCAACAGGAACATCTTGTGTGTATTTCACACACGGTAAAAGTAAAACCTTCTTAAATTTTGACTTCAAGATAATGAGAACATTCAACATTCCCTAAATCATCACATAGATTAGAGCCCCCTTATCTATAAAAATAACAAACAATGAAAAATGCTTTCTATTTCATTCTAACCCATGATCAATCTTATCAATTAATGCGTCTATATTTCTTACTGTCGCTTTTTCGTTTCATCGAGCTTTCACTTCAAACATTTGTAAATATTAAATATGCACCTTGAACTCCAGGAAGAGTGCATGTGCGGCGAGAGCAGCGCCGCTGGGCGAAGCTATACCGAAATCCCATCCACAGAACAGCTTAGCAGATAGCAGATGGCAGAAACCAGTGCTGCCCCCCGAAGGTTCGATAAAGTTTCGACGATAGGAATACGCCGTCCTGACACAAACAAAGAGAGGAATTACCGGTTAGTATTTAGTGTTATCCGGAACCCGTAATTAAAATATTCTTTATTAACGTTAGCTAGTATATCCGTTGGTAATACGCCAAAATCAATACATATTTTATTCAAAAAGGCTTAATGTATAATATAAAAATGAATCACAAAATGTGCTGGTAAGCACATAGCTCAACAACGCCTAGGTCAATTTTGACAATTATTTTATTAAATGTTCCTTGGTCCAAGGATGGTTTTTACGGCGAGAAAATTTCGAATAATTTCAGAGACACCCTAAAACAGCCCTTTTCTGACTCCCATACAAACGTTTACTAAGATGTAGAGTCAATTTGACTTTTATTTCTATTCAATAAAGTTCATAACCAATTACAAGTACTCACTGTTGTCTAAGCAATGTAGGTGTGTTCCTAACGTCAAAGAGTCAATTTGCACTTTATTACCGCTGCACAAAGTTCAAAATTAATTGAATAGTCACAAAATGTAATACCTATAGATAACTCCTGTGATTTAATTTCGAAAATCATGCGTGGAACTGAAATCTGCCACAAATCTTTTTGACAGAAAGAAGTCTGTCGGGTCTGCTTGTATATGAATATAACTTTGTATAGAAGCCTGTGTGGAATCGGATTGTTTCAAGCAATTTTTTGAGTTTTTATTTGTGAACCTACGCACGCACGTGTGTACATAAGACCGTAAACGTATGCATGTGTGAAAGCGTTATTTTATTTGCCTTCTAATGAGTTAATAACGTAATGTAGAAAACACGTAATTTTGTAAGACGACGGTGACTTCCGATTATGGTATAATTAGCGCTGTATAGTTAAACAACTCTTTGAATTGGATTTATTTTGAATTACCCATGCTTTAAAAAGGGTAAAAGGTTAGTAGATGCCTATTAACGTACTTCTGCTGGGCACAGGCCTCCTCACTCATAGAGAAGAGAGTTTTAGGGCATACATCCATCACGTTCTATTCTTTCAGTCTCTTTGTTCGATGTGGCGGCAATCCGACACGACTGGAGAGACATCACGCACAAAACCGACGGCTTAACGTGATCCCCGAGGCACAGAACAAAGCCAACTTTCCAACATCAGGCAAACACTGAGATTTCTTAACAGAAAACCTAATATCGTTTTTTTTATTCGCCCAATCCAAGACCATTTGTTTGAAACCTCACGAGCCACTAGACCAGGGGTGGGCAAATATTTTGATAGTCGGCCCACATTACTGATGAAAATTTGACCTAGGGCCAAACAATTTTTTTCTAATTTTAAGTATAGTTTTTGTTAACTATGTCGGATCATATACTTAAGATTGCCCCGGGGGTAATTTAAAATATATGTAATTAATAAATTGATAAATAAATAAATATATTATTATTAACTAAATTAACTTGATCGTAAAAATTGTAGATTTTGGGAAGATTAAAGATTAAATTTCAATTAAATTACATTAGCTTCAAAAAAGTTGCTTCTATGATTAAAATAAAAACATAATTCCTTTAAAAAATCTTATAGAAAAACTAATTGTTGTGTTTTTAATAATAACATATGCAATGCTTTAAGAGCCAGACAAAATGTCCGGCCCGCGGGCCGCCATTTGCCCAGACCTGCTCTAGAACAATGAGGCAATCAATCAGTCTATTAATCTGCGCTTTATTACTGTTCAATTCAAATAAATGTCTCCTCAATTTTTCTTTTCCTTATTTTATGGTCTAATTGTCAATATGTCTCACCTGTAACAAAGCACGGCGAAGAACATCAAATAAAGGCAGAGCATTGTATAGAAGTACGCGAAGGGCATGTAGTAGCGCAGTGGACCGGGTGTCTCTATGTCTGAGTCGTGGTAATGACCGTAGAAGAGCAACGTATCTTCTAAACCACCCTGGAAAATTATCGACACAATACAGCACTATATCGTGGATTAAAGACAGATCGTGTAATATGCCTTGGCAATCCAAGACCTAAATGTGCCAAGACTCGATTTGTGAAGTTCTAAACGAGCAAACGGATCATTTAAGCCTTGGTTTGGAGTCTATACCTAAGGACCTTAACAAATCGAATCTATAATCAAGTTAAAGATTCGATTTGTGAAAGTCTAAACTAGAGGCTTAGCTTATGGCTCATCAAACCCCCCCCCCCCCCCTCCGCCCTAGACGCTGTCTAAATACCAAGAAGAAGTAAATTACTTCTTACCACGTTACAATCTACAAAACAAAGTTAAGGTCACAGTCAAATGGAATTTTGAAGAAAACAGGGACTTTTCTATGTATTTCCAAATAAAATAAATACATTGTTTATTCAAATAGACTCAAAAAGCTCTTTGGAACCGTCAGTAGTTTAGTCTTTTAGTAACAAATCTACCATCGGTCCGGTAAGCTGATTCCACTGAGAAGAAACCGACAAGAAACTAAGCAGTTACTCCTTCAAATATAGTTTTATAGATTACAATGTGTTTACAATCTCAATGTGGTTTAAAACTTGATGTGAAAAACTCAAAAGAAGTATTTACTTAAATTTAAAATCACGTGACAACAAACGGACGGTGTGATTGGTCGCCATGTTTGTGACGTCATGTTAGGTATCTACAATCTATGAAACTCAAAACACTGTAGCTGTATACTACTTTGAGGAGACATTGACATTGTGACGTCATAGGCATTCGAGTTAGTTCGGGTATTGTCGGGACTGTTCGGAAGTGTGTTTGATAGAAATTAACTCACCCTTCCACTAATGAAGTCTAGTGCTTGCAACCGAGTGGTGCTGTTACTGGACTCGTCATGAAGAGCCTGTGGTACCACCACGAAGGAGATGAGCAGAGCCGAAAGCAGCAGGTTCAACCCGAAAAGCCATCGCAGCAGATGGAAGTAGGAGCCCACCGCGGAGCCCAAGTGACCCTCGATATGTCTGATCGCTTCGTACCACAACTCTATCGAGAATATGAAATCGCGGAATTTATCCCGAGTCTGGTGGACAGAAATATTAAAATCGCTTATATTTATAATTAAAAATTCTCAACAAATACACGTTAAGATGGAATGAAAGAAGATGAAAAATCATTTATTAGTTTTAAGGTGTTATTGATATTAACTTACTCTCTTCCAGGTGAAACTGATCCTATACTTGAGTCTCTTAAAGAAGGATATCGGTCTTCGTTTGGATCGCAAACTCACTGAAGCAGAGAGCTTTGCACGAATATTCCTTTTCATTGTCAACCCTTGAGGCAGATCTCTTAAGGCTTCCCTAAAATATCACACAATAAAAATTAAAAACACAAGTTTTTAGTTATTTTTATAAAAAATTCCATAAGACCGAGAGAGGGAATACACTTTATTCAAGTAGGCTCAACAAAACAAATTTGAATCATCAGTAATCGTCCTTTGGAAATAAATCTAGAGTTAGAACGAGATGACTTATTCACGATAATTTAAACCCCATAATATCGGAAATCATCCCTATCACATCCTAAGGGTAATACGTCGAATAACCAATAACCCTGTATATATTTACCAATAACTATTAGCCCACACTCCCTCTATGTAGGTAAGATAAAGTAGAAGATTCTTAAAGGCACCACCAACCACGCAGCTCCACCAAGAGTTCGCTGATACACATGCTCAAAAATCGCTTAAATAAGTCACGGTTCTCACCTTCTCAACTCCTCGGACATGGGGTTATCTTCCATGAGGAGATGGTGCTGTTCCATCTCACGTACGATGATATCTGCTTGCTTTTCAGCCGCATCCGGAGCGTCGGCGATGGCATCCAATAAAGCATTTTGTTCACTGTTCACCCTTCTCAGCCTCAGTGTATCTGATTGGGAAGATCATAATAGATTTAACAGTCGTAGACAGTCACTGACTGCAGCTGAAATTTGGGCTGGATATTCCTTGAAAGTGCCATGTCCTCATATAAATATATAATTATGCCAGTCCCTTAAAACTTTTTAACCCAATGTCGAATGAGAAGAATGCTTGGCGCATCTTTAGGTAGCGAAAACCGATTACTGCAAAATTTTCTACGCATTACAGTCGCTGAATCACCGTTTTTGTAAAACTCTCCCACGCACAACACGCGGTCCGCTCCAGAGAAACGCTCCATAGCGATTGACTTCCCAAGAGCCAGGCAACCAATTGACATAAACCCCACACCACTCGGATACGTTGCGTTCACGCAGTCATCGTTTCAACCGATGGACGTCCACTGCTGGACATAGGTCTCACGTAATGATGTCCACAAGGCTCGATCTTGCGCCGCCAAGCTCCAGCGGCTACCGGCGATTCTCTCTAGGTCGTCGGTCCACCTTGTAGGGAAATCTCCCGACACTGCGCCGCCTGGTGAGGGGTCGCCACTCGAGCACCTTCGGGCCCCAAAGTGCATCGACCCGTCAGACTATGAACCCCACCCATTGCTACTTCAGGTTCGCGATGCGTAGGGCTATATCGGTGACTTTGGTTCTACTATGGATCTCCTCATTTCTGATTTAATCACGTACAGAAACTCCGAGCATAGCCCTCTCCATCGCACACTGAGTAACTCTGAGCTTTCAAATGAGGCCCATAGTCAGCGACCACGTTTCGGAGCCGTAGGCCATCACTGACAACTCGTCTTCAGGAACGGAGGGATATCGGATGAAAATATCGGATATATTGTGATAAGACATATAAATATATATATATATATAAATTGTGCCGTGTCCCGGGAGGCCCCACTAAAGTCATAACCAATCTAAATTGAATAATTTTATATTAACATTGTTTCACCAGAGAAAAACTTAGGTTATTATTTAAATTTTATGTAAATGTATGGAGCAGTTATTTATTAATACAATCTCTTATTAATTAAGTTTTAGGTTATATGCTCACTGACAACGGTATATGTCTATCGCACACTAAGTAGAGAGAGGGAGAAACGTCTGTCCGCTATACGGCTAGGGCTGTTAGTGCTTTGTTAGAGTGAGAGAGGAGGAACCTTCCTACGGCGTGACAGAAAAGGAAGCCAGACATACTATTGCTAATTAATTTTCCCAAATCAAATTATCACTTCAATATAAGATGAATAGAATATAAAGAGTAATATATCGAATAAAAAAATGTTTAATAAAAATTTATTACCTACAATTATGTCTTCTCTTTGACTTGACTTAGCTTTCATGGTAACACCTTTTCACTACTATAGACGAAGCACAGAAAATCAATACGTTAATTTTCACAACATATGCAACGCAAAAGTTTTACAATCTTAGCTGATTCCTTACACTATGCTTATCTATTTAAGTCAAACCAAATCAAATGAACAGATACTTATAAAAAACACATACTTAATACTTTTGCGGCAATTCCACATCTCATTTTCCACAATGGTATAGTAAACGAACCAAGATGAAGTCACGAGTTACAATATATTGCAATATTTTTTGGACTCCAGCTGTTCACGTGTAATTAAGTACGCTGATGGAGTAGATTTGAAATGTAAATCAGAAAAACCAATCGATTTACCATACATTATCGTCTCTGATAATATATCGGCACTTCAAAATAAAGCATTTGTGCAATAAACAAGGGATTACTCTTAACTATATTTGACTATAACCAACACAGCAAGACATACTTTATAAAACTACGTATAAGTTTTCAGAAGAGATAAAACATTTTGTATCATATCTACATACATAAAAATCGAATGACGATGTTTGATCAAGAAAATTTAACTGAATTTCGATTATTATTAGTGTTCTACAAGGAGATGATTACAATTCTGCAGGACGATACACCAGTGTGCAACAAACGGCAATGCAGTGCCGCTCGCACACTGGTGCCATCAATCAAGAAACTATGGGCCTTGTAATTATTTTGCCCCTGGAGATATATGTATTTATAGTTACATTTTGGCAAATAAAATCGTTCGGTGATTGTCTTACTCTAAGTGGTTAGTATCATATCAAAAACACGCCGTTAAACTAACAGCTCTCAACAAATATGGTGACACGAGGTTTTTTTCAATTTTCTGATTTCGGAGATCTCATGATGAATGATCAGATTTCACTTAAATTTGTATAGAAAACAAAATTCTTAGACGGTTTGGGCACGTAGATTGAATGAATGAAAGGAGACTGACAAAAAGGATTTATGAGTCATGAGTGAATGTGAAAGTTGGGTATGGCAGAAGAATCACAAAAGTAAAATAAATGCGGTAGAGAAGAAAACGTTGAGAAGTATGAGTAAATTGAAATAGAGTGACAAAGAAATAGTGTGATAAGAGAACGTCGTGGTATAAAAGATGTAGTGGCTAAAATTGAGAAAGGTATGGTTGGATGGTTTGGGCACGTAGAGACAATGAATTAAAGGAGACTGGAAATAAAAGGATTTATGAGTCAATAGAGAATGGGAAAGTTGGAAGGGGAAGACCAAGGAGAACGTTCCTGGACCAAATCCAGGACAATTTAAATAAGGGCCAGGTCAAGAGTACTCTAAACCGACGAACTTGTGTGAACGGTTTAATGAGAAAGAAAGAAGCGAAGGAGACGTGCAAGGATCGTGGCAAGTGGAAGGACGTGGTCTCTGCCTACCCCGAAGGGAATTAGGCGTGATGTTTGTATCCCATCATCAAAGGCGTCATAAGTACCAACGGCTGCCTTCGTTTTCGGGAAGGGTTTCCTAACACCTACTCTCAAAACTTATATATATACGACAAAACTATATGTGTAAAATAACTATAGACATCATGAATCAACGCTGTTAAATACTACTTGAATACACATTTTTTTATATTTTAATTTTGAACTGATGAAACTATCCGTAAGTTATCGCTTTTGAAGTGAAACTTTTGGCAAGGTATGTATTTAAAATAAAATTACATTATACATTTTAAATATAAACCTAAGAAGCTTTACTTCCACGTGAACACAGACACATGCACACTATTTTTTTTAGGGGAGAGACTCTCTGATATAAGTGTTAGATGCCAACTGAAACACGCGGTATAGTGTAATTATCAGACTAACTTAATTAGAGCTTGTTAAGGTCTCGGACAACGGAGAACGTTAATCATTATTTCAGGTCAACTATAACTGCGTTTACTGGTGTGTATAACCAGGTGACTCGTGTAACTTCGTCTGCTTCAGAATAAATTTGACGACCTATAAATAAAGATTTTAACAAAAAATGAACCGCAGACAGTTACAAATTCTGCCACAAACCGCCCCCTTACTGTAAGCCGTTGAGGAGTTCCATCGATCATCATATTTAACGACGACCATTGACTATAACAACGTTACGATAGGTGACTCAATTATCCGGATAGCCTATAAAAGATTCTGCCGACTATCGTTAATTTGCTCCTAAAAATTGAAGAGTTCTGTCACTTTTCCATGGATACCATGATCAAAACCTAACCAAACAATCATCAAACAACCCTTGAGGTATATCCTTTTCAATAAAAAACGAATCATCGAAATCGATTGGCGGGATCTTGAGTTATTCGTCCATTTGACGCGCATATACTTAATGCAAATTTAAGACTTATAAGTATATAACTTTTGTCATGGATGCCATCATCAGAACTGGACTAAAAAATGGGACCCTATGACAAGGACCACCTGTCATATAAAAAAAGAATTATCAAGATCGGTTCACCCAGTAGGAAGTTATGAGGTAACAAACATTAAAAAAAAAACGAATTGATGACCTCCTCCTTTTTTTAAGTCGGTTAATAAAAGTTGGGCAGTCTTTTTTACAAAATTTTAATAGACCAGTCAACTGGCCAACCTAATTGACTGGTGGGAAGCTTCGGCCGCGGCAAGTTACCACCCTACCAGCAAATAGGTACCGTCAGACAAAGAGATTTGTGTTCCAGTATGTTGCTGTGTAGATACCGTAAGAGGTATATCGCCTCTTAACATATTACCATTAGGTGAGATCACCGTCAAACGCTAATCTGTCAGCAATAAAAAAAACTATTTAAAAAAGGGTGGCTTAATTTGTTAACAACGATGTTTCTTCGGGAATTCTTCGGGATTCAACGGCCTTGTTGTCGCAGTGCTGCAAGTACTGGCTGTACTGGCGAATTTAAGGTAATGTATTTTCTAATTGTAACATCTGACACTGGACTGGTGAGAGGCTTCGGCCATGGCTAGTTAACTCCTTACCAGCAATGATGCTGTATAGAGTCCATATGAGTCAAACTTATCTGTTACCAGGTTAGCATACTTCCATCTTAAACTATTACCACTTATCATAAGGTCAAGTGCTACGCTGTCAGCAATAATAAAAATCTATCAATTTGTACTTTCCAACCATAAAAAATAATGTAATTGCCAATAAATATTTTATCAATAGAAAATTAGATTTCATGATTTGTTAAAAATTTCAATAGATTACGTTTAATAACCATGTTACGATCATGGTACAATATTCCAAACCAATTTTTTGAAGTGAAACTGCTTTAGGCACATGAGGGTAAAATTTTGACAGATGAAACAAGCGAATAGCATCACGAAGATGAGCAGCGTTTTTATGCTAATTGGTTTGAAGGTTAGGAAGTTTTAATATCTACAAATAACCTGTGACATTTTAATTTGCCACATAAAAATATTGCAGAAATTCTCTTTTCTAAGTTTAATATATAATTCATAACACATAGCATTTTAATTCAGATTCTTCATTTGAGATTTCTATAAATTATTTGTATTAATTTTCAACACTCATTATTTTAATGACAATTAGATTCATACAATTTGTAATGTATCTTCCATTCCCCCCCCCCCCCTCTAAGTCTGGTTCTTCTGCTCCCTTCAAGAATAAAAACAAACTGTCCACTCTTTTCTGTTATTTTAGAAGTTATTTGTGATATAATCTACATTTCTTGTGCTCTGAACATTGTAAAATGTGTTATCTTATGCTAGCATGTTGAAATTTATTTTGTTTGTACATATTAACAAACACCTTTATAGAAAGAAAACCTGATAGTAAGTGATGAAGCAATTTGAAAAATGCTCACCATATTAAAGATAATGTATCAGTTATGGTATCTACACTGTATCATAAAATATATGCAATTTTTTTCTTTCACTGGGGGGATTATCTTTACTTCTGAGATATGCAGGTTACCACACAAAGAACAATTAAGTAGGACACTTTATTTTCATAAAAGGGGTCTTAGTGGTGCCTGGCCAGGATTAAAAAAGAAAAGAAAAAAGAAAGAAAGCTTTATTCAGAGCACTGTGAGTTAAATGCACTTAAGACAATAAACAATAAAAATAATAATTGCACAACTTTGTTTAATGGCCGTGCAAACCCCACATAGCCCCGAAAAGGCAAAACAGCTCGGCTTGTGCCATGTGCCACAAATATGACACATGGCGCCGATTTTCAGCTGCAGCCTCATCAACCCGTCCCGGACAAAGTATCATACTTGTTATTAATTTTTATAATATTAATACCAAGACTTAATATAAAATCTAACTACTATCTAACACAATATAATCTAGTATCCAATCTTAACTACTATCACAAAAACAAAACAAAAATAGAATAAAACCGAACAAAAATAGAATAGACATACAATAAAAAAAAGAATTAAAAAGAGTGTGATTAGACCCCATAACTTCTCTGGAGAAGAATACATGTATCACATCACTATGCCATCATTGCTCCATATTAAAGTGTGTATGTGCAACTCACATACAACAAGAAATAAAATTTCAGAAAATAGTAGAGATAAAGAAATAAATTTACTCACTATGGGCCATCTGACGAGATGGCATAAAGTTGACCACCTGCCTCGCTACATTGTTCCTGAGAGTATATGCCTTCCACAGACCAGCTGTTTTCATTTCTATACTCACAACTTCATCATCCATATTTTGTTCTTTTCCTTAAAACTGCAATGATGAATTTAAATTATTATTAAAGTGAAACTTTTTTATCTATGTATCAAATGTTACATGACCAGCCATGGTGTGGGTGTAAAGTGGAAGATGCTAGGTAGAGCATCCAGAGCCAATTTGACAATGAACATGGTTTACATCACATGACCATGTGCCATTTATATTCTTACCTCACTTGAGAAAAACTTTAAAAGTCTCATCAATATCAATCCAGCTATTTCACAAATAAGCAAGGAAAATGTTTGGGTTTTTTTTGCACAGATACAAAAAGCTAATTAGCTACTTTTCTCTAACACTAAATCGTTCAGAAGTATAGTCTTTGTAATATTTATCTCATCCGTGGCTGTTTTAGCCTACTTCCATACTATAAATAACAATCAAGTAATAAGATTTACGTGTATATAACAAAGTATTAAATGCATTCTACTTACACTTAACAGTTATATAAATACTTATAAATTTCGTAGTATGACTAAACCAGGAAATTACAAAAGAAAAAATAAATACACTAATCACAACAGGTGGATAGGGATGTTATTTACAGTAAAATCAACAAAATAACCAGTGACATAGTCGCTAATGACTATGATAAGTATCGAACTGATAAGATATGGCCATTTCATTACCTGATAGCTTTATTTTGCTAGCTAAATATGTTTCTAGGCGCGTTTTTCTCATCAGTTTTTAATGCTGATACAAATATTTACTAAAATACAAGCTGCGATCGACAATTTGACAATGACAGTTGAAATTTGACAGCTGTGCAGTGTCATTTGAGTCTCTTATTAGTACTATGTATATAAAGTAATCTGTGCATGTACTTATAATAATCAATACCTAAATAAATATATACATCTTCTTTTATACCACAACGTTCTCTTATCACACTATTTCTTACTTTGTCACTCCGTTTCAATCCCCTCATACTTCTCAACGCTCTCATCTCTACCGCCTTTATTTTACTTTTGTGCTTTTTCTGCTATGCCCAACTTTCACTACTCATACATAAGTGTTGGCACCAACACTCCTGCATATGCAGCCAGTTTGGCCCTTTGAGATACCATCTGGCTATTCATAGAGGTGTGCAGAGCACCACTTACCATATTCCCTGCATTTGCTCTCCTTTCAATATCACATTCACATGTTCCATCTTTTGTAAATTTAGATCCCAAGTGTACAAATTCTTTCTCTTCGACTTCTTCCCCATCTATCAAAATATTGCCACTCATCATAGATTCATCTTTTCAAAAAGTATAACTTTCGTTTTGATTACATTCACTTTCATTCCTTTCCTTTTGAAAGCTTCTTTCAAAATATTTACCATCTCCTGTAGTTCATTAGCAGTTGATGCAAGTAATACTTGATCTTCAGCGTAGAGTAAACATTTGATAATTAATTCATTTATTCTTAACCCTTTCATACTTTCTTTTAAATCTGTCAATCAATTATCCATGAATAGGTTGAACAGCCATGCTGACGCAACACATCTCTGTGGAACTCCTCTTTCGACAGCAAACCACTCCGTGTACGCCCGGTTTATTCTGACACAAGCACTAGAACCCTCATAGAGAAACTTCAATGCTTGAATCAGATGACCGCTCACCCCATAAGTAGATAACGATGACCACAGCTCATTCCTCACCACTCGATTATAGGCCTTTTCTAAATCTATAAAAGCGCAATAAACTTTTTTGTGGTTAGCCAAACATTTTTCAATTATGCAGTGTAAAGAAAAGACCTGATCCGTACATCACATTCCCCTTCTAAATCCTGCTTGCATATCCCATATTTTCTCATTAGTTTTATTACTCCAATCGTTTAGGACTTGGCCCCTCTTCCAGCATACATTGTTGTGAGCCCCTTCGAACTGGCTCACTACATAAACTATACCGGTTCTAATATTCAATACTAGAGCCAGAGTGCTTCCTGTGACTGTCGTGTGTGGCGTCTTAGCTGCGAATGGTGACAGCGTGATCATGCAGGATCGAGGTGACTGCGCGGGCGCCGTTATCTATACAAACATCTATCCCTGGTAGGGTGGCCCCTCGCAGATCTATGGTCGCTGCCGCCAGATGTTACACACGACTTCACTGGGACCGTACTCTGTACCCTTCTTATCTTTATTACCAAAAGTTGTATTTGCAAAACTATAACTAAATGAAACATAATCCTATTACAATATACTTACTAACAAAGGGATTCTAACACAAAAAGACTAAACACAATGAGAAACTATAGCTTAAAATAAGCCTAACTTACGACAATAACTACGAACCATAAAACAATCTATATTTATAAACATGAATAAATAAGTCCGATAATATTATACAAAAAGTCGCGAACAATTGTAAAGGCAATACAGCTGATAAGTCACAATACCGCGGCCAGCCTTCAGCATCTCGACTGATACTCTGTCACCAAGCAGTCTTACCTGATTATACCTTTTATCGGTTTTTTAATCTTATCCAGACTAATATCGCGATCTGAATACACAATAAATAATTAAAAATATATGATTGATTAACCATTATAACCAATGTCAATTAGCAGGACTTACGAAAATCGGGAACTTTGCTCAACTTAGCAGCATAGTTTTTGTTTTGCTCATGTTTCATGTTACGTGTACGTAACGCTTTAATAAAAAAATAAAAAAAATAAAAAGCCTTTATTGTTGACCTTAGGTTAAATTTACAATATTGTACCTATACCTATTTAGGTTACCTAATAACTATTTTCCTAAAATTGTAATACTATTGACTAAATCTATTTATATTTGTATATATATAATTAGTCGGCAATCGGTTTTGTGTCGTCAACTTGTCTTCCGACAAAGGCCTCCTCTAAAGCTCTCCATTCCGTTCTATTCCTTGCTGTTCGAGACCATGTTGGACCTCCTATTTTTCTGATGTCATCGTCCCATCTCTTAGCCTGTCTACCTCTTTTCCTTTTGCTGTCTAGTGGACACCATTCTGTTATTAATTTTGTCCATTTTCCTATTGTCTCTCTTTGCATATGTCCTGTCCACCTCCATTTTAGTTGCTTGAATGTTATATACGCATTTTTAAATTTTGTTTTTCTTTTTATGTCTTGCAATTTTTCTCTGTCTTTTCTTCTCACTCCTATTGTACTTCTCTCGATTCCGTTTTGACAAACTTTTATTTTGTTTACTAGCTTTTCTGTCAATGCCCACGTTTGGCACCCATATAATAGGCATGGTAGAATACACATATTAAATAATTTCCTCTTTTCTTTCATCGGCATTTCCTTGTTTTTCATTACTTCACTTAATGTCCAATATCTTTTCCAAGTATTAGTTATTCTTCTTTCTACTTCCTTCTTCATACAGTCTGTGGTAGATATTAATTGTCCCAAATAAATGTATTCCTGTACGTATTCTATTTGTTCGCCACTCACTATTATTCTTGATGTTTGCTGGGAGTTTGACATAATTTTTGTTTTATTTAAATTAATTGTGAGCCCTGCCTTGACACTTTCATCAGCTAGTTGTTGTAACATGGTTTCAAGTGTTGTTGAGCTCTCGGAGAATAGAATTACATCGTCTGCAAAACGTAAGTGGTTCAGGTTTTCGCCATTTATATTTAGTCCTTTAGTCATCCAA